>CAXIVR010000002.1:208374897-208779897 GCA_964035755.1 Teleogryllus oceanicus | reverse complement strand
GCGCCGACGCGGAATCTCGCCCTCGGCCGTGGGCTGCGGACAGCGGGAACGCGCCTCTTTATGAATGGGCTGCGGCGCAGCGGCGTGTGGGCGGCCCCGTTAGCAGTGCGCTGTGCCGCAAAAGCTTCTATCATGGACTCTCAAACGACCGAAACGTTCGAAAAATACGTGATTTGACGTAACTCTCATGGTGAAACGTATTATTTACGGGATTTTTTAAAATAAAATCTCTTTGTGGGTGAATTGTACTTACGGGTTGAAATGGTGCAATTTAAAGAAAGATTATAAAAGGAAAAGTAATATTTCGCAAATCTGGAAACTTTCAAAACTAGGAATTAATTATGTGATGTCTTGCCAGGGGTTTATCTGATATTTTGACCTCGTTACATTGAAAATGGCGAACAGTCAAAAATACGCCAGTAAATCGTATATATCATTTCATGGAAAGGATTCTTATGTGTTGGCCCTATCCAATGTAGCTAGGAAGATGTCTCCGGAATCAATTATTTATTCACTAACCCTCATTTTCGCAGTTGCACATACACAGAATTTGTCATTTTTTATCAAAAAATTTATTGCATTTTATGCACCGCCACTACTCTATTCAACACCAGTACATCATGTTGATTCTGCTACCTGTTCTTTCGCTTTTTGTTTTCCTCCCTGCGTCTTCAGCGAGTCTGTTTACTGCTCCGCCGCTTCCTCGTGCACTTCCGATTCCGCCGCGTCGCCGCCGCCGCCGCCGTCAGCATCCGCCTCTGCCGGTCGCCGCGGGCTTCAGCCGCCGCGTTCGCCGCCGTCCCCCGCGCCGCCCCCCGTTCCGCCCCGCCACAGGCCGCCGCCGCCTCCTGCTCTCTCTGGCTCGCGCGCCGGCGCGCCGTGCCGCGTCGGCCCCGCGCGCGCCGGTGGCGGCGGCGGGCGAGGCGCCAGTCAGCAGACGGGAACGTCCTGCTCCGCTTCGCTCCTGCCTTCCGCGGCGCGAGCGTTCTCGCGCGCTCGCTCGCCCGCCCGCCCCCGCCCGCCCGCGCCAGCCTCCTGCCGGTCCCGGCGCCGCCGCCACCCACCAAGAGGCGCAGTCGGTGCTAGGCTGCGGAGCGTTCACGCCGCTCGCCTCCGTTCTACTCGTTCAGAAGACTCGCACCCAGTGCGCTTGCCTCCGGGAAGATCGCCTTCTCGGTTCATGTGGTTAAAGAACAGCGCCTTCGTCATTGGCAGATCCGATCGCTGCCATTCAGGTGATCAAGACGACGTTTCAGTGGATTCGTCTTGAGAAGATATTCCGGGAACTCACTAGCCAGTAACTTGAGCAGTTTACAGTGGACACATCATCTAGTATGTCTTCTAGTGGACCCGTCATGAAGTAGACTTGCTCCCAGAGGATACGCTATCAAATCTTGATTTCAGAGGGTACATCACCAAGTATGGATTCCAGTCCCGCCATCTAATAGACGTGTCTGTGGGATACACCTTGCAATTAACACTACTGTCATCAACTCCGTCTCTTTTGAATTTCACTTAACGTGGGTGTTCTCGCCGAATGACAGTTTGCCCTCCAGCTGTTGTGAAGCAGGTGAACGCGCCATTCAACGAGCTCGCTTCGTCTGACGTCGCTGAGCCCACGTCGTCCATCCAGCTCGTCACCTCCAGTCGCCCTGACACGTGGGAGCCTCGCGACAGCTTTCGCATAATGCGCGCGCGCGTGTGTGAACAGCGAGTTGAGTGAGCACGCCTCGAGTGACAGCGCCAGCCCTAATTTCGTGTTACGTCCGAGAGTGTAACGGTGCCGTGAGTGGTCGTGCGAGTCTTTTTTTCGCGGCGTCCCGCGCCGCCCGCCGGACCCGGTCCGCCCGCGCTTCGCGGTTCTCCTTTTGTCGCTGCCGGAGCCCAGCTCCCCGCTCTCCCCGTCCCCCGCGCGCTCATAAGCGGCCGGACTCCCCTCGGCCCTTTTTGCCGTCCTCCAGTGCGGTCGTAAGCTGGTTCGCGTGCCTCGCGCGCGCGGGCTTCCCGCCCGCATTTGATCTGCCTGCCCGGACACCGACTGCGTCCTCCTTGACGGGTTTCGCCCGCCCCGCCCCTCTCTCGCGGAGCCGCAACGCCGGTGCGTGGCCCCCGCGTGCTTGGCGTAGCAGTGTGCTGTGCGTATGTGTGCGTACCGCCCCGCCGGCTTTCTCCGCGTGTTTGCGCCGCGCCGGCGTCGTCCGCGGCCGTTTCTCCGGCCGCTGATCCACATCTGCCTGCCTGCCGGCTGGATGAACGGCGAGGTCCCGCAGCAGCGATAGTGCAACGGTGACGTTTATTGCCGCGCCATTGTGTGCGCGTGGGTGCGCGGGAGTTGCCCCGACGCCGGCGCCTCAGAGAAGCGCCGCCGCCGCCGCCGCCGGAACTTTCGACGCCGCCGGTTTCTCCGGCCATGTACACGCCGCGCCAGCTCGCGGGGTGAGCAGCGCGGAGAAGGAACGGCGCTGGTGTTTGAAGACGGCAAATAATCGCGTCGTGCCGCCCGGTAAGATACACAGCCCCTCGGTTCACGGATGTTGACCGACCTACCTACTTGTGTGTTTAAGAAGTGTGTTTGGAATTGTTCTCGCACCTTGGGTAGATATTTTGTGTCTCATGGGAGTGTTTGTGGTTTTCGCAGATGTGAATTGCGATTTCACAGTTTTATTATATGCTGTCCTGTAGAGATCGGCAGTGTTTGTCGCCACATCAGTAATGCCAGTGCCAAAAACAGTATGATTTCGCCTGTATGACGAAACATAGGACCTGTTTTGCGGCCCCATGTTGTGTAGGTGTGTCCTCTAGTGACTGCTCGTCTGACGTGAAGTAGGGAGACTGTGCGTATCCAGTAGTGAGCGTGGGAATCAACCGAAGAAAACGATCGTAAGAACCGCGGGCAGGATGCGGACAAGGATTCGGTAGAGTGGCTAACCGCTGAGCAAGATTCGGGGCACCGCTCAAATTACTATACGAGTTCCCACCGTCGCAATTTAGGCAGTGTTTGTTGAGCCGGTATTTTTGTTGATGGCAGTGAAGGGAAACCGCGAACGGAACCTCATTCAGGTCACTCTGCCTCATCGTTCTAATGTGACTGAGTGCTACCTGTCTCATCACTGCAATATTCACAAATCATCTTGAAATTGCGAAATATACTGGATCCATAAACCAAACCACATACGTGGGCTAAATATTTTAATGTTTAAGAGGATTAATCCGCTGGAAGCTTCATTGATTATTCAAATGAAATGGAAGAATGCCAGGGAATGTTAATTATATCTACCTTACTAGCCATCTGAAAAAGCATCTGCCAGGTTCAAAGATGATATGTTTGCTTTGAATATTATGAAAATTTTAATATTAACTGTGGACGTATTAAAATAGACCTACGTGATGACGGCCATATTGCAAAATACGATGGAATGCAAACTAATTTTTGTATTTGACACCAATTACAAAGCACAGGTATTAGTGATGCCTACAGTTTGATTGTTGCGACTAGAATGAAATAATCATGTTCTGAATGGCTAGATATTCACAAGAGCAAATAGTTGACTTTATCGCAATAGGTCATTTAAAATATGTCAAGGAGTTTCAGTGCTGCTGATTTCCGTATAAGAGATCATGCGAATATCAAAACGCAGACATCGGAATACTCTCTGTGGAGAATTTCCAGATTCCCGCCCTCCTCGCGTGCATCGAGTGTGCACTCGATATCTAATTGAAACCTGCAGTGCCGGCCTGCCAGCACCTGCCACGTGTGGCCGTGTTTGCCCGTCCAAACACGCAGAGCGCGTAAGGAGTTCAGCGTCCTCGTCTCGCCGCCGCGCGCCCGAGCCGCTCGCCACCCGGGAACCAGCCGCCCGTTCCGGTTTGCGCTAATTGTCGTCAAGGCCGCCCGTCACCACTGCCGCCATCTCCACGCTATCGCCGTGTGCGCAACCGCCCCACTGCTAACGCCATCACCCTTATTAACACCTCTACCATCACCGACGCCACCTCCAGCGCCATTGTGTGCCAGACCCTAGTCACACCATTTCCTTAACGCAACAACCACCATCTACCACCCCAATCATAATCATTCCTTCCCCATCTACCATCCAAAGTCACCTCCAGCGCCGTTTCTGCCAGACCACCGCCACCAACCAGTCAGCGTCAACCCGTTAACACAACCACACCTACCATTACCAACAGCGACAGCCAGGTCGTCTACACCAGGGAACAGACTCAGCACAACCCCATACCCCCCCATTAATGCCACTACCGCCATGTACCACACCAACGCGGTCTTGCCTCCACTGCCGTGCTTTACCCTTGAGCAATCGGCGCATCCGCGCACGAGTTAGTAAATGTGCAGAATTTACTGCTTGGTTGCCCTACTTTGAAGCAGCATGTGTGTACATCAGAACAGGACATGGTCCTTCGGTTAGCAAGGGGTACTTGTCGCAACTTTAAAGCCCAGGCACCACGATGTATCAATGAATAGTATGCTCTTTTCACTCGTGGCACCGTAAGTTCGAATATTGTAGAGAAGTTGCTTCTCAACAAACCGGGTGACAAGAGTGCCAAATTGCCTACATTTATTACAATAAAGGCCCTTTAATAGGGAAATACTTTTTGATTTCAATTATTTTGAGAGGTATAACTGACACAACAAATTAACGTTTTAATTATTTCAACCACATTGTACTATAATTGCAGTATCAAATGTAGAGGCTGTGTGACATGGACAATTATTTATAATATTTTAGTAAATAAAGACAACAGCTGTTTTGCACGTTTCGAACAAATAAGTGCCAGAGGTTGTGATGTAACAATCGCTTAGTTCTTCGGAAGTGCATGAAGATCCATTTCTCACACAGAACTCGTATTGCTCGAACGATACTTGCTCTTATTACGAGTGGAAAAGGCATTTTTAATTTGAAGATTTGGATCGCCACCACGACCACCACATTATTGTTGTCGCATTTTTTTACGAATATCGAATTACATTCTTTTGCGGGCCGTAATGTATAAAGTAATGAAAATGCAATCTTAGAGAATTCAGAGCTAAAGCAATTTCTTTTTTGTCATATTTTTAACTTTAATAAGACACAACCATGGGTACTCCCGTGGTTCATCATCCCATACTACATTGTCATCCTGATTTTATAGTATAATTTTGTTTACTAATGAACGATGCGACTTCCCAGAAGAATTCTATGTCTTGATTCTACAAGCAGTGCAGGGTGAGGAACCGGTTTCATATGAACCGTTGTGCCTTGTTGTCCACTAGCCAAAGGCGGCTGTTGATTGCAGTCATATCTGTGAAATACACCGACGGAACAAACGGCATATATTTTTAATTACATTTTAGTTACAGTCTTCTCCGCTGAGCAAATAATTTCGAGATTGGGCCGTATCAATGTAAATAATATTGTAACAAGTTTATTTCTTATAATGATACAGAATTGCAATCACATTAACGTAGTCCAATGTGCGCGATCATTGTAAATTTCCAGCAGAACCTGAGTTGTAAATAGCCATAATATCATTTATGTATTTCAAGATCATAAAAGTTTGCTGGTGCATTTCTTTTGCAAATAACGCCGATAATCGTATCTTCAGTGTTGTATCAGAGCGGTACGGTGAATGATGAAAAATGTTATGCCTTAGTATCAGAGATTCATTGTTACCTACTTTAGATATTCTTATAACTTGTAGGTTAAACTTTTGTTGAAGACTTGTCATTGAACATCTTGAAATAAGTTAATATCAGTCTGTTATGATTCACCATCATTAGCTGCAAAAAAATATGGGCTGAACTACCTGTTTGCTTTCGAGTATATCTTTCTTCCAGATTCTTTTGTATTTTTTGGATGATTTTCTAGTTGTGCATACGTGTATGATTTTCTATACGTGCAGTGATGGACCTACAATTTTTTAATGTGATGCTAGGGATAAACAGTCAAAAATGACAGGATATTCTCATCTTAATATTAATTCATTATAATAATTACTAGAATACAATTCAGTTTCTCCAGTACTAAATTTCTCTAGGGGACCATGAAGTGATTATAGGGAAATCCTAAAGGGGGCAACAGGTGAAATTTTATATATATCACTGTTGTCACTGGTTGCCATGTCCCATGAAGGAATCGAATTTAGTTCCCCTGGTATTTGTCATAGTAGTTTAGACACATTGCGTTTCGGAATCAACGCCTTGTACCAACAACGAAAATTAGCTCCTCAAATTTTTCAGAAACTGTACGTACGTGCGGGCATCTTCCAATCGTCTGCCACGCAACAGGGAGCTTACCTCGTCCGAGTTGACCTCGATCGGTCGTATGTTTATTATATTCTGTATCCTTTTCTCATTTATTTGATTTTACCAAATGAATTTCTACTTCACATATGTCCTTCGTAATCAATAGTTTTGCTTTATGTTGTTAATTGATAGTAGATGTAGTTGAATCAGACCACATATTTACTTTTCAGTACCCTAATAAGCAACGTTGTGTAGTCAGATTTAAATGTAGGCTCCTCTCAAGGTCACGATCTGGAAGAAGGATATACTGTCATCCAATCGCGAGCTTGTACGACTTTAACTTTTCCCTTTTGAAACTCCCGTTTGGGCGTCAGAGTTTGAGTCTCCTTGTAGCTCGTGACCTTGAAAATACGCTATATGGAAATCGGACTATACATCCCTAGCGCTTGCCGTGGCCAGGTAAATGTAATCCTTCTGCCTTCGCAGATATCGAGTTCCGAAGCGTGCAATTGTCCGGACGTGCTCATGGCGCCGACTTCCAGCACAAACGTGGAAGAGCGATTGTCTCCTCTCCAGTCACTCAAACTGCGAAATTGAATTGCGTGCCTCGAAGATTATCGAATTTTACCGCCAGATATCGTTCCAGTAGCTCTACATTTTATAGCGACCCAATCGGTTTTTAAATTTTTTATTGCTTATTAGTCGTATCCGATTTTTTGGCAGAGAATCCTGAAATCATAAGTAACAAAATGCCCCATAAAAGTTTCTATCTTCCGTCAGTGGCTAAAACTTTAATACAATCTCGGCGTCGCAGAAAATTATATTATGGATTTTCCCGTATCATTTTATTGTCTATTTTGAATTTCGTATTGCTGCGCATTGTTTCCTTTGTATTACACCATTAAACTGCGTGAATATAGAGTCAAGACTCGCATCCTCTGTCACAGGAATACGTGGGAGGGCAATGCATCTGTCGCCCAGGGCACCTTACGCAAGCTCTACCAGGTAATCGGGAATATGTGTCGTCCGTTGATCGGCCGTGTTCGTGTCAAAGCCCACCATTACTATTGACAGCCTCCTAAAGCTTCGCCCCCACCCCTCGCGAGGGGGGGGGGCTCTCCCGAAAGGTCTCTTGACGGCGAGAGCACGAGAGTAGTAAAGAAAGACGATTGTTCCAGTGTGATAACCGATGTCGAAATATTGTCGAAAACACATGGGGTCATTAATAACGTGGGCTACTCTGAGATTACTTCACGATTCATATATTTTGTGATGTCAGTTTTGGAGGTTGGAATGTCGTATCCTCTGCTACATCATTTTTGCTGATAGTGTAAGTCCGGATGGTAGAGGTTTGCGCTCAGAATTTGACAATTTTGTGTAGATGTTTTGATCATCTCGATAAGACTTTTCCATCTCTAAATTACGCAATAATTTTTCATTTACCGTTAATGTTAAAGTGCTAGCAGTCTATCAGGACTACGCCTTAAGGAGCCAGTCCGTGACTTGTTCTGACGTACGGGAATGTCTTATAATTCTGAGTAATACGGAACAACTTCACAAAAACTCCTAAATTCTAGTTTATACATTTTTCACTAATTTCGTGCAAAACAAAAATGTTTTTCGATGCGCTTTGGGCGTCACGTACTTCTCTCATTTCCCATTCTAATAACAGAAGCCAATATTTCATAAATCCGTTTTGAACATTTAACTTTCTTTTCGCGTTTTGTAACTTTGATATTAAGGTACTCTTCTTTAAAATTCTGTGACTGAATTAACATTTTGAGTGGCAGTCACTCGCCCCTTCTCAGCTTATTAGCATTCTCGAGGGCACACTCGAAATTCTGTGTGGGTGTTCTCCCTGTCGCATCACTGTCTGCTCCAGAGCTAATGACGGCATTGAAATGAGTGACTGCCCCTCCGGAGGGTGGCCCTTTGAGAGACTGCCGTTATTAGTGGCTTACCACAATCGTGCAGCTGAAATGCGAATGTGATATAAATAGACGAAAGAATTACCCTTTGCATTTTTTAATAGCATTGGAGGACGTGACTTGTGTGGTGACAGTGTACTTAACCAACTCTACTAGACTAGTTAAGTAGTTTTTATGAAAATACTGGGAATCTTGCAAGGGAATGGAGAGTTTGGTAGTTTCGTGTAGAAACCCTTGGGTACCTTCATTGTTTCAGTAATATTTAATATCACCTGTTACAGAGAAACATTTTAGCCGCGAGACAAACTGGACGTTACTTGAAAAATTACTAATATCGTGTTATTTCAAGTGCCACGTACAGTAACGAAATTAATCAGCCATCAAGTCACTTCAGCTTCACTCATGTTTAGAGCTGAACTGACCTTATTTTATGGGACGGTACAGCACTGTACAAACGAAAGTTTCTTGCTCCGAAACTACTTAAGTTCATTATTTTGTTAGTGTTCGTAGTAACTGGCAGTTTGTGTATATCATGATAAGTTCCCACTTGCACGACAATCCATTCCTTTACTGGCATGTATCTACGCACAAACTGGAAAGTGTACAAATAACCATTATTTTTTTATTGTTGAGAAAATCGAAAGTCAGTGGATTGAAGTGGTGACAGTATCATCGTGAATATATAATGAGAAATGTCCTGTTATTAAAATCCCTTTATTTGTATTGCATGCGTGAGTTACGTGTGTTCTTTCAAATACTCTTCACTATATGTAAAGAATGAAGTTGAACAACCTTGACAAAAAGAAAATAATATAAATGAGCACTATTAAAAAACCGTCAGTAAAATGGTAATCATTGCGAAAACCTCGAGATTTCTACAATGATGCTTGCTTGGAAAGGATCAGATAGGGTGAATAGCAACTGAAGTGGGAAATTAAAACCCAATCGAAGTTCTGGCACTCGGATAGCGCCCGATGCAGACGTGACATCTGGAACGGGAATTACGTGAGAGTGGCGGTTCTCGAACACAGCGACTGCGGGTGGGGAGAGCGGCGGCGGGTGGATTGGCGGGGGGGGGAGGGAGGGAGGTGGAGGCTTCAGAGGCGAAACATTCGCCGACGCTCGTCGCGGCGGCGGCGGCGGCGCCGGGAACCAGGGCGTAATTATCGGATTTCGAAGCTCGGTGCAGGCGATGTTCCGTTCGCAGATTGGTGAGTTGATTACATCTCGCGACGGCCTAATTGAATTGTGACGTTCGCGCGCGGGGGCCTCTTTCGCGCAAGAAAATAATTCCATCATCCATCTATCCCTCGACGCCGCCGCAGTCGGCGCTGCGCCGCGCCGGACCGCTCCGCTGCCTCGGTCGGAATTACTTTATGAAAACAAGAGGGCCTTTCGTCTTGATTGAATTTCGTTTGCCTTCTTTGGCGGGTGCGCGAGGGCCAAATGAAATAAATTTCAGTAATCGAGAAAGACTTCCAGGCGTTTTTTGTGCATTTATATTTTGTATTCCATGAAATTGAAATGAAGTTATGTTCACGTATAAAGCATCTTCTGCTCCTAAATTAAATGACTACGATAGAATGCCACTTTTAGAAAAGATGTGACGTCCTGAAAATAAAATTAATATTAAATAATTTTTTTCGCAGTATTTAAATATTTCTATTTTTTGCGAAGTCAATGTGATTATTATTTAAGTTGTCTACAATATGCTTAGCTTCTTTGTAGTAGTAACGTGATACCCTTGTGGCAATGAAGCGGTATAACTGCTTGAACCGTTTGTCGATTATTTTATACACTCGGAGATGGTATTCTTTATAAGACAATTGCCACCACATTGAAAATGATGCAGTTCCGTTTTACCTGGGTAATTTGCTCTGGTTTAGTGATCTCAAACTAACAAGGACTTCACCGAACGTGACCACATTAGAATTGAATGGCTGTACGCCCCCTGGCATTCGTCAGTCCATAACCGCCGTGAAGTGCAAAACAAGACAGCGCCACGCCACGCCGCGCGTTTTGTTTGCTAATTTGATTACACGTTCGCCATAAGGCGGCTAATTGCGCGGCTGCTAACGAAGTGTAATTGTCCACGCGGCGCCCTGCGCTTGCCCGGTACTTTTCAAAGTCGGCGCTACCGCCTCCGCGCCGCTCGCAGACAATGGACTGCAGGTCGCCGGTATCCGCGCCGAGACAAAGATGTGACGGATGGGAAGTGGAGGAAATGTTGCGCGCGCAGTCAGGCGCGTGCTCTGCGGATCTGGGTTCGAAATTGTCCCTCCGTTGCACCGTACGTAGCTGGGTCTAGCGGTTAAAGTAGTGACTACCTTTGGCATATTTCCAGAACGAGTTAATTCGAAACGTATTCTTTCTACTTTTTGGGCCTTTTGTAATTGGGTTCGAACAACAATCCCAGATTTTAAGGGGCATAAATTGTTTTAAAAAATTATATTTTTATAGTATGACATTATCAAACCACAAATATTTCTAAGAAAGCTATAGAATGTATACGGATTTTCGATGAAAATAAATCAGACGGTGCTCCTGCTAGCCAAACTCTTTCCGTTGCTTATTTTGGTTTTGGAGCTTGCTGGACTCTGTCGTATTTATTTTATCGATTTTTTGTCTCCCTAATCTAAAACGTTTTTTGAAACGTTAGAAGTAATTCATTCCGTTTGTTAATTGATTATTTTGGTAACATTAGAATTATTTTTACTTTCTCGTACACTTAGATGAGAAATGCTACAAAAAATCAAAGCAAAGATTTTCACAGAAATACAGGATTTGGGGAAAGTGGGTTCCTGATAACAAAAATTCAATTTTTCAAATGCCTATAAACAAGATTTTATCAACAAAAAAAGGCTCAGTTTTTTCTTTAAACTTTTTGTCAGTATAAAACGCAGTAAACTAAATTCTACGACCAAAGATCCATTTTCAGTAAAATTGCTGATTTCTCAAATATTACACTTACGCTGGTTTTTTGGTTTCTCTCGTGCGTCTGAGTATTTACCGTACAACGAGTGCTGGAATTAAAGTGTTGGGGAATAATGTGCTTCCAAAGTGCATCGAAACACCGCGTATCAATGGTTCATGTGTATCTATCTCTAAACAAGGCAATTTGTTCAGTCGTGGAGCGAAGACTTATAGCCCGCATCAATGCGTGTCCTGAAGGTGAAAATAGATGATGTGCTTCTTCGCCGCTTCCCGTTACACACTTTATCAAGAAACCTTCTCATAAACTAGTTTTTCATTTCATCTATTTTCTTTGTCCGGTTTCAACGTAAGTTGCTATTTACTTCAGTTTCAGCTCTCACGATTGTTCAGGTACAATCGTAGAAGGGTGATTGGGCGCGGTAGAGAACCGACACCTATGAACACGTCCTCTGTCCAATGTGTTTACTACCCCTTCACTGATATCATGTCCAGCTCCCCTCCTGTGAGCTACTGGCCATTTGCACTCCCCCAGTCCATTCCGACGTATCCTGCAGGCAATATATTCCTGGAAAATGCCAGTTGCGCCCTCGCAATCATCTCGTTAAGTGCCTTCCTCCTCTCCCACAGGCGATGCGTCACTGTCCCCCTGCGTGCGTATCCACCTGCCTCTCCACGGATTTTCACGTAGGTTTGACAAATTAAGTAGTACTTCACCCTGAAGTGGTCGATCCGCGATCGTAGTCCGTTCCGTATGTTTTTAGACCTTGTATCTCGCATCATCTCAAGTACGTTTAAAAATAGTGTTTGTATCGTATTCTGTAGTTACAGTTTTTACCTTTAAATTTAGTTTCAAAATATTGACAATTAGAATCTGTATTACGAATTTCGAATACACTCATAAATTCTCAGAAATCTGAGTATCTTCGGTGTTGTGAAAGGTATTAAAGTTTTCGTTAGATAGAAGACTGGGAAGATGAAACAGTTTCAATATTTACTGAAAAATTCAAATATTTGATAAATATTTTCGGCATTACGCATACCTGATTTTGCGATTATTTTCTCGAACTCAGTGCGTCACTGCTTACGACGCAGCTGATGTCAAGCCTAATGTTCCTTCGTTTGAAGAACAGAATAAGGACTTATTACGTGGCGTCTTTCAATTCAACCTCCTAGAAGTTCTCAAATAATGAGCGGCTCGTTCGGGTTCCCAGTAATTTCTACTGAACATAGAGAAGTATGTTAAATGTAAAAGTACGCTACTGTAGGTCTGATCTTAAGCTTCATGATGAACACAAAAACAAATCTTTTTGACAGCATTAGGACGCGGTTATAGGCGCGCTGCGGAATTGTGATTTCGATATGTTGAGTACAATTAGGCTTTTGCGTATAGTTTCATTGTGTGGACGCTGCAATATTTAAAAACAGTTGTCAATGTCGACTACGGTCACTGTTTTAGAAGAAGCATTGATTCCATGCGTACCATCCGTAGACGTCACATAATTACCTGTGGCCACATAGCTTTCAAACCTCATTCCGATATTTTTAAACAAATTTATTCTCCGGTTAAAGAATATAATTTACACTTGTACAAAACAATTCACAGTAGCTGCTGCGCTCAATTTCATGTTTGTTTCACAACTTTGATTGCTTGCTTCCATGAAAATGACAAGACGTCTTTGGAGCGCCAATTACATTTTACTTGACCAGGCAATATTCAGCTATCGTATCTAGCTAATCGTGTAATGCCCGCCCGTGTCTCTTCATTCTTGGCGGTATCTACGTTGCTCACGCGTGATCTCGACTTTGAGGCGTGATCACGAGACGATGATGTCCGTCGTATTTTCATCTCCTCTCTCTTCCTTCTCCCTGTCCCCTACCTCTGCCCCTGGACCCATTCCGCCCTCCTCGCCCTTTCCCCGCGTCTGACATTCCCCACCTCAACGCTCGCTTCTCTGGCTTCTGAACTCGTCCTTGCACCTTTCCCTCTCCCCCCTCGCCACGCCCTCGCGAACGTGCTCCCCGACCCGTTTGCCCCGGCATCTCCCCAACACACACAACACACACACACACACACACACCACCTGTGAATCCCCCTCGTCTGCTCCCCGCTCTCCCTCCTAATCCCCCACCGCCCCTCGCCGCCAGCCTCCGGCCTCCCACTGCGTGCCGGCGCCCATTCGTCTGTCGCGCGGCGCGCTCCATCTCGGCGCCGCACGGCGTCGTTCCGTGTGCGTCGCTGCGGCACACGGTCCGCCGAAAGGCGCTCGCCCTCCCGCAGACACGTCGTAAATAACGCGGCGAGCGAACGGCGCCGCCGCTCCACCACGCGCTCGCCTGTCCGTTGGATTAGTTTGGTTCTGGCCCCTCGTCTACTGGCGCATTCAGAAAGATATTCCATTTCCTATTCTGTGTTTCCTTGCTTTAGTGCTACTAGGAATGATAACAAGTGTAATAATTACCAGGTTTATTTACTCGTAAGAGGCTCAACCAAAATTATTTAACTAGTAATTCTCTGAACAAAAGAGCTCGCGTCAGAACAAAAACACAAAAACAACAATAATAAAATAACCTACTATCTGCTCTTCATCGTATCCTTGACTTGTTTTGCTCGTGAATGAACAGTATATGCTCGAGTATTTGCTCGTGAGTGAACATTTTTTTAAAGACTACGTAACATTGATGCCCAATTCATAGTGTTTCGAACCACGCTGATCGTAACTGCATAACAAACTAATATAAAACTGAGCATATGCCAAACGGTGAAGTTAAAACAGTGATATATTTTCATTTTTATAAAAACATATGTGCTTGAATTCCATTTTGGAACTTGTTGGTCATTGATTGGATTTGGCATCCATTGTTTTAAAGTATCTTACTATCCGATAAATTATACGGCAGTAAACAATGAAACTTTACCATCTTTTACCGTTACCTAATTAGTACGCATGAAATTACACTGCACACATGAGTATCCTCAAATCATGTACGAGGTTTGTTCCTTACCGGTGAAAAATTCGGATCATTCTTAAATTTCAAAAACTAAACTATTAAGATGAAATTTTCTGCACCACTGGCAAATTCATTGGACGAAAAGTATGCCCGGTACCTAGGAATAGGTTGTATTACCGAAGGAGAATAGTTGATGGAAGTTTTCAGAATTACATCGTATGAATGGGGCAAGAAAGCATTGTATTGTGAGGACCGTACCTCTTCTCTGTAGGTGAAGCATTTGCGTTGACAGCTCGCGCGCAACAAAAAGTCCATTAAAGACGAGAGTGCGCCACCACGCGTCGTTCTTTCTTCCACAGCGGTGTTAATTAGCCTACGTGTCACGAATGACAAATTGCCATTTAATTATGATACGCCCGCGAGGAAATTGTATGCTATCGAAGTACCGTAAACCCGACGATTTGTTATGCAGAATTAGCGAGAATTATCGTGTCTTTTGTCTTATGTCCTCCTCTGATGAGTTAAGCTCACTTACGTTACATGCAATCCATTTGGAACTAAATTGTATACATGGATTCTTATCGGTGGCAGGTAAGTTCTGAATATCATTATTCGATGTTGTGCTCACTGTTACGAATTACAGTTCCGTGCCAGTGTTATAGACTGTTACTGAAATGTTATCTTAAGAATTTCAGTTTGATTAGAATAATATTGTGGATTTACAATCAATTTTAAATTTCAAATAGCTGCTTTACATTATTTTGTTAAGTAACTTCCGCCTAAAGTCTTTACATTGATCTCCGAAAACGGACGTTACGCAGACTTCTCTTACACAAACTGTACAGTTCTGTACGTAACTCTTTCCGATCTCTTTGAGTTTCTGCTTTACGACACTTTCACAACAGCGTCTCACATCCAAAGTATACATCGATAAAACAAGAACACATAAAAGCATTGTATGCCGGAATCGTTTTCTCTTACCAGTGGACTTGCGCCACGTTATGGAAGCCATAAAAACTTTTTCGGGCCACCAAAAAGCGCTTTCGATTCTACAACGCACCCACCCGCCGCGCGCCGTGCCGTTGTCTGGCGGCAGCGGTTCCGTCGATCTATTCCTGGAGGGCGCACGCAGAGAAACGTGGGCGGGGCGACGGCGTGGTTGGAAGCGGCTGCAGCGGATGGGGAGTGATACCCTGCGTGGACTACTGTCTGTCAGTACTGGGCGCGACAGCCCGCATACGGCCATGGCCTACCAGCAGCGTCTTGGCTTCGCGGCCATGGGTTAAGGGGGTACGTATGGTTAGCACGAAAATATCCCCACGCCATATTGTGGTCTTCTCAACCTAAGAAGTGAGTTTTTTCATTGTCACACAGCTACATATTCTGGGACATTGCAAGGAAAACGACACACAAATCTTGTTCTATCAGGGGGATTGCTCCCCAGGGTCCACCAGCGCTTTGTGCCTTTATCCGCACCATCCCCAGCGCACAAGTATACCGTCAGCCTGGAATCCGGATCCCGCCGTAACGCAGAACCCATCACGGGCTCCTCTCCACTTAAGCCTGGACGAGGCCGCTCTGCCAGCTCGGAGCTACTGGATTTCCCAGGCTAGTATCGGAGACGAATTAAGTGTCATTGACAATATGCAGGGACGAATACCTACTCAATTGCCTGTCAGTATCGGGCACTGCCACGACGGAACCAAGAGCTCATCTGAGGGCTGCCCGGACCGGGTGACTCTAGGCCCTCAACCTCGTCCCCTCACTGCCTCCACCTTGAAGCTTTCGACGTGAGTAACGCCGGAATCTAGGCAACCTGCCAGGGGGATTCATGGTCCACGTTGGACTTTCGTATGTGGGTCTGAGAACAAGTCCCTTGCCCGATCCTGCCCAAAGGTCTGCGGGTAGGGGCCCAACTGGTGGGTTAGCGGGTGAGCTCGGCCACATGGAACTTAGCACCGCCTTCTCGCTGCGTGCAATGTCACTAACGACGTGGGTACCGCCGAGAAACTCAGGTCCGGGTGGATGTTTCCAACTCCACAAGAGGCTCAGGTCGTGCCACCATCTGCCCCCCCCCCTGCTGGGTGCGGGGGGACTGTGGCGATAGCCGGGATATGGTGATGGAGAAAGGCGATGCTGGAAGCGTTGGCGGTGCGGGCGGCTGTGTGGCTCACGTCTTTGGTTCCGGCTGCTTGCCACCGCTAATTGCAGCGCACGCGAGCGAGCCGCGCGGAGGCATAGTGGCCCTGTTCGCGCTCCGCCCGCGTGCTGCAACGCTGGCGCCTCCGCCGTTGCCGCTGCCGCCTGCGGCCGACTTCGCCGCGACGCGTGTCCTGCCCGAAGAGACGCTACGACGCGCTGGCGGGGTCGTTGACTTGCGGGAAGCTAGGAGACGGCTGGATTTATTTTCCTTGCGTATGAGATGGGTGCCTTTGAATGTAATTGGATTGTCAGTACAATATGTTGAATGGCTCTAATGATGGAGTGATGTCTTGCATATATACTCAAAGAAATAGGTCATGTAGTGAAATTTATTACGTCTGTCAAATAACATATGTATTACATTATGACACTATGAGTTACATTAATAGTAAATAATGTAAATAAATAGATTCTATTGTTCCACTGCCGTGATCCTCATTACGCTTGATCTAATACTTCTTGCCATTTTCCAAGTCTCAATTAAACGTATACGCATTTGCTCTCGTACTTCGGAACAATGCCCTTCGGCGAAAATTACTAAGACGTACAATATTATTTCTTGGTTAATTTCAAAGTTTGAATTCTTTGGTTAAAAAAGATACCCCGAGATATGACGCCTTGGAATTAAAAAAAAATATTAGTACCTAGTAAATTAATTGTGATATAGTATTTTGTACAGTTCGATTATTTTTCTTACAGAAACTCATTGCCTTAAATCAAACGAATGTATAAATGATGTAGCGTGGTATATTGTGTTGAACGTGGAAATCAGTTTGTGACGAATATTCTTGTTTAAAATAGTGAACACTTAGATCAAGTTTCTTTTGTAAAGATAGATGATGTCATATGTTTCTGTTTCCAACTTTATCGTTCACACATTCACCTACGATTGCAGATTTAGTAGGCGTTATTTTCTGTCTTCGTTCTTGGAATTTCCTTCGAGATTTATCGTTTTTATATTAGACATGACTCACTGGGCGTCGTCTGCAAACTCGTGGATCAATCCTTCTCCAACACCTTTTTTTGTTGCTGCAACTCATTTTTGTATTCTCAGTTCAAACCTGAAATTAAGTCTCGATAACGGTCCATTATAACGGCAGTCGAATCATGTATTCTGAATGAACTAACTACATCCTGTTTTGTAGTCAAATGCAATTCTGAGGCTCAAGTTTACCTATCGATGGTAAGATATGATTCGCTTTCTCGCAAGTTACTTTGTGAAAGGTGTTCTTATTATTATGAACTCGGAACATTCAAGAATGAAACAAAAATACGAAATCTTTATATGTGGGAGTGACTAAACCGCCTTGCTTTATGGGATATTGGTAGTATTATATTCGCATACTAAATTAGGTTTATCCGTTAGCAAAAAATAAAACATACTAAATAAAGTTTTGTTTGTAGATTATTTGAAATAGAAATTATGACGACCAGCTGGCTACATCGGAGGGACCGGGCCCGGCCCAGAGTCGTCCCAGTTGGTGTTGTCACATGCATCTCAATGTCCGCCATTTTACAAATTTGCTTTTTTCGACGTTTGTTTCCGAGGAAAGTTGATTTTTAGTAGAACATAGAAATATTATCACCTCGTGACCCACTGTAAGTACAACCTTGTGGACATTATAGAAGAAGGGAAATAGCGAAGAAACTGCTGTAACGAAATGTTTCTCCGCAAAATGACTCGAAAAACATTTGTTCGTGTAATTAAATAGAAGATCATGTTGTGTTTTTTACACCTGAAATGACTCGTCCTGTATTTGTGGGAGAAAACCTCGTATGTACAGAACACATCACACGCACGCGCGCGTCGTCCCTCTCAGCACACGCAATCACAAATACATGCGGTTACTGAATGTGGTTCAAGATCATACATTATCTGGTTTCTATCTATCCGGAAGCCGTGTCATCGTTAAGGGTTATTATTAGGGGATGGATTTTGATGACCTAAAACATCGTAAAAAAATTATAAATGAAATGCTCTTAAAATGTTTTTAAAACGAAAAACTGTGATAGCAACCAGTTTGGATGAACCAGTTCAAGCTGTTGGGTACGTTACTGATGTAATCGTCCTTCTATTCGTTCAAGAGATCTCAGCTTTCGAATTTTTGGTTTGGACTGTTCTTTACCAGAAAATCTGTCTTTAGTTATCTCGAAATCAGTTGAACCGCCAATGGCGCTGACAGGCGTCACAGGAATCTTAGATTACATACTAGAATGGCTTATATTACTTTTGAGCAAAGAAATCGAATAGGCTGCTAGGTATAGGTACTCAGGAATTCTGTGGAGAAAATTTGTTCAATTTCGTAATTACTATTTGAATTAAGCACAATTAAAATATAAAATCAATGAAATCGGAAAAGCATTAAAAATGACGGGGAAATGTAAAAAATAATTGTAAAAAATTATTTATTAGTTGTTATTGACGAAAAATGCTATATGCTATCTATGAAAAATGCTATATATACACACATACACATACAAGATTATTTCCTTTTGTCATGACTATGTAGGGAATTTCTATGATTTTGCATATTTTGTCCATTGGTTCAGGGAATAACTAAGTGAAATTTCTTGACACTGGGTTAGAATTGGATGCTATGTAAATTAATATGTTAGTGCATATTTGGCCGATTTTCCTGTTGGTGCATATTCGTGTAATTATATGAGCATATTTTGCATATTTCGTTAAAATAAGAGACTTGCCTCTAAATCGTTTCTAGTTTTCACAGAATGTGATTATTTGTGAACGTTTATTGATTAGAATTTTTTTAAAATTCCAAATTTTTTTTGTTTAAACTAGGTAGAAAATTTGAAACTAGATGTACTTCACTAAGATACAAATTTACTGCAATTACTGTTATATTATGTTTGCACAAACGTATATATTTTATTCCAAGCATGCTTCCCCTGAATTTTATCAAGAAAGGATTTTACAGGAAATCAAATATTTTAAATTTTTATATTAAAATGAATTTGTACAGTAAACGACATTTTTCTCAAATGAAAAGAAAAAATGACATTTCATTAAAATACGCCCTCTAATTATATTAGCTGTGGTGTGAACTTCTGTTTCAGTTTTTATAAGTTTCTCGTTTTGTAGAAATACAGGAGCCATTCTTCACTCCTTTTATGGCGTTAGACTTAAGTGTCATATCGCCTCCCATATCCCAGTATCTCTGTCGTGCGCCGGTGGAACCGGCTGGAGAACCGGGTTTTCAGGTGCCGAGCACCGCTGCTGCAAGGAACGTTCCTTGAAATCCTACGGCGCGACCATCGCGAAATGTCTGCCGACAAAAGCGAGTTTAGCCTCCTGACGACGCGGTCAATGTCTTTATAGTTGATCGTGGTTTCTCCGATACAAATCTGTTTATAAATTCCACCGCCGTGTTGGTAATGCGACCGCCGAGAACATTCCTTAGATTTGTAATGTGTCGCTTCTTTTACTTGTTTTCCCAGCGTTTGCTGTGACCAGAATCTTTCTTGACAACTACTGCCGAAAGTTCAAAACGAGAGAGGAAAATTAAAAAATGAAAATATGTCAACTCTTTTTTTCTTTGTCTTGGAATCGGTCTCATGCTGTCAAGATTTTTTCAGAATAACATTGATCGTAATTTTATTTTAGTGAATATTGAAGAACCTAATAAATTAATTAGCTTATTAATTAGTTAATATAGTGAATATAAATTATTAACTTAGTGATATATTGCGTTTAGTTCATTCATGTATTTCACGTTAATTTAACATTACCTTTCAAGTGCACTTTCTCACCTTTCAGAATAGAGAAATTAATAAGGGAGTAAAAAAGAGTTATTGTCCCATACGAATTGCTTCTCTACTTCTGCATCGAGCATTCAATTACTTCTATTCAAATGGAAAAATGGATGATAAAAGCGATTGCGGTTTTCCATGGAGTTTGATTGTGAGAAAATTCTTTTTTTACAATCTAACTAATAACGAAGCAGTGAACAAGGCAATGAAGAAGGGCAGGCAGGTTATTCCAAAGAAAAGAGCCTGCTTTTTTTTCACTGTTACGTCATGATTTTTCTCATGTCTCAATAAAATATTAATTCATACACAGAAGAATCGCTCATTTTCAGACGATAGTAGAAAAACTCTTCTGGTCGGTAATAGCATATGTAGGTCGATAGCTGCTCTGCACACAAGGCCATGGCGGGCGTTCGTTTTCCGGCTTGTCCCCGATTTGCATGGGTCCTTCCGCGCTCTTTGTGAGTCGCGTTCACACATTCGCTCCGCCGCCATAAAGGTGCGCGGCGCGCTTTGATGCGGGCGTGAAGAGGCGGCGTAATGCGCTTTTTGACAGGTCGTTCTCGCCCGCGCGCGAAGGCGTCCGCGCGCGTGCGCCACGAATAGGATCATCGCGTGCCGCGAGCGCGTTCCACGCACGGGGAAAAGATCCGCGCTCCTCGCGTTTAGGTTCACGCGCTCGTATGCGCTGATCGGGGCCGCTTCCACGCTTGCATTACGGGCCGGAGCCTTTGTTCGTTCTCATGGCTCCAGAATGTGATGGAAATTGATTTTTGTCCGTGTAGGGTATTTCCAGAACTGTGTTGATGCATTAATAACCTTGATATTTTAGGGTAAGAAGAAATGACGTAAAATATACGATTTCACATCTATCCTAAAGTGTTTATCGAGGTTTACTCGATACTCGGAAACGATTTCCGACCCTAGTTGAGACACTTAGTACACCTAGTATATTAAAATGGCCTAATTGAACGAATCATCCCGTTCGTAGAACTAATGCCATGAACCTGTTAATATTTGTGATGAACGTTGAATTTGCGTTATTTCTTTTTCCTACACCGAGAATGTCATGTTTAACACACACAGTATTTTTCTTGAGTTCCTTCGAAATGTTATTTATGATGTTTTATGTCATTAATGTTCTTTCATTTTTTGTGGCATTTCAATTTGATGGCGGTATTTCAGATAGTAAGTGTAAGTAGAAATGAAAGAAAATGTAGATGTAATAGAAATGTTATGACGAAACCTAAAAAGTGACTTTTTAAGTGTGCCCCATCTAATATATTCTTTAATCGTTCGCGAATATTTATAAACTCCATCCAGCACAAGTTCTTGAAACTTGCAAAATTGCTTGTAGTTGGAAAGAAAGACAGTAATCCTCTCCTATCGCAGGTGTGTCGTCTCCGGGTAGGCCCTGTTCCGTGGCTTCCGTGTTGGAGCGTCTCGCGTGTGACCTCGGGCTGCTTATGCGGACACTCGCTGCAGTGTCAAGGCCCCGCCGCGCCGTCGCCCCCGCCCCCGCCCCCGCCCCCGCCCCGCCACCGCCACCGCGTCGCAGCCGATGTCCGGTGCCGCCGCCGCCGCCGTCACGACCGGTATTCGAACGCGAATGCTTGCTTGCCTCCACCTAAATGCTCGAATGGAAAACGGGCTCACGAATGAGTGAAGAGGGCTCAGATGAAGGGTCTTTGCATCTTCTCATGAGCTACGTCATCCATCCCCCAGAGTCTATAAAAGTATCGTAAACATTTGAAGTAATTTGAATTGCCTTTAGTGGGGTATCTTTTTGGTTTTTGAAAGAGATTACCTAGTTAATGATCAACGACCAATCAACGATTTTGACCATTAATTATTAGCGCATGGTGTTTTATTTGTGTTTTGTTGCCATTCAATTCCGTTTTAAGAGAACACAGGTCTTCATAAGCCTTAACACTCCCATCAGTAGCTTTAACTGTTAAAAAAACACACAAATTTTTAAATTCTAAATAATATCAGTAACATTGTGTACGGCTCGCTGAAGTACCTTGCTTTGCTCTGCTCCATTGGATAAGGAAAGGAATGGATTCTGTGTATGGCGTAAACTCTTCTTACCCTTCTTAGTCCTGGTCCACAGTACACTTGATCCGCTCATCTCTACTCCCTCCTTCATGACCCTACCCCGCCCGCTCCGCACACTCCATCACTTGGCCACCCTACCCTCTCTCTCCCCTCCTTGCCATGGTTGTCAGGATAATCGTTGCTACCACCATCGTTGGTACAAACCTATGCCCATATGGGCAGCTGTAAATAGTTACATTGTTGCATTACCCTGGCATACGTCCAGTAACAATTATGCCTTTCAGTTACTCTGAAACCAATTGAAATGAATCAAAATGCATTTAACTATAGAATTTTATGAGCTTTCCGAAATGTTTAATTTATTTTAGTGAATTTATTCATTGTTTCCGATATATTTGCGAAATCTGAGAGTGCATATAAATTTTGCTCTAAGGGGTAGGGGAGGGTTACAGTATTTTGCGAAATCTCTTACATACTGTGACTTTTCCTTTAGTTTTGAAGGTCATGTGAACAAAATTTTATTAAGATCGGAATAAAACTAGATTTGTATGAAAATATTAACAAACCTTTTTTTTATTTAGGAGAGAGTAATAATTCGAAAAATGTGGCGGATGTTATGCAGGATTAAAAAATAACCTTTCAGTGAAATTCGAAATCTGTTAAGCCGTTCTAGCGGTTAACCCGAACAACCAGGTAGACAAAAATTGTAATAACAATTGAAATGTTTTTATATAATCTAAATAATCACAATAGGTTATAAAAAGACAGTTATTTTGAAATTACAGGCGACCAGTTGCAGACCAGTTATTATTTATTTGCATAGTCCCGCACGTATGTGTACTATCCGTCGTTTGTGTAGAAATGTGGTCAGTTCAGTCTTGCCCGGAAGGGGTTCTCTTGACTTGTAGCAGTTTTTGTTTCTACTAATACAAGGCACTCTCCATGACTACTTTTGTACAAGCCTTCTTCTACCGCTTGTGAGGAGACATTTCTCTAAAAAAAGTAACTTCCATTTGATAGCCAATCCCAACTGCTATCAAACGCTTTCCGATGTTTTTTCTACGCCACTTTCGCGTTTCTGCCGTGTCGCCGGAATTCCCCTAGACAATTTCATCTCCATCTCAGCTCAAGTGGCATTCGAGGCTACTCCACGAACGGGCTGTTGGCGGCCTCCCAGCGTTTCTCACTCGTGTCGGCCGCCCGTCCAGTGTGCGCCGCGTGCCTCCGTGATACCCCGGCGGAAACCCTTTCAGGGCTGAGCGCCTGCGCGCGGCGCGGCGTCGACGTCGGCGTCGGCGTCGGCGTCGGCGTCGGCGTCGGCGTCGGCGTCGGCGTCGGCGTCGGCGTCGGCGAGGGATTTCCGCGTGTCGCGAAATGGTTACAAGTCCCGTCGCCTACCTGTATGCGCTCTCACAATTTATACACGGCCGCGCGCTCTGTCGCTCCCCATGCCACTGCCACCGCCACTGCTGAGTAAAGGCTCTCACAGACCGACGCGGAAGATCCGCAGCCTACGCGGATTGGCCGCAGCGGAAGTTTCGCGTTACGTGTTGCCTTATGAGCTCGTACAGACCTGCGGGGCAGGCGAGCGTCGCAGCTACAGATTGGCAGCGTTTAATTGGCGGCGAAATTTGTAACGCAGTGCGTTTCTTCCGCTGCGCTGAGTTTCGTGGAAGTCCGCCGTGTTTGAGAGTCTTCGCTCCCCTCAGAGTCGAGCGACCTTGCCAACCGTCACCAAACCTGACTCATAATTGACGCTCCGGTGTGAAGGGTCCCGCGAATCCGTGGCCGCGTCTACCTCGGAACTTTCCCGCGCCGTACCCGCTGCGAATCTACCGCGCCTGTCTGTGGGAAGCCTTTATGGACAACGCGCCGCGTCGTTCGCCGGATTTAAGCTGGTCTGCGGTGGAGGAATCTTGTGATGCTGGAATGGGTCGAAGTGTGGGTTGATCTGCTCCAGAAAGTATCGGTGACCAATATTGCGGATGATTTTATGATATTAAATGACGAAATGAGTAGATGTAACAGACGGACAGCAGCCGTAGCGGCGGGATTGACTGTGTAGCAGTGGGTGATGCTGGTCACACCAAAAATTTAGGTGTGTTGAAAATTGTGCCTGATGTAACCTGTCTATAGATAGGATTCCGTATGCTGTTGTAATTATTCGGGGCATCGCCATATTTTTCTTACAGCATGAAGTAGCATTAGCTGTAGTTAAACCAAGGGATTGTTGAAATGTAAATATAAATTCTGGATAATTAAAAAAATAAGAGCCATTACTGGAAATGAATTTGTATTATTCCACTCCTTTTAAATGTTAGTGTTTTCGAGTGTAAGAAAGAGCGTAGTTTTGTTTTGTTATTCTCAAAGGAATAATATTTATGTAGGAAACAGGCTCGACATTGTCAGTTCCAGGGATGTCTAGAGAGTGGACAGTGTTGAATATTTAATATATTGGAACTTTTTTTTTATACTGGTCATTTTTGGCGACGAGAATAATAGCGCGACGTACAGTAGCAACAGAAGGAAAAAATGTTGCTACTAAGCATGTATTCATGACCACACCGATGCCATTTGCCGCTGTGGTCGGCGTTGGCGGCATTACGTGTCCAGGGTCGTGACCCGCTCGCGAAAGGAGCTCAGAGGTAACTCTTGGCGCGGACAAGTGGCAGGAACGGGATTCGACACCCGGATCCCGCACTGCCTAAATCCTTCGCGACATTGCTCCTTGCTGCACATGCTGCTGGCGCCCGGCTGGCGCTAACGGTATGGCGGATCGAGTCCCTCATCTAGTTCACGAGCGGCGAGGTCGAGTCCCCTCCTCATTCTTCCGTACTGTACCCGTGTTTCCATGTCCGAAGTGATTTAATCAGTTCGTAATAAGTGTAATCGGGACTCCGCTGCAAGGCAGAAGTGGATGGTCCGTTACCTTGATGGCTCGCGGCTAAAGCGAATTCCATTGAGAACAAATTGAAATAGATTGTGTAACGTGTTAGTTGTTTGCACGCGTTGCGTAGGTGGTAAAAATAAAAGCGACGAGCGCCGTTGGGTTTATCTTCAGCGAACTTTTTTCTGGGCCTTTTTTGTGGCGACCGGGCGGTTGGAAGTGTCCGAGGCTGAAAAGCATTCCTCGCACCGTTAGGTCCGCGATGGCGATTGGCGGTGGCGGGTCGATCACGTCGTGTTCGTCTTCGTTGCCTACCGCCGCTGGACGTGAACTCTGGACTCTGCTTTTGCTTGTTTTCTTCGAGAGTGATCTCGACATCACATAAATTTAGCATGAGACGACATACGAAGCAATGGAATAATGATGAAGGAAATTTAATAGACCATTTGAAAGAGTGAATAGCTAGAATAAAGTAGTGTACACCCAGGGCATTTTTGTGAGAGAGATCGTGTGCACTGTATGAAATATCATTGCTGTCTAGAGGGTTCCTGGATGGTTTAACAAAATACTGCGTATTGGAAAATAATAGGGAACTCCTTCTCATGTTTACTAGACTGAGTCACTCGTACGTTTATGTTAAGGTAACATAAGTAAACATAGGAAGTTATGTTAGGAAGTTAAGCAAATTAACACTCTTACCAATATGTCTATTTCGAAATTTCGAATAAATACAAGCACTATCTCATTGTCTTCCTCCGCCTCTCCACTCCCTTTTTCTCAGTCTGCAGCTTCGCTTGCAGTACATCACGTATCAACATAGTACTTGCATTTTCGAGCGTGCTGAATAATAAATACTGTTGTAAGTAATGAGCTTGAAGGTTCATTTGCAAATTTGAAGGTATGCAAGTTAAAATTTCATTGTCATTCATGTAGATTTCTCTTGCGTGTATGTTTATCTCGTGTAAAAGACTGCCTCGATGTAAGTACTATCTCAATGTATTGTTCTTTCGCACGTTGTTAGCAAAACGCTCGCACTATCTCATTGCCTTCCGCCGCCTTTCCATTCCCTTTTTTCTCAGTCTGCAGCTTCGCGTGACTGCCCGAAGCACCTGCCGCGTTATCTCATTTTTCCTCCATCCGTCTTCAGGGATTTTAGGGTCATACCAACATCAGGTTCCTGGTAGTATTTCAAGCCTTGTTTTCACCTTTTAATAAGTTCGTGGAAATATGTCATGACCTTTTCGTACGTGATTTATTTCACTAGAGGCATGTGCAAATTTGGTATTTTTGGAATAAGATTTCATAGCGGTTAAATGTTGAATGTGTGCATCACATTCAGAAGAATTAACAACGAAGCATGAAATTGTAGTTGGGCGGTATGCAAATTGAATCTTATATAACTTTCACAATAAAAAGAATCGCGGATCACACACTGCTACACATGGCTCGTTGGAACGAATGTGCCACTGGCAAATACGCTTATTGAAAAAGAATTTTTTTTTTTAAATGGCATAGCTTTCGACGTGGAATTTCTTTCTGATGTTATTAGTTGACTATTTCCATTCAAAAAATTAAAAATGCTTGACTCGTACAATGAAATTGTGGTGAGCCGTTCACTTCAATTTTAAATTTAATTTTATGTTCAGTTCATATTATCACTGTTTCAAGTATAGCATTTTGTTATTTTCATTGATATACTTACAATTGTTGAAATCTAATCATGTAATTCAAAGCATTCCTTCTATTCGCAGGACTGTTTGTTATCAGAATATTATTACTTATACAACTCCCAATAAGTGATTATTTATGGAGTTAATTATGTAATTTTGTTTAGAACTAATTTATTTTTATTTTCCATTTTTGCATTTTTTTACTGTCATCGTTTTCGCTTGAATTAAATTGAGCAAAATACAATTTAATACAGCTAAACTGATGGGTTCAATTGTGATTTCGAGTCTTCATAAGCATAAACTGATCGATTGGGCAGATTTCACATTGTGGGTACTGTCTTGTAAATTCCCTCCTGCGTGCAATCGGTATCCGCTGCCTGTGTTGGACCAGCAGTCCGGCCCCGTCGCACGAGCGCGATCGTTTAGACCGCCCCTCTCCCTCCCCTTTCCCACCCCCTCACCCTTGCTCCTCGGCCGACCCCAGGAACCAAGCGGTCTCGTGCGCTCTTGCTCGCGCCGCTTTTGAACCTCCGTGATTGCCTTGCAGCGCGCTCGCCTTTGACCCGTGCACTTGCAGCGCCCTTCCCAGTTTCTCCCTGGGGGTTCTCCGTAGTTTCGATGATTACTTGCGATAGTTTCTTTTCGTCTCGGGTGTCCTTCAAGCATTGGACATTAAAGAGTATGTTAAGAACAGCGGCCTACATTCCAAAACTAAGTGTATGAAGTTTCCATGTAAGGTTGTAACAGATGAGTAGATGGAAGCAGTAAAACAGTTCGCCTTTTAATTCAAACAAATCTGTCTAAAAATTTTAATTGAAAATATCTAAAGAATATTAACGAACTTTACGGAAAAGGAATTACAGGTCATGATTTTTCACGTTTACGATTGTTCACGAAAAGACGCGTCATTTGTCAAGAAATAACAGCGACCCAAATGTCCGTATATACCCAAATACCTCCATATATTTTCATATATACCAAATATTATTACCTGTGTTTCTTCTTTTCTTGTCTGGATCCCGAAATGTTTATATCATTTCGTAATTTTGCATCATCATATTTATTTTAACCTTTTACACCTTCCTAGAACCACTTCTTTAATGGCTCAGTACTCGAAATAATGATTCTTTTATCATGACATTGTGCTTCAGCTAAGACGTTTAAAGTAAATATTTTACTTTTATTTCGTATATGGAGATATGGAAATGTTTTTTAGTATTCTTTAATGCTCTTTCCAGTTTACACAATTATGTAAAACACATTGCAGCCTTGAGTCATGTCTGAATATCTTCACGCTTTCGGTGCTCCGTGTTGCCCTAGGTGAAACTTGCGTGGTCAATTTGCTTCGTAGTTATCGTCCCTAATGTATGTCTTCCCGGAGGTGCATGTCAGTGTTATAAGAGTAATTACTCCACCGTGATGCTCTTCTCTTCCATTAGGATATGAGCATTTATTACTAGGGTAATCACGAACTGACCTGAAGCATTTGTTTAAGAAGGAGAACAGGATAGCGAGTCAGTTAGTAATGGTAAGCGATGCGACGTTCTTGATTCTTTCATTTTACTTGATGAATCTCTTCACAAAAGGAAGACAAGGAGTAAAAATACTCGGCCTCCTCGGGAAGGATAGGTTATTTCTCGGAAATCGTTGAGTGGTTAGTAGCTTTATGAATTACTTTAGTTATCGTGTCTCCGTTAAGTGTTTTGAGAAACCAACCCGGGAATATCCTTTAGTGTGAAGTGGCTACTTCCTTTGAAACACATTTGATATTCATAACAAACGCTGCAAACAACTAACTTTCGTAAAGTAGCTTTTTCATTCATTATGTCCACAATGGTGTGTCCCTCTTTTGCTCGTGGTCAAAATTCTCCATGGTTCGCTTTTGGTGGTATAATATTCCCGGAAATCTCCAGGTTTTAACATTCGTGATTGTGATGATTGGATTTTTGAGAAAGTCGTGCTATGAGTTCGTAGCATTGCATCTACATTTTTTAATCATGTGAATTAAACATTTTTTACGTGTTTTTTTTTTCGGATAGTTCCGGCATGTCTTGTTATTCTGTGGACAGTTACTGCTCTCTATTGACATTGTGCGGGAGGTTTTTCTTTAAGCAGAGGTCGAAGCCCGCGGCACGAAGTCTCACAAGTAAACACGGCAAAAATCGAAATCGCCCGATGAAATGAGCTGGATCGGTGACTCAGACATAAAAACGGTTTGTGCAGAGCACAGCGTCGCATTGTTTCTGCGAGTTGGGCTGCGCGTCGTGCCGCAGGAGAGCGCAGCTACATGTAATCACCCAAGGCTATCCCGCTCTGTCCAGCTCCCGATCTTGTTTTGTTCTTTCCGGCCACTGCTCAGTCTAGCGCGGGTCATCATGAAGCACTGCACTTTTCTTGTACTGTTCTGAGGTCTGAACTCTTCAAGACAGTTTTTGTCTCCCTTCCTTCGCATTTATGTACTTATTCCTTGGCACAGGTAGCTACTAAACCTATAATTTAAATACATTTTTGAAATACGAATACCTAGAGCTAATTGTTTGTTCTAGAATGGGAAGAAACGGGACAATGTATGTAGGTTAAATGTACGTATTCTAGGTGACTCTTCTTGGTTCTTGAATGATGTATTTTACTTTCTCGCTACTGCTTACGCAGAAGGAAGTTTAATTTAATTTCTTATTTCAACAGTTATATAAAACGAAAAAAAATTGTAGAAATTCTCATAAAATTTGATTTGCAATCAATGGTTACAATTGACAATTCGATCTTTCTCATTTCCAAAGGTGGTCAATAATTTTTCCAATGAATCTTGTTACCACTTTTGCACGCCATATGCAAAAATACAAACACTAGTTTCAAGGAAGCGTTGTATTTTTATATATGTGGATTGTTTTGCCTTCATGACTTATATCTTACCACAGTTTTATTGGCTGTTGTCCTCTTCTTGGCGTCACTATTGTTATGTTTTGTGCTTTGGGATGCTGCGGCTGGTCTGTGCTACAGTTGCTGAATGTCACCAACACCACTACCCCCCACCGTATTTGTTTTGTTCCATTCCTTTGTTCATAAATCTATCATTATTCGCTCCAAAGACTCGCTCTCTTAACATACTTCATGTAAAAGACAGAGGCTAATCATCAATGATAATCTACCCATAAAAGGGGGTGGCGTAAAAATGTGTCACCTGCTTTACCTATATGCTCGGTGACTCAATACCCAGAGATGGAACGGAAGCATGCTGGCCTCTAGCTACAAGTTTTCGAGCTGATATATCGCGGTGAGCAACTGTCCCAAAGGCCGGTTCTTGTCGCTGCCTATCACCCTTAACAAGGAGCACCAGCGCTGCCGCCGCCGCCATCCACAAGCTCCCACAAAAGCAGATTTCCCTACCCGTCCGCCGAAACGCGCGTTGCATAAACAGAAGCTCGCAACGTGTTTTTGGTCATCACCCGCAGGACGTCCGCGCCTGCGATTCGCAAAGATTAATTACGCTGTGTGATTTTCCGGATCACCGCATTGGCAAATCACCAACCACCACCCCCCTCCTTGCTCCACCATCCGTCATGTTTTCGAATGTCTGCCTCGATTTTTCCCCCTCACGTGTTCCATCAGTTTGCTGCTCCGGCAATTTAAAGCGCGCGGCTTTTCGCAAATTTCTATTGGACACATCCATCACGAAGCGTTTCCAAGGGCTCAGAAATCAATTCTTCCGGATTTGGCCGGACCTGGTTCGATCATAGAAATTCGAAGCAGGGAATTTTATCGGCTCCAATGAAAGCGGAATGGACTGCGGCTGCAACAGTACCGCAGAATATCGAAAAAGCTGACCCCCCTCCCCTTCCCCCTCCGCGAGGCGCGCGCGGGTGGGCCGCGACAGCGCGTGACAGGCGGGAGGAGGCCGGCATTAGGCGGGAGGCCCTTGTCACGCGGCACCCGTCGGGCGCGCTCAGGGGTTTATCAGGCGCGCCCGGCGCACAGGCGCTGAGCGGCGGGACGCGACGGTCCCAAGCCGATCTGCTAGAGATGGTGCAATGTTCTGGAGCGTTGTTGATGACACATTTCATTCCTATTCCCGGAGCGTTTGATGTTTGAGTGCTGACTTAAAGTTGATCTCAAATCAAGTCGTTTATTAAAATTTTCGTATGCTTTATTCATATAATGAGACTTTTGTGTGTGCCGTCAACGGATCCCGAAAAACGAAACAGCTGTTTCGCTGTTTGTTTCATCTCGTATTCCGAATTCGTCCTTTGAGCAACAGCTGATGTTTCAGTTTTTATATCGGACTTAAATCTGTTTATATTCTGACACGTTTTTTGGTGGTAACGTAGGACGCATAAAAGGGAATGGAATCAATACGGCTTGAGGCATCAATAATGTGGTACAGTACAATAAAAATATAATATTTAGTAGTTACATGTGAAAATTAAGGGAGTGTGCAAAAGTACATTGTTTTTACAGACCTGATGAACGTGAAATGTCACCGAAACGTCATCATGAACACATACGTAGCCCTTGATTTGCCCAAAGACCTTCAATCGAGAAATAATAAAAAATTCAATAAACGAGGCCAAGGAACCAGAATGAAAGGGAAAGAGTGAAGAAGTTCAAAATGTGGTTTGGTTCGCGTCGCATCCTCTGCCCGTCGCTGGGCTGCGAAGGTGGACCGCGCGAGGTGCCGAAGCAGGTGGGGCGGCTAACAGCCCCGAAGCGCCTCGCTCCGCCCGCGGACCTGCCAATTACGCCGCCCGCCAGGGGTTGACAAAAGCGCTGTCGCCGAGCGACCAAGACGTGACGGAATGCTAGGCGGCAGCGTGCTTTCGTACTCCGGACCATTAGGGAGAGTAATGTGAAATTGCATCCTTCCTCCGCGTGGACTGTCTAGAATGTAAAGGAGTTTCGGGTTTCCTGGTTTGTAGTTACTTTAGTTTGGTACGTTTGCGGGTTTTCGGAAACGAAACGAAATTTTGATTGTGTTGAAAACGTGTTAAAAGTAAAATGGGTAGTTATAACTTCAATATTGATTATGAATATATAAACTTTCTGATGGATTAGTGGACTAGTAAGTACCGTTAATTTTTCTAATACATTGTATTTAATTACTAGTAATATCATTGCCCTAATTTTATTTTATTTTTTATTTTGTTCCCCCAATGATACCGAAAATGTTTTTTGAAACAACAGATCGGGATTCTGGTTAGGCACTAAACTCAGTTTTCTTGAGTTCGAGTTACTCAAAAGTGTGGAACCTTCGAGGTTTTCCAAAATTTTAGCATCAAATAAACTCACAGACGATAGAACTTTTCCAATTTGAAAGAGCCTTAATTGCATGGACATAAATTACATGTAGTTAGTTGCAAGTTTTCACAAATGCAAGATTTTGAAGTCACGGAAAGCAATTTTTCTCTCTATTCGGCTGTCATTAAAAGAAGATATCCCAAACCCCAGCTGTGTTTTGACGGCTCGGTGATGGTGGCAGACTCGTCCTTTGCGTAACAGGATTTATCTGGACACGATCCACCTTCACCTTGCATCAAAGCCCGTCAAGAGGTGTGGAGACCGGTCCGAAGAAGGTGATAATTACCAGCTGAGGCAGCATTTACGATTTCCGTCTCCAGTCGGTGCCGAAACTTTCGTTAAAGAACTATTTACGGTATTCTAGGGACACATTCAAATGTAATACAGTCTTAGAATTGGTTCAACACTGATATGGGCATTTTCACAACTCAAACACATAAGTTATTTTCTGCATTTCATTTAACAGGAGCTGCGTGAAAGGTTCGAATGCCTGTTCCTCTACTTCGATCAAAATTCGAATTGGCATTCACGTTGAAGTAAATTGTTCATTGGTTGCCCAAGGTGTCTCCGATTTTTGTTGGTTGGATCGGGCTGACGAACCCAAAAATCGACAGAAAAATAGTGAAATAAAGCGAGTTCAATAAATTGTATCTTAATGTACTATATATTATTTAATTCTATACGTTAAAATACAATAGCATACTTGGGCCCTAAACATATTCGGCATCAGTTCTACTTTTAACTAATATTTTTGTGAGTGAATAGCATTTCATTTAACTTATTTTACTTGTAGTAGGTGAGAGGATAATTGAAGAAAGTAAATTTGTTAGATTCAGTTCAGGGAGTGATGGTGATAGGTTATTGATACATGCAACGTGGACACTCAGTTTCTTCTTCTTCTTCTTCTTCTTCTTCTTCCTTCTTCTTCCTTCTTCTTCCTTCTTCTTTCTTCTTCTTTCTTCTTCTTTCTTCTTCTTTCTTCTTCTTCTTCTTCTTCTTCTGCTTCTTCTCCTCTTCGAGTTTCTTGCTTTGATTTCTCTAGGAGAAATAGACTTCCCTGTAATAATTCTCCATACGCGTTTTTATGGAATGGTATCTTTAAAGGACTTTTCTTTTTGGATTTGGCAATGGTCGAGGATATAAATGTTCTTTCGGCCAGATTGTTGAATTCCGGTCGTAGCTTGCTACATTCCCTTCATGGTTGCATTGTCGAAATATTTGCACTTAAAATTATGCTTGCATTCCATGCATTCACGTTGTTTAGAATGATTGTGCGAACGTAGTTTTAATTTCGTTAAAAGTAGACCTCTCATAAATCTACTACTTAAAAATAATCGTTAATTAAGAGTTACAAAGTAACCGTTATACGGTTATACACAACATAGAACAAGAAAAAAAATGTATTATTTAGCTCCCAAGTACAACGGCACTTCGTAGGGTCTAACAAGGGTTCAATTTAAATATTAGCCCGCTTCCCAAGACACAACAATTCTGTAGGTGAGGTCACAGTAAGTTCAACGTGAGGCGGTAAGGTTTTTAAATATACGAATCTAAATTATGCCCAAATTAGGATCTCTATTACCGAGCGGAAGGGGATTGAATCCGGCCGTCTTCCTTATTCATTGCACAAATATTTTTTTAACTGTTATTTTGAAATAAAAATAATGTTATTCGAATATAAATTCTCCTTTTACGAGATGCAATCAATAAGTGGTAATTATTTTGAAAATGTATAAAATTACGCAAAAAGGTTGTCTGAGAATGTATAGTCCCCGTGCTATATTCGTCCAGATTGGAATATATCTGGAACAAAACTAATAATTACTAAATATACTTACTGGTATTAAATTTTATCGAAATTACATTTCTCTTCAGGTTTATTACTACGTCATGCCCAAAGCAAATAACTAAATTCTGGAAATGTTTCTTCGTATGCTCTTTGGGATCAATACTGAACACTTCAGAATAAAAAAGTTAATTTGCGTTAAAAAGTTAATGCGATTTCTTCGCTTTCTTAAGTTTTTAATGTGTAGATGGAAGTTTTTGATTTCCTTTATTTGTGTTATTGTGTGATATTTCTTGTTCTTTGTCATCATTGATATTTCAGGGTTTAACAAAATTCGTAAAATATAATCCCATTATGAGTCATGTTAAATGTCTGCTATGTGTCAGTACGCCAGACTAATCGACAGCAACAGATGTTACGCAATTTATACGATTTAAAAATACTATTATACACATACATTTGTTGGTATAAACTTTACTTCAGAGATGAAAGAAAGTACCTTATTTTGTGGTTTATTTTATAACAATTCTGTTTGAAGAAAATTGAAGTACATTGTCGCGTACACATACTGCGAGTACTCGAGTCGTAACTTTTGGCAGGCATGCATGCTGCAAACAGGGCACTCACAAAGGAAACAGATCGGAAGAGACGGTAAGTGCAATGCCTGTAGGTACTGTGGTGGCTGAAAAGTTGAGCCAGTACTGCATCATTGTCCCATCCCACATGCCGAGTGAATTGCAGCCTGTCGGTTCGTAATAGCCGCGAGCGCTTCTGATTGCTCCGGGCATGCTTCGCAAAAATGAATTCGTCTAGCGGGGCGAGTCGTCCTCTTCTCTGTGGAGAGTAACGGGCTCCACAGCGCAGGCGCGGAGCTTGCCCGGCCAGCCCCGGAGGGCAGCTCCGCCCCGCCCCACACTTCCCGCTTCACCCCGCTTCACCCTGCTCGCCCGTGCGCTGCGGCAGCCGCCGGCTTTTATTTTGTGTGTATCGGAACGTTCCATGGGAAACTGCCTCCCTCCTTCGCTTGTAGCGTCTTTCAGCGTTTCACAATGTTGCAGTATTGTGATTTGTATAAAACTGGGGACCTCGTGATGAATGCAGATGGCCTGTGTACAATATTTGTGTGTGCAATACTAAGTTCAGCACTGAAAATGTCCTTTGTCCAAAAAATAGGAGTTTGGTTCTTCTGTGAAGTAATATTGCTGAACATAAAACGATAACGGGGCTTGGGCAATGAAGTAACCACTTCTAGTCGTTTCAAAGATTTTCATCAAAAAGGTCTTCCGTTAAGATTGTAACTGACGTCTACGTTCTCTTCGCACTAACCTAGCTTTGCGCGTTGATAAATTCACCCATATATCTCCTGGTTCCACATTTTATTCAGTTTTCGTTCTCCGTGAATTTTAACACATATAACTTTACTTTTCGCACCTTTGATATGTTTTTGTATAAACTCCTCTTAGTGTAAAGTCATTTTACAAAAGTTCTGTGTGATTATTTAATTGATTCCCCGTATTTTAATTTTCGGTCAGTGAAACTAAGTTATCAGGGAGGTAGATTTGCGTAGAACCAAGTCCCTTTTTAGAAACTGCCATCTTCGCGAGTGGAATTGCCAGCTAAGACGATCTGAACAGCTCTCCCGCCGGGCTGCCCGCCGTCATCCTGCATTCCTCCGCAGCCGCCGGCGGTCAAACATGCAAATGCGGAGCGCGGCCTCGACGCCGGCGTCGCGAGTCCCCCGCTGCGCGCCGCGCCCTCCGTTTGGCACCGCTGCGGCCTCTGCCAGCTAATTGGATGAAGTGCGCGGTGCATTACACTCTGGCACGAGATGCGGCGAGAATGATGGCTTAGGAAGCTTTCAAAGAAGGTAGCGCATTGTCTCATAATTTGTTCTAATGCAGATTGCAGAATGTTAAATGTATGCATTTCAGATGCAGTTCTAGTGGAATTTTATTTTTCATGCTGTTTGTAACGTACGGTCATCACTGAAGTATTCATTGCTAGTATTCCAGGAGAAAATTTGCCTTTCTAGACGTATTCAAGAGACGAACGTAATGAAAATGCATGACAAGCTTGTGAAATGTGGATCTTGAGAAGTTGTGTTAGACGTATTAAAAAATATTAATGTTCCCGACGTAGCACGCGAGGTGCGTATGTAATAAACCTCGTGTTTGCTTCCGTCATTGTGAAGTGTATGTGGATGTAAGCGATGAATGCGCAATCAATGACCGGTCACTTTACGTAATGGATCCTACTACATATTACTTGAGTAAATCTTCAGAAGTGTGCTTCGTAAATGCCGCGCATTACCTCATCTTCTGAGATCCGCTATCTTCAATAACACTTTGATAATTTGAAATTTAAGTTATTTTCTTCTCTGAAATTATTGCCTCTAGTAAATATTAATCGATTGTCATGTAAAATACTATTCGTAAATTGTGTAATACACGAAATTAACGATAAGTGTTTATGTCTTGAAAATGGTAGGATTAAATGCCCTGTTAATTCTAAAGTTTATTTTATTCTTGGCTCTATGAACTGATGTACCAAATCGTACGATTCGTAGGAGGTAACTGCGAAGTATTTAGGTAGGTCGCGTATAATGTGGTTTTGTGAATAAATTGGGAGTTTATCAACATTACTATTCATAGTCTGCAGTATTAATTAGGGGCTTTGCATAATTGGGGGGGGATACTATTTATGTGATGAGTGAATGAACATTTTATATATTTGAATAATGACTTGTCAAGAAATTGTAAACATGATCGTTGCTTACTATTTTGCAATCAGGACAGTATTTCTTGAATTTCAAACTGTGTTCCTTTTTTTTTTATTTGTGCCACCATAACTAACGATTATTTTCTTAGTTGTGAAGAGAAAGTAAATTGCATAGTGTACATGGAGAGATGTGTGTGCGTAACCGGTCAGCTTTCTACAGTGAGCTGTGCCCGGCTGCAGCTCAGCCACAAAACACATGAAACGTTCATCATCCACTCAGCCAACGTAGATCGCGCGGTGGTCGCAGGCCTCTGTCGCTGCATTTCGCCGCGGACGTCTGCGGCCTCTCGCTGTCCGCTGAGCCGCTGCCCGTCGCCGCACCGCCTGCTGCTCGCCACTCGGCGCTCACAGTCAGCCACCGCTGCGCCGTCCCCGCGACCGCGACCGACGGTTTTGCGCGCGAAATCGTTAATTACCGGCGCCAAAGCTCGTAGCTGCAATTAGCTTTTAATCGCTTTCTGCGAATTCCTCTGCCCTCTCCTTCCCTCGCCATTCCGCGGATGAAACTCTGCCGGCCAAGGCGTAGGCGCCATCTACAACAGACATGAGTCGCATTCGCTACGGACTTTTCGGTTGCATTCGCGGAGCTGTTCTTCCGATAGAAGCTTTACGGGTTCTAGGAAGCCAGCTGGCGACGGCGGCGCCCGCTCGAACAGTGTGTACGGCGTACGGGTGTTTGGTGCACGGTGCTGATTAGCCTTCTTCTTCTTCTTCTTCTTCTTCTTCTTCTTCTTCTTCTTCTTCTTCTTCTTCTTCTTCTTTCCAGCCTCCCCAGCAGAATCTCTTTTCCCCTTTCCCTGCTCGCTGGCATCAGTTCGTGATCACGCCGTTCTTCGGTCTTGTAGAGAGCGAAGTGGCAAAACCGTTTCCCATTTATAAGCAGCTTAAAGCGACACATGTTATCAGGTGGATTTGTGCATTCACAAAAGGAGGACTATTTGATAGCGATACCTATTAAATGCTTAAGTTTCACAGATGTGATCCCTTGTTTGTCATGTCATTATTTTTGACGCAGACTTTTTTCTCATGTGTTTTAGAGCAGTTGAATTAGTAAATTAAAACCTTTATATAGTGCCGTTCATATCATGATGATTCTGCTGTGAATAATTCTTGTTACCTTTATGGTCTTTTTTAAGTGAAAGAATTTCATTGAACCGTTCTTTTCTGGGAACAGACGCTAGCTAATGTAGATGTAATTTGTTGACTCGTTCTCTTAGAAACCTTGACGTTTATAGCTGTTGGCGAACGAGAAAAAAATATTTGAGGGTGGTCATGATAATTTTCTAGCTAAAAGTAAGAGAGTATTTTCAGCCAATGGAATATGTTTTTTGACGACAAGTAAAGCAATATAAATTCACTTTTGTGAGTTCGACATATTTGAAAGCATGCCAGCATCCATGTAGTGAGCATGCAGTTTGAAATGAATGTTTTCCATTACGATATAATTCTGTGTAATCTGAGGAGGGAATGTGGTTAATAAGAATTCTTTTAATTGATTTAAGTAAAGAGATGTTCAATCATGATATAAGTTCTCCGCCTTCGGCACCCTACCCCCCACCCCATAATGTGGTGGAAACTGGGGTAAGCCTAGTTACTATTTCTCACTTTGAGACGATTTCTCACCTTGGGGCAAACATTGAACCAAATACAAATGACAAAACAAAAATTAATAACTCGTATCCTGCTGATTCAGCGTTTATAGAATACCCGATTTTATTGCCCATTACGGAGGAGAATAATGGGATAAATCGGGATTTTGAAATATTGTCCATGAATACAAAATCATTATTGGAAATATCTGAAACAGGATGCAGGCAAGCGTGACGTGTTACGGATAGTGGATTCATCAATTTGTTATGGTTACTGCGTGTTTGCTTGCTCGATCAAATCTGGATATACTTTGCTCGAATGTACTGTATTCCATTCCAGAAGTATTTATTGTAGCGCGCTTTTTGTTTACAATTTTGTTTAAAACGAAATAGTATATTTAGAAGTCAAGAGTTTATTACTAGATAATTATATTAATATCAAGATAATATTGGTAAGACAGTTTTAGACATTAGTTTGCTCTTGTGACATTTGAACCAGAAAACCCCGTAGAGTACAATAATGAAGCTTATGTATGCACATCGTTGAATTTTTATGTAAGGAAAATATAATCCTGTGTACGGTTGTAATTTCTTCCGATAGAGAGTTATCGCTCTTTGACGCATGAGCGAGCTTGCATTCACGTTTCCTTTACAAAATCCTGTACATGATTGCGAAGATCTCGAGGAGACCTGATGAGTGTGCTATTATTACACACAATGCGATTATTATTCCGTTGGCGCACACGAATCCATGACGACGTTGACCATTACTACGTGCCGTCGTCGGACACTCCGCAGCCTCATCTTTTCTGCCTCCCGCCCGCTTCGCCTCACCTCATGTCGCATTATTCCCGCCCATCCCGTGCCAAGCTCCTCGGCGTGTCCGCGGTGTCACGCCATCGACGCGCGCATCTCGTCGCCCGTTCTCGGCCCAGCGGCGATAATACGCCTCTTAGCGCGTTTTTTGTGAATCTCCCCCTCCTGTAATCGCCCGCGCGGCCAAGCCCACCCCCCACCCCCCGCCGGTCGACGCGGCCAGTGGTCCTCGCGGCCAGCGCCACACGGCGACGGTCAGCGGCACGCGGTAGTTAGGGATGTAACAGCGCCGTCTACGGACACCGTGCGATCTCGCGATCGTGACGTGTTGATTTCTACCGCGACCTGACTGTTGGCTCTTGGCGATAAGTGTTTCCCCGCGGGCTTTCGCAGAGCTGGCCTTTACAAGGTTTGGAGGAATTGACGCAAAAATAAAAGAAGGAAAAAAAGTACCGAAGCAAATGCCTCCCGATTTTCTTTAATTTGATGTGTCGAGGGAGTATGAGAAGTTGCAGCTGAAGGGAAGATTAACGTGGCACACGACGTGCTTATATTTACGCGAATATTTCTCAACTTACTAGATTGGATTCGAGAATAGCTTCTAAGTTTTTGTAGTATGTGCACAGATGATGCAGAATCACTCTGGCAACCTCCAGCTGTGTGTTTCAGTTATACCGTAACATTTCGATTAGAGTTGGGATGGGATTAAAGCTGCAACGGTGGCCAATCAAATGCTAGTTACGTTTCTCGGTAATTTCTGGGGCTTCAAAAGGCACGTAATGGACACTTGCCTGCTTCAAACTGTAATGGCCGTCACTTTCAAGACTGAACAATACGTAGTTCATTTTATTGGTGCTATCGGCTTGCACACCTTCTCATCTTTCTTAACATCCCATCTGATTCCTCCAGTACCAGGCTCACCCTCTGAGAGTGAGAACTGAGCTCTGAAGATATTACTACGTAGCGCTCTTGCCATCTGCTTTCGCACGATAAAGTACGTGCCATGCACAGTCGTATTTTGTTTCATTTGGTAGACCAACTAGATAGAAATCAAGCTCCTCGTATAGTCCTCCGCCATTGCCGGAAATGAAATCCACGACCCTCCACGATTCCATAATAAATGAAATAGGCCTTCCGTAGACGTAGGCTGTTGACTGCTTTATGATCCGTGAAAAGTTCGTCAGAAACACTACTTAAAAAAATACGCTTTTATACCTAAAGGAGGCTTTGGTGATGACTTTTCTTAATTTTCTTTACGCTTCCACGTTTTCGAAAAATAGGTTTGTTAAAAATCACCCTCTGAAAGTTGGAAGAATCATTAAGGCCAACTGATTCATTTTTAATTTTTGTTCGTTTTCGATTAACTTCTTTGAAAAGACGAAGCAAATATTGAATACATTTTTTGTATTTGAAATGCAATGGTCAAAACGTATTAAAAATCGTTCATGTGACTGATGTGAAATTATACACATGATTGTCTGTGGGTATTATTAAATAATGTAGTTCGTATGTTTGATCTGTCATTAGTTTTGGTGATTGTCAGTGCAGTCCCGCACTCGATTTACATTAATGAAACGCTCATCTGTTAAAAAAGTTTGATCAATTTTCAGATTTTCCTTCCATATGCATATTCCACTGCACTAAAACCTACGTATGGAATGTCTGATAATATAGCGCCTCATATATTAAGTGATCGGAAGGAAATTTTTTGCCTGAATATTGGTTTGTAAAGTTGTCCACGTGCGTCTCAATGGGCTGGCGTGAACAGAGCAACGTTAAAACTTTCAGAAACATTTTTCAGTGTTTAGGTTTGAAAAGAAACGGATTTCAGGAACAAATTTTACAAGAGTATTTCTTAATTGTCAGTGGATTTTTATCAAAATTTTGTTCTTTCATCCTCTTCGAGAAAAAATTCTTATTTTTTGTACAGTTCTCTGGACCGTGTTGATTTTATAATATTTGGAGTTGGTTTAATGAACATTTTCAGAAACGTTGAGGAGTTAAGACTCTTTATACACATTCAATTTAAGTAAATAAATGCACGGCTCTTGTATCTTTTAGTTTACGAACTCGTGTTGACATACGGCGAGCACGAGTTGCCACGCATAAGGACACAAGCAATTCATTTGCGAGTTAAACCTACCCGCCCCGCCCCACCCGCTCCGCTCCCCTCGTGACTGGCGCTCCAGAATTCCTCTTCCCTGCCGTTCGCGAGCTTAACTTACGTGAACATTGCTTTCCGGCGCCACGTCCCGCGCATTCGCTATTCCGGCGCAATGGATGTGCGGGGAGAAGCCCGCGCGCTGCGTGCGCTTTGCCAGGCGGCGTGCTTCATAATGTAATCGCGACCTTCTGTGGCTGCAGTGTTCGCCCTGTATCTTCGTACACTGGGCTCCGGTGCTCGCTGTAGTGGAGGCATGCGGAACATGCGCAAACTCGAGATGGCGCCTTGTGCAGTAGAGAAAGGAACCGAGCGAGAGAGGGATGGTGTCTGATTGCGATGTTCCGTTTGGGTCGTTACTGTGCCAACATTCAGAAATGAAAATATTGGATTATTCAGAGGCTTCGTGGCATTTGTTTTGTTTCTGCAGTTGGAATAGTTAATCCCCATTGGGTGCGAAGTGTTTTGGACTTGCTTTTTAAGGGGTATAAGTAGTTTGAATTTTCTCTCCTTCGAACAGTGGTTTTGGTGAGGACGTTTTCTGTAATATATCCCTACAGAAAAAAATCTTCGGAATAATGGAAGAATGTGTTATTACAATGTGGTGAACTGTGAAACCTATTTAGATAGATAGATAGATATTATTCTGCAGATAGGTATATACAACCTGGTGGCAGAACTCTACAATTAACATATTACTAATATTAACTTTAAATTACTTAACAACGTAACATTAAATTCTTTAAATCTTTAATTCTTTAGTGTCCGATGTTGTACATTGTTCCCTTGGAATACCTCAAACTCTGTGGAGGTAAGTCGTTATATTTGCAGTTGCGGCAAGGGCATTTTATATGTCGAAGTTTTAGCCCATGAAAATCACTGATTTTTACATAATAATAACTCATAGATTTGAAGAAATATATAAAACAATATTTCGCGATTTGTAAATGTTCACTACCGGAAACATTTATATCCGCAGAAAAGAATTGTGCGGGCAAGAAAAATAGATGTCTACACAAATGAAGGCAAGAGAATTTCGATTCAATGTGGTTGATGATCTAGAATTAGCACCCTGGGGAAACAAAATTCCGAGAAATTATTGAACTGCCGTGACCAAGCTGAAGACACGCCGAAGAATAGAATTGTTTCGAATGGCGTCGCTAGAAATGACAGTAATGATTCTGGCGGCTTTGTTCGAGGAAGGAAGGAGCGAGGACGCCTGAACGCGCACGGTAATTGGAGGATCGCTCCACTAAGCGGCGGCGATGGGGAACGAGACGGTGCGGCGGCGACGGCGCCTCCTCCGCGCCGGCGGGAACGACAATGCTCCACTGGACCCCGCTCCGAAGACGACTCAGGGTATCACGGCTCATGTCACTGCAGTGCTTCTGACCAGAGGCCCTAGGTTCGAGTTCCGACGGTGGCAGGATTTTCGTCACTAGCTACGTAGATAGAATTCAGCCGCTGTCTGGAAGAGGATTTTTGCCGCCGGTTACTCTAATCAGTAGTGTTCCGTGGATTCTCCGATCATCGCTAGGTGAATGCCGGAGCAGTAACCTAACAAAACGTTCCATGGACCGCGCGCGATCTCTCCTTCCTCTTGCTTGTTGTATCCTCTCCCCTTGCACGCTCCTACACTCTCGTGCACTATGCTATCACGCTTGTCGGAAAACCAGTCGGGAGCTAAGAGCTTGACCCGCCTGGGGCGGTGCCCCGACAGTGGGAGATACATGGTTCGGGAAATCTCCACAAAGTGACGTAAGTCGGCGCTGGATCTCGCCAGCCAATTGTGTAAGATCACCGCCCCCTCACGCGATAAGAAGCATGCACTGTACTTACGTGACTAATCACCGTAGCAGTTGACTCGACCGGAATCAATAATCAATCTATCGATTTGAATCCGCGTCGAAGATGTTTCTCACGTCCCGGTTGTAGAGTGCACCAATAGGGTCAACGAACAGCTACTGCTACTATTCTAGGGGTGGCTAACTACCCCTGGTATAGTAGTAAGGAGGCGCGATCTTGACGTGAAGATTTTTTCAAAGTTTAAACACATTAATGTTTCAATGGTATTTACATCAGACAAAAAGGTAACACAGGCAAAAATAATAACAAAAATTATATTTATTTACGAACTGAAACATTCACTTCCTGAAGTGATATAAAAGGGGCAGAGGGAGTGGTAACTGATTCTATTGGGCGTGTTCTTCTATGGTGCGATATGATGTGAGTAAATGTGTCATGTGTAGTGTAGTATCATCTCCGTATTGCTCAATTTCTCTGAACTCTGTCAACACCATTGTGTGAAAAAAGTGTTGATTTCATTCCTTGTGAGCTGAACGAGACAGCAGTGACGACGCTTCCACCTGTGAGAACGTTCGAAGACTGTACGACGCGTGACTGAATTCCCTGCGATGAAGGAGGTACAGACGTCTTAGCTGGAGAATGCTCTAGTATGGTTAAGGAAAGACATGTCTACCTCTACGGATGATGCCATGTGATTCTAAGAAACCCATTCCCATACTACACGTATGTGATGAACGTGAACATACTCAAAGCAGTTGCTAGAGCGAAGGTAGGGAGTGTGTGTGTGTGTGTGTGTGTGTGTGTGTGTATGAAGGAAAAAAACAAATTCAATGGCGTATGCCGTGAACATCGTTGCAGTGTTCCGCGATGGGGTGTTCTTAAATGAGTATTCATCTATATAAAGTGTCATCTTTGCAATGATAGATTTTATGGAATACTATCATGGTGCAAAAAAATACTATGACTTTTTATTCTTGATGCAATGCCTTTGAACTTGCTATCTTGTGTAGACTGGATAAATGACACTGTAGTTAAATGTGGTCTATTGCATGATATATCCTGCGTGTTATTCTTAAGAAACAACAAATCTCTTCCAAATATGTTGTGTGTATAAAGAAAACTTTTCGTGCGCCCCTTTGTATCGCATTACTTTAACTTCAACCACTGGCCGCTACACACGACCGACTAATAACATTGTTGTGTCTGGTTGAGCATGTTCCTCTTAATCATCTGTCGAGCCCCGACGGCTACTGACGCTAGTGACTTGGTCCCTTCCTGGCACGCTAGAGAAGTGGAGCAGCGACGGGCAATCAGAAGTGGTGCTACCGGACGAGTCACTTTCTAGACGCCTTTGTTAGAAGCCACCACCGTGTGGCTGGCCTTCGCACGAGGAAGCTGCGCTGGTGGCAACGGCGGCGGCGGTGATGCGAAGAGAATAAATAAATAAATAACTTGAGCGATAGCATGCAACTCTCCTCGATATCCTAATGGGCATTCTGGGCACGCGGTGCAAGCCTTTGCCGCCGCTGTCAGAAACGGCATCAACCTGTTCTCCCCGGGCCGGCGCGGCGGCGCCCGACCGTAGTGAATGCGCGGAGTAATGGGATGTAGAGAGGATTAGTGGAACATGTCACGAGCCGTCGGTCGATCCAGGCAGTCATGAGATGTGCCGCGCTCCGACCTGATTTGTCTTCCGGGCTCTCGCAGGCGCTTTTTTTTTGGCTCCCTTCAACGACGGGCACGCGCTCTGCGGCTCACAGACAAATGAGACGCCCTAGGACGAAGCGCAGTTGAATTGCTGCAGTTAGTTTCCGCGCTGTGATTTCGAATGAACGTGAAAGAATAAAAGTTCGCTTTTAGACATGTAATTACTTTACTGATTATAAAAGTAGAGGAGACCATCCCTGGAAAATACGATGTAGAAAGCAAAGAACTGATGTAGGCAAGTTCTCCTTTGTGAATCGTACTATAGTAGATTGGAACAAACTACCTGCAAAAGGACTAGAGACTCTTCCTTCTAATGTAGTGAAATTTAAAAATATACTTAATTCTATGTAGGTCATCATTAATAGCACTGGGACTTTTATCATTATTATTATTATTATTATTATTATTATTATTATTAGTTTCATTATTATAATCGTTAGTATTATTAATAATATAGTCATGTCTCTTATTCAGTGAAGTGAAGTGAAGTGAAGTGTAGTGTGGTGGGGCACGGAGGGGGAGGGGAGGGGAGTGTAGTGCAGCGCAGTGAAATGAAGTGAAGTGAAGTGAAGTGAAGTGGAGTGAAGTGTTAGAAAAGCTATAAGTCAACATATAGATAACTCAAAATTAATTATAACTAGGATATTAATCTCTAATTCTAATTGTAATTATATTTGTAAATATTCGTAATAGTTTTGTAATTGTATATCTAATTGTAATAATGTTTGCCACCGAGCATTAGCTCAAAGCGAACTTTAATAAATCTATCTATCTATCTACTTTCATCGTTTGCTGGCTTCGTGGCCAATGTATAAGATTTTCGAAATAATACTATTGTTCGATGAACATATTACTCTGGATATGTCATGAAGAAAATTACTTAATCATCTTCTTTAAAATTAGTTAATCATCGTCCAAATTGAACTCGAATTTTCGATGAAGTTTATTACTTGGGCTTTGTGAAGTACACGTGCATTGTACTCTTAGGTTCTGTCAGATACGTTAATTTTAATGTTAATTTTTTAATCATATGAAATTCATTTTTCACTAAGAGAGTTCGAAATATGACCCAACATAAGGAGTTTCTGTATCAAGAGAGAAATGTAAAGTTTTTTGGGGCGAGATTGGTGGTATACGACTCCAAAAATCTTCGCATTACACCCGATATGCATTCAAAGTTTTCTTGTACCTCTTGAAATAGTATTGTAATAAAGTGAGTATTTTTGTCGGCTCATAGTCTACTAATTTGAATGCAAAATGTGAACGGTGGCACTCTCACAAACATTGTTATCATGTTCACTTTCGCTAAATCCAGAGATGTCAAGGGATTTACAAGCTTTATATTAGAAATCATTATATACCCATTAATAGTACAATTCCTTATTATGAGGGAATCACTTTTAATCAGTGCTTTTTCAGGCTTGTAACTTTTTTATCAGATATGAAAGAGAGTTTTATGACGAAACCATCAAAATTATTATGAAAATCAGTTGGAATTTTTATTGAATATGGTATTTGTTTAAAAGGGCTCTTAAGTTTGCCTTTAATTAAATCTTAAATTAGGAACTTAAGAGGGTGTATATGAAAATCATGATTGTCACATCTGTGCTAGATGTCACAGCGGAATGTGTAGTGTCAGCCAGCATTTCGAATCAAACATGTCTTTTTTTCCTCATTCAATTACAGTTGTATTTTATTCAAATTTTCGTAGTAGCATTTTATCCCCATTCTGAACTCCTTTTTGTTATTTTTGTGTTCTAATTTTAATTACCATTGACTGTGACACACTTTGGCCAAAACAGTGTTTAGGGGAACACGCGTGCTAGTCGATTTTGGCAGGTTACTTCCGGTTCTTGGCTCTTGAACCCGAGAGAAAAGCCCCTTTCTGTGTACCTCTAGATCAGAGGCGAAGAAATGCCTTCGCCGTTCACTGAGTCGGCTCAGTTGGGGCGCGGGCAAGCTGTGCCCTGGCCGTGCCCCACGGCGCGTTGCGTCGCGGCCATGGCACGCGGCCAGCACGTCAGCTGACGCGGCGGCGGCGGCGCGTGGGAGGCGCACGGCAAGTGCGGCTGCGCTCAGACCCAGACTCAGCATCCCCCTCTGCGGCCCTCCTGCCCACCTCGTTCGGCACGCCCTCGCTCTCGACTCGCGCTCTTTGCCCCTCCGCCCTATCTCGTGCCCCCCTCCACCTTACTTTTCCTCTTTCTTTTGTCATCCCATCGTCAATCCGTTCTCAACGCTTCATCTCAAATCCAGTCATCACCTGACTTCATCTTCTCCTCGCCCCCCTCTCCGGCAGTACCATTCCGCATTCTGCCCTCTCCTTGACCATCATCTTACTTCTTTGGCATTCGTCTCACCCGGCCTCATGAAATCTTCCCGTCTCCTCCCGCCCCCCCGAGGCCCCCCTCTCTACTGCGCCCGCTCCCGCCACGCTTCTCTCCGTTCTTCCACCCGGCCCCCCACTTTTCCCCGGACGCTAACCTTTTGGGCGCTCCCCGCGACCCACTGTCCCACATCTCTTGCGCGTGCGCCGTCAACGCGCCGAGGTAATGCGCTTGAAGATCGCATTATTTTTAGTAGGTGCTACCCGCGCCCGGACCGGTTGGCTAACGAGGTGCATGCGCGGGATGAAGGCGTGGCAAATGCAGTGCAAGAGAGTGTGCAGTTTAGGAGCTCCTGTGGAATGCGGAGGGAAATGGCATTAAAAAAGGTCATTTGCGTTGACTGATTATGCCTAATGACGTGCATTTCTCAAAGAACATTTAAGCGCAAGAAGGTTAAAAAGTACACGCTTGGGTTGTTTTGTTCGAAAATCGTATGAGAGAATATTGAACGATTTCAGGCTATCGAGAGATCAATTTTCTGTATCGTATCGAAAGTGAATTCACCCTCAATCAATAAATAATTTTTTGATTGTTCCTCACAAAAAAGATAGTTGTGTAAATACTTTGTGTCTGTAGTTTATATTTTTGAACAAGTTATTCGGTATTTGGGTAAACAATAACTATTCACAGATTACATTTTTACTGTCTCAAGGGCCAGACATCTGAAGTAATGCCCCGGTAGCTGAATGAGTTGCATTGAATAAATAGTATGAGCATCTACGTCGGCCGTATCTTGAAACAGTTGATAACGATGAGTGGCACAACCAACATTTTTCAGCTTGAGTGTCTACTTCGCCCGACTTAAAAAAAAACTACTTCAAACGAAGTGGCCAAGGAAGCCAACATAATTCACATGTCTCAACCAACGGTACCCCGCGAGTACATAATGGCATGAAGGGCCTCTTGTGTGTTTAGATTTGCATTCGTGCATGGTATCTCTTCCGGCGAGCGCTGTGTGTTTATTGCCCCGCGCACCGTAAAACGTGCATGGACCTCTGCGCTAAACCCACGTGCGCTGTGCATAAGTGCCGCCATTGTTTGTTCGGGTCATATCGCGAGGGCCCTGCCGGCGCCGGCGGGTGAGCACGGCGCATCGCCGGCCATTAGAACGACTCGTATGTGGCCCACGCGCGGTGATCTGCGACCCCGAGCGGAGCGATTGAGCGCGGCGGGAGGTGCACGAGTGCGTTCTGTTTGGTTTGCTGTTGGCAGGGCGCCGTGCGCAGGGATTGGCTGGACCGGTTCGAATGACGTATGACACTGTTATTTTGATGCGGCTTCCACCAAACAATTGGTATTTGTGACCACCTAGCGAAAGCTTTGCCGCTAAGCTAAGGGTTCCTTCACTATGTTACGTGACCACTGTAGTTTTCATTGGTGTACATTGCCTTCAGTAACAAAATCTTACGAAATAGTTTATCACGAGTAGGATTATGAGGTTTGAATTGCGTAGAGACGAAACAGATGCCGTGCTTTCCACCAAGATCACTTCATCAGTCCACGTTTTCAGTCCAGCAGTACAGTGTGTGTGCCGAGAGATGATGACGACTTACTGATGTTTTAGTGTGGAGATAATGCGAAAATGGAATAATTCGTGGTATGAAAGAGGGTAGAAACGAGGAAACTTGCGGAAACGTTTCACCACAAATTTCTTATGCACTGTCCGAAATTTGAATTTCAGTAAGCTGATGTAAAAGCCTTGCCGCTAAGGTAAGGGTTCCTTTGAAAAAAAAACTAGCTAATACTGTAACACTAGCAAAATATCAATATTACAAATCCAGTTCTAGGTTGGTTGTGATTTACTGGGTACATTTTCATATTATAAGATGAACCTTTTGATACGTCATTGCATCTGCAATATTTTGATACCCGAATTTAAATGACGATGGAGAAATATTTCGCGCGATACTATTCGTTCATAGAGTCCGAACCTTATTCTTTCTGAATTGTGAAAAATCATCTCTGACGTTTCTGGCTATAAACACGAAAGGCGACCAGTGGGCTATGGGTGACGCAACATCATTTCATTTGGTTCGCTGCTGGCAAGGGCCTGATGCAGGTAGGCGATGGCCCACGTGTTATTCTTCTCTTTAAATGCTGTGCGTTCTTATTCGTGTCATTGAGGATACTATACCGAACAGGTTCTAGTATGTGGATGTTCGTACTCGTGAGAGGAGGATATTCATAAATACGTAGAAAATGAGCTTCTTCTCTTATACCGTTCCTCTGTTGCATTCCAATCTATTCAGTTGCAACTGTACATTCCGTAAGACAGTAATCTTACGATATTTAGTTCTTAAGACAGCTACATTTATTTCACTAAATATGCCTTGTACGAGGACTCCAACGCGTACCCTATTATTGTAAATAATCATGACTTTAATTTCTTCATTGCTATAATGAACTTTGCTTCCAACTTATAGTATGCAAAAAAACCCTCAGAACTAATGTGGAAGCAATTTTGAGTGTACCTAATTTGGCGCGCTTGAGCATCATCTATTAAATATTTACATAACGGAATTGGAAGCAATATTGTACAACGAATCAAGGTGTAGATACTGCAAATTTCTAAATAATGGCAATCTCAAAGGCGATTTATTCGTGTCCGGTTTTTTGAGCAACGCGTTGAATGTGCTTCATTCGAACCACCGCTCTGTTGAGGTCGATACATAGAAATTCTGCAGCCCCACTGAGCCCACGTCGTGTGCACCGTCTCGGGCAGTGCGGCAGTGGCCGCTCCCCGCGCGCCGTGGGCGTCGGAATGGCGCAGGAGCGTAGCATTTGGTTGCGTCGGCAAGAAAGGAGCCGCAGCGGCAGTGGGCGCCGAACCCACGCGCTCTGCCCGCAGCCACTGCGCTGTGCTCAAGGGGCCGTGATGGAGGCCGGCGTTCGCAAATTACAAGGCGGATTTGGTGACTTATTTTCTTCTTTTATTACTTTTGTATTCTTCATGTGCGGCATTTGCCCTGTATTCCGTGCACGATTTGAAGTATGTGTGTCGTAACCAATGACGTATTATGGATATCCTAGCACGAAATTTATATTTATTTGGTAATTGTTGCACCTGTTGGAATTTGAAGTATAGGTAAGTGTGGTAGTGGGATGACGCTATTACGGGTATTATATTTTCAAATTTGTACTATTTACTGACAACTGGTAATACGTTCGTAACAATTTTCCTTGCTATAGAAACGTTATGTTCTGGCACAGGTTTGTACTGTTACTAATATTTACTACAGAAATGTTATAAACATTGTTGATTTGGCTTTCTGAAATACGTGAAATATAATATAATCTTATACTTAACTGTATGCAAAACGTTACGTGTCTGCTTTTTTTTTCTGTTAAGTAGAGTACCGGTTGTAAAGTTAAAACGGGATATGTGAAGACAGATCATTAGAAATAATCTCTGTATGTGTACTGTTTCTTGACATCTATATAAATCAGCATCTTAAGCAGTCTCTGCACTTGCTGGAATGTGCAGGAGCTGCCAGTTAAATCAAGCTGAAGCAACGGCTCCAGAAGTAGCAACTGGGCAGCCGTTTGCTTATCTATTATTTGAACAAGTCGTATGTACATTGACGTATACCGCTTCCTTAACTGTATCCGATACATATATTCACATATTACGGATTTATCTCAAATAAAAAGCTGTGTGTACACTGTAATGTAAAATATGTCAAACTCTCTGCTCTTGTAAAATTTGCAAATGAATAGAGAGTCAAATGTATTTTAATATAAGTTAAAAGCTGTGAACTGTGTTCTTTTCGCCAACTTCTTATATTACACATCTTTTATGTTCTATTTTATCGGAACTTGCCAACATTTGTAAGTTAATTTTACTTTTTCGACTACACTTGGGATGAGGAAAATCAGAATTTTGAATTTTTTTTCGTTTAGGTGTTCAGAAATCAACACTAGAATAGCAAATGCTGGCCCTTGGAGTTCTCTGTGAACAGTGTCTGCTCGGAAGCGGAAGCGTATATAGTTTTACCGTTTAAATTGTTTAAAGTATCGGACCTGCTCTGTAGGAACAGTTAAAATGAGAGAATATCAGACTCCTTTGATGTATTTTAGCAGTTGCTACCATTCGACTCCTTGACTTTTGTCTACAAATTAAATTATTACGTATTAAATTTAGAGTAAAATGACTGATATGTTTTGTCAAGGGAGGGAAATTAGGCAAGTTTTTCCACAATAGACAATCAATTTTACTAAAATTCGATAAGGTCTTGTAATTAAGTAAATGCATAATTTAAAACCGGATGGTGGTAACTGCATACGTACACTAAGTACAGTAAACCTTCATAACACGCATTCCAAGATACTGAAATAATCGGAGTTCGTGTTATAAAAATTCGTGTTATCCGAGTATTATAAATGTCCGTATACCGTAATCCCTTGCCGAGGTACAAAGTTTTGTTCTGTTACGGAAATTCGTGTTAAGGGAGTTCGTGCTACGAGGGTTTAATGTAATATATTTGTATCCAATTTAATAATCCAGAAGATGTCGAGTTCACTTATTACTATGCACATGAAATTTGACACAATAACTACTCTCCCCGACAAACATGTTTTTCTTGAATACTACTAAATATAAAATGAATTGTTCGCGAGTTTAAGAGATAAACAGCGAAGTTTTACTGGTATTGTTTTGTTGCTAAAATAGAGCATTCTAGCTAGAGTAAATAATAAGCTTAGAACACAAACAGGCCCCACTTGTTCCTCGGGGGGGCGCTCGTCTATCAGGCGGCGGCGGCGGCGGGTCTCTCGCGCGCGCTTCGCAGCCTCTCGAGCAGATAAGGAGCTGTTGTTGGAGCGCGCGGGTCGCCCGATTTCAATAGGGCTATTCAAAGTAATGAACTCGAAAACTTCGCCGCATTTGCGCGGGCTTGTTATTCCCCCCAGGGCGCCTCTCGATCCTCTCCCGCGCGCTCGCTCGCATTAAGTAGTAACGTTTTCCAGGACAGAGACCTGCAACATCTTCAGCGCGCCATTTGCCTCGGAAGACTGGTAGCGAGTTCGGGGATCTTTTGTGTGCGTTCTGCGTCGATGAAATTCATCCTGCCGGTTGCTTCTGACTGTTTTCCGCTATGTAGTTCGTCTTCATAGCGTGTTTCTCAATTACTCATAAATTCTTTTATATCAGTCCGCCGCACATTTCTTTTAAAAATATTTTGTGTCAAGACACGCCTTTTAATTGATGCATTATAAAAATATCGTATCTGAGAAATGTATTTCTTCTGTAGAACAATTATTTCCAAGTAATCTGTGTGTTTTCCTGGATAACAAGGTGATTATGACCTTGGGAACCCTTCAGATGCTTATTTATCGGTCACTCATTGAGTCCATTGGTTTGAGGATGTATTTTTCTTCTCCATCTTCGTACTCCATGATACTGCATTAATTATGAATTCCGCCACTCATTTGCCAATCAAACGCACTGTTTTTAATACGTGTCGAGACATTTTTAATCATGTTTTTTTTAATTGAAACTTAAAGTAATTTATTTTTATTCCAAAGGAATTACTCGTTTCAGGTGATCCGATGCTCTGAATGCGTTTCTCAAGAAAAGCAGTAAGTGGATTTCTCCTTTGCTGCCTCTGAATCCTTCACAAGACTCACATTAACTAGTAATCTCGAATGCAGGGACCTCCGTTGACTCCGTTCTCGGCCCATTGCCTTTTGAACGCATCATTTGGCACAGAAGCCGTGTTTCACATTAGTCCGCCTTCTGTGTGCGATCGCGCGCGCGTTTGTGTGTGTGTGTGTGTGTGTGTGTTTCAGTATTAATATTTTCTGGTCCAATAGTAATTCGTGCGAACTCGAATGCCTGCTTACGATTTTGTACACTGTTTACTGCATTATCATATTGGCGTGAGTCTACGCGTCCAGGAAAATTAAATTATTTTTGTGCAATTTTGAAGAGAAGCAATACAATTCCAAAGCCGCATCATATACAGATACAGACTATAGACCACACGGGATATTTTCTTCCCACACTCCTTTCATCCCGGATAAGGACTTTAGAAGTTGAAACGCTCTGAAATCTCGATCAGTCAATCCAACGGAGTGCGGTTGTTAAGCAGCAACATTCCGTAGCAGAGTGGTCTCTTTCTTGACACCTTCCGAGTATAGCAATTCTTCATGAAGGTCCACTTCACTTCCGAAGGTGAGATAGCACTGCAAATCTTCAGTTCGTTAACCACGCGAGATAATTGTGTCGAGCGTGCGACATCTATACAGTGATCTTTGTGAAAAGCTCTGTGTGTTTTCTCCGGTGGTAGACGACAAAAGCGCTAGTGTAGAACAAGGTTAATTGCGATTCAGCGTAGACCACCGACCTGTCGGAGACTTGTTGACAGACTCTCTCCAGACTAGATGGGTCACACCGTATTAGGAAAAGACATTACCCCTCAGGCTGGTGCAAGTTCTTGCACGATCGGTTCATTTTCATTCAGGTTCAATTTGCACATCACATCTTAATGTTTCACCATCTCTTTTCTAACGCTTCCACTTTCAAATTCAGTACCACCTCTCTCCACTGCCTGTTCGCTCAGACGGTCCCACTCAGGGGAACGACTTCCCTTTTTCAAGCGTTTCCGTTCTGGTTGCCTTTCCTCGGGAAATTTAAATGAGTTATTTCAATGTGTGTTTATATTGTGTAATTTGAAAATAATTATTTTCAGCGACATATAAGAAAAGTAATATTTGACTCTCCCCCAATTATATGCATTATTCGGGTAGCCCTCCGCACGAAATACTCTTAACTAATAAATTGTAATATTCGTAGAAATCGTATTTGATATTCACACCTGACACGTTCGAGTATTGCAATTGAATTTGAATGGGATATTTTCTACGAATAGAGTGGCGATATGTGAACTTGATGAGGAATAGCTGCCCATCGCTCTACCTCATGGCCATACGTAATGCTTATAAATGTTTAATAAAAAATAAACTTAACATGTTTCGCCAAGTATTTTCTCTTTCTTCTTCCTCGTCATTACCTTCACCCGATTTTTAACCTTCGTTACTGGCATTTACGATGTCATTCTTTTCTGGTTTTAGTCACTAACGTATTCCTCTGGTTAGAGCAAAAGCGTTAATATCCGCTCTCCAAAATGGAAATTTGACGACATCTAGGAGTAAATTATTTTTAATTTTGTCATTTATATACATATAAACGACATGCCGTGTAGATGACTGAGGATATCTACCGAGGGCCGTGGTCCGAATGGTTGTGGGTTTGACTTCCAGCCTGGGCAGTGATGTTGGTTGTATGTCTTCCGTGTCTTGTGGCAGAGGACCTCGCGATCTGATGTCCTTAGATGGCGGAGGCTGCAGATGTATAAAATACACTTCATTGGTTGGTAGAGTAGCTTGCTGGACTGAAATAAAAAAAAACTGATAAAAACTGTTCGCGATGTGATGTCAGTGTAAATCCCTCATTGTGATCACGTTCTTGTGCACCAAGCTCGTCCTCAGGCAGTTTCCTTGTGAAGGAGCCACAGCAGGCGCTGCCGCGTCATCCAGCGTCCAGCGACACGCGTCCCCAGCAGTCCCCTTTTTCCTCCGGTTCGCTTCCCAACATGCTGTAACGTCGTACTGTCTTACAGTGATCCAAGGCCACACGCAGGCAGATCATGCAACCTAAATTTTAAAGATTTTGGCTGTCCGGGTGACGCCGCGTTGAGAGCAGAATTGCTGACGTTTCGATCATCGTTTTCGCGATCTTCTTCAGAGCTGGTCTGCGCCGGGGTGGTCTGCGCTCGGGTTTATATTTGGGTCGGTAGAAAGTACAAACGCGGCGTCACCAGGACAGCCAAGATATTCATGATTCTGGCCGCGGAAGCCTACGACTTCATTTAACCTAAATTTTAATCAGCATGGGCCAAGTGCGGAAGGTAATCGCTCAGTACTACCTGCGGGGGGAGGATGGTCTGTATTCCAGCCATTCAAAACTAGCACCTTGACTTACGTTGGAGACCTCTTGGAAAGATAGGAGTGTCCTTGCGTTGGTACCCGCGACGCTGGTGGTGAGATTTATTGCCGGCAGATGGGAGAGACCACGTGACTAGGCTGACGTGGGGTGGGTTGCGAGCCAGACAGAGGTCATTCCTTATATCGCTTCACGACTGACCATCGTTGCGTGTCCGTAGCGGAGATCATTCCTTGTATCGCTTGAGGAGTCGACGGTCGTCGCGCATAAGTAGCATTCAGAATGCGACAGAATAGGCATTTGTGCAAGGCAAACGTTACCAAACCACCGTGTATTTCACTGAAAACTATGTAAATAAAGGAACGTATGTTATGAGGTGCGTCTTATTTGCATGTCGAGACAAGGCATCGCGCGAGCGCGGCGGTGCGGCATAGGTTGCGGTCTCGTTGTTGTGCTGCGCCAGTGTTGCTGGGACCCCGCCCGCGACGGTCAGTTGCCTTTCACGCTTCGCGACGCGGCGAATCGGCGTCGCTGCCGCGGTAAAGGGCACCTGAATGCGCGCGGCAGTCGAGACGAGCTGTCGGGGAAACGGCTTTTTGGAAACAGCGCGGGCGACCCATCCGTAAACTCCTTCCTCTGCAGCGGGGTGGGTTTCTTGCTTGGGTTTATTTTCACAGGTTTTTCTATTCTTTCGTATTTTAAACTTTTTTCAATAGTGTCGGATTAACTAGAGAGCCTTACGGCCTGTGTCCTGGCATGTGCCCTCTGTTGATACTGGGGGCTGGTACTGAGTGGAAAATCACTCCTGAACTGGTGGGAAAACACTCAGTCATAAAGCCTCTTTTACTTTCATTACGTGAAGAATTCCACAATATTTTTAAGATATAAATTTCGGAATTACAGAAATATGCGGATTTATAGCCATAATTACAATAGTGCAAAATACACTATCAGAGTATTTGACTTTGGTTGGACGTAAAGAGACCCTTATCTTATCTCTCAAATGTCTTCTGTGTAGGGCTGTCTGGGTGCTTGTAGTGAAGAGGATGGCAAGTACTCATCGATAAATCTATACTCGTATGTTCAAAAGGAATGGGGGGGGGGACACTGAAAAGAATTTCTTTATAACAAAATGTATGCTGTAACATGTATGTAACTTAATATTGATTGATTTACCGTACTGTAATCCGTTTCAATTTATTAATTATTTAATAGCTTTGTAAAACTATTCATAGTTGTAAAATCATTATGACTTTTAGGCAATCTGGAGAGGTATGTGTATCGCATTCTGAAAAATACCTCCCTTCTAAATTTTACACGGCCAACTTGTCTGTTTTCGTACGCAACATCGTGAGGACGGGAGAGTTCGGAAGGCGGCCACTTCAAGAACGGTCGCCGTACCTACGGTAGTCTTTCATATCACTGTTGACTTTGTATCGTGCTCGCTACAAGTTCTTATCAGGCAACTTTTCGTTTGAAAGTGAAGACATTTCTTATCATTTTGTAAATAATTTGCAAAAGACCAATCCATTGTATTCTACTACTTTAATTTGAATTATTTCTAATTTGAAAGAAACAGTATTTATGCACTCGTTTCCCAACTTCTTAAATAGTATTTTATTGTTTTAGAATCTCAAGACATTTAAGGAAAGAGTAGGAAGGTTGATAATACGCTCGTAATATGTTTTTCTTGAAAAACTTTGAAAAGAATAGGTCGTAAACTCTCTTAATCCTAAACCTATCATATTTTGGGAAATTGCATGCATTTAGATCCATTTATTTATTTGTTTATTTATTTATTTATTTATTTCAATAAGAGACATATACCTTTCTTCCTTTCTAAATTATTTTTCTATTCTCAGGAAATAACACTTTAGAAGTGAGTTTTTGGGACACTCATTATACTTCATTATGCTCTATGAATATAAAACATAAGTTTATATTCATTTAAGAAGTTTAAAGGATATTTGAATGATAGCCCACACGAAAACACAGAAACAAATAAACATTTCTGTTAAAGACTATTACATAAAAATATCAACGACTAGGTACCATCTGTGAGCCATGAATTGAGATTTTAGTATCACCTAAAGGGATTATCTTTGCCAGAAACTTTTATTTCTAAAATAAACTTGCGAGCTGACCTTAAGATTGCCTCCCCGCGCAAATACTATATTACGAAATTGAGGAGCACATCCACGTGCCGGCAAGTTGCCTCGCGGCGGGTGAATATTTCCTGCACCGGCTCACGCCTCGAATCAGCGCGGTATTCTGGGCTGCGGGGGCGGCTCGCCCCTCCCGGAGGGTCGCGCTCATCCGCCAGAGTGGGCGTTCCGGGGAGGGAGTCGGCGACGGCAGCAGACGAATGGCAAAGAGGAGGAGGAGGAGGGGCGTAGGGGCGGTGCGGCGCGACGACCGCGCTACTCCCAGAGATTGCCTTGATTGTTATTTAAAACTTTTTTCTCCCTCCCACCGTGGACCGCTTACGTCCCCCCTGGGGACCCGAAGGCGGAGAGGGGCGGGAGAAGGGACAGCGGCCGAGCTGGAGCGAGATAGGGTGGTGGAGAGGAGAGAAAAGCATGGCGATGGCTTGTTGGGGAATGGAAGGGGACGCAGTGTTGGCTTGCTGGGGCGGGGCGGGGCGACGCCGGGGTGGCAGCGTGACCTGGACGAATGTGTCGGCGACGCGGACTGCGACCACCGGAAGTGTGGAGGGTGGCTGAGGGTGTGAGAGAAAAGCGACACCCTTCTTGGTTCCCGCTGCGAGTCGTTCCTCTACGTCCTCTTCACCACTACCCGCACCATGCCACTCCATCTCCCGCCTGTTTTAATTGTTGTTTATGGGAGCGTATTCCCAAGGAGGCTGTTCCGCGACCGTGCTCTGTCACGTGGGGAGCGTCCCGTGAAACCGACACGTGTGCGAGCGACACAGAACTACTTTCGGTTTCACGCCCTATTTCAAAGGATACTTTTCGAGCCGTTTTTGCCTGAATGTGATTGTTATTGCTCAGTTATATTGGAAATTATCGCGGCTATTAATGTTTGTGTTCAGCGATTCTGAGTTTATTGGAGTCGTGAAGAACAATTTCAACGAATAATTGAGCTAAAATGAGAAAATAAAAGTGTAGGTTTCGAACTGTTTAAAATTTATTCTATTGCTTAAGGTGATTGCCGTGGCGATTAACTTGCGCAATGTATCTAAATATATCTGAGCTGCTTTTCTGTTTATTGGTATCTACCCTTTTCAGAAAGATTACATCCATGTGGGCGGAATCCATTGAAGAAATGCGTTAACGATTGTTTTTGACGGAAGCCATGCCACTAAAAATAAACTTTTCCGAATTTTAAAATTAGGTCTTGTGTTAGTATATCTATCTTGCGTTTAGATACTTTTTTTCATTTTTTATTGGTGAGACATTTATCATATCCCCAATATTGGCCGAGCTTCAAATCTGCGACTTTCCTCTTAAAGGAGTTCACAAAAGGTCAGAGTCGGTCATAAGCCTCGTATTTCGCAGCCCCATTTCGCCTCTCGTGTTCTTGCTCCCGCGCGGGGCCGCGAGGCCTCGCATGCCCCGGCGCTGTGTCCGCGTCCGTCGAAACGGGCGCCCCCCCGCCCCGCCCCCCCCGCCCCGCCCCCCGCCGACGCAGCCGCCAAACGACCCGCGCGATGCCGTGCCGCGCATGCGAAAGACGCCGCTCGCGCCTTGCGACGCTTCGTAAAAATTCTGCGGTTCACGTCGCGGACTCCGCGGCGCATCGCGGCTTGTACGATGTTCGTTTGCCTCCCGCCTTTCCCCTTTCGTCCGCATTTCCTGTGTGGCCTCGACTCTCTCTCCCTCCATCCATCCTCTCACGCTCCAACTCCTCTCATCATCTCTCATTCTTCTCTCTTCCTCTCCCCCCTCTAACCCCTCTCATCCTCCCTATCTCATTCTCGCTCATGAAATAACTTCATCCGTCATAGATTATTCTCTTTGGCATCCATATCCCTACTTTTGGTTGTGGAAAATATAGAAAATTCCTTTTCAGTTATTCATACATTTCATCACCTCCTTTGATCGCAATTTTCCCTTGGGTTTGACACTCCAGAGTTTTGACCTCTTCGTAGCTATTAGTCTCTTTACATCTTTTTCTGATTCCTAAATTCGTCTTTTTTTCCTCTCAGCTGCAATTGTCTGTCCCTCCTATTTGCTCTCGCACAACTTCCTGAACATTCTTTTGTTTCCTGTACGTAGTCATTTAATTTTACAGTTTGCCCTTATCTTGCATCTTCTAATTAACTTGTTCCCCACTCTCTCTACCAAGCCCTGGAATTGTCGCCTGGCATTTCGCCTTCCAATTTCTCTCAGAGCAAATCGCATCTCTTTCGATGTACTATTTTGTTCCTTCTGTCGTTTTCAAGCTCAGCTTAACCAACTCCGACAACCCTAAAAGTATTCCGAAAGCTTTCAGCTTGCGTATTCTCTTTCTGTCTTGTATTCTCTTTTGCAAGCTGGCTGCTTGGTACTCTCGTAGCCCTCCTCTCTGTCCTTTCCGGCAGCGCGCGTTGCGCTTTGCCGTCGCGTGCGCTTGTGCAGTCTGATGCATATGGAGTAACGGGGGAGCTGCATTTCGCTGCCTCGAGACGACACTCGGAAGGCAGGCGGCGGCGGCCGGTTCGTCACAGCGCCGCCTTCCACCGACGTCTTCCTGGTCGCGACGTGACTCTCCAGCCAAAAGCAGGATCCGTTACGATGCCCGTTTCGAAGGTGGGATGTGGAAGTATTACGAATTTGCCGTTGCTTCTGTGCCACCCCCACCCCAAACCTCCCTTGGAGCCAGTGCTCTGTTGGAACAAATACAGCTCCATAACGAATTCACCCTTACCCGTGCTTTCATTAAATCCAGAGATTTATGGCTCCCAGAAGAAATAATTTCACGCACGTTTTGAATATCAATAAGCCGGCTCGATTTAAAATTCGTCTCGGTATTATTTAATCAGTGGCCGCTCTCCATGGAAGCATAACCTTACTGTAGGAGTTTTATTGCTCCATACCAGACGCCGGTAACGAGAAAGTCGTGACGGCGAGGAACATATAAACGATATAGAAAAGCTCGTTTGCCAGTTGAAGAGCGCAAGAAATGAATACGTAAAGAAGATGAAAGAAATGAAAAATATTCTGAGGGTAAGAATGGTAAAAGTGTGAATGCCTGATTACCGGCCTGTTGATAGTTCGCAGAGGTCGGGCATACTATTGCGACACGTACACGGGTGAAACGAAATTGAAGAAAAAGGGGATACAATGGGGAAAGTGTATTGAAAGAGGTTGGTAGGAGGAAATTGAGAAACGGAGCTATAAAAAAAAAGAATAGAAAATTTAAGTTGGCTAGAATCATGTCATTGACAGGAAATTAAAGGAAAAGCTATATATAGAAATAAACTTTAAGTATTTACAAGGAAGCTTTGGAGAAAAAGGCAACGATGGAAAGAAGGCGAGCAGTACTCAGGCGTCGAGCTTATCTGCGATCTTCGGCGCCTCTCCATCGTCGCAGCTGCCTTGTACTCTTTTACGATTTAACACTGTCACTACAGCTCTTGTTGCTCCACCCACAGCTACCCTCCATCTTGCCCCGCCACCTCATCCACAACCTCCCCCCCTCCTCCGCTCATCCGCCGCCTCGTCCGCCGCCTCGCCCGCCGCCTCGCCCGCCGCCTCGCCCGCCACCTCGCCCGCCGCCTCGCCCGCCACCTCGCCCGCCGCCTCGCCCGCCGCCTCGCCCGCCGCCTCGCCCGCCACCTCGCCCGCCGCCTGACCGCCGCCTCGCCGCCACCTCGCCCGCCACCTCGCTCGCCACATCGCCCGCCACCCCGCCTGCTCGTCGCCCGCACGTGGCTCGTCACCACGCCCGCCATCTCGCCCTCCACCTCACCAGCCATCTCATTCCTTACCTCGCCGCCACCCTACACCCCATCTCATCTGCCATATCACCCGCCCCCTTGCTCACCACTGCGCTTAATACTTGCACTTCGCCCGCCGCGTTACCCACCGCGTCGCCCCGCAAAGCTAGCTCTCTACCCCATCCCCTGCCTTTCGTACCCACCCCTTTCCCCGCACTACTGCTGAATCATCCCAATTCATCTTTCCCCCCCCCCTCCTTTTCGACCCCGTTGCCACTTCCACCTACTCATCTCTCCCTGCGTTTCCGGGCGCGCCGCGCCGTCTGTAGCGCAGCGGTGCGATTCCTCGCGGGCGCGGCCGTGAAGGCACGCCCTGGTGGGTGGGGTGCGGGTGCGCGCGCGCGGCGTCTTTGTCGGCGCCGCGGGGCGCGTTCAGGAACTCGGCTCGTCTTCCTTGCGCGCCGCGCCGCAGGAAATTCTGCTCGTGCCGCTGCCTGTTGGCAGGCGCCGCGCCGGAGGAGAGAGCGCTCGCCGCGAGCGCTTGCACAGCAACCCGCGGGCGCGCTCTCGTCTGAGCGCCAGACGAAGCTCCCTTTTGGGGACGCGGTTTTTTTCATATCGTGAGCACGCACTCGCCGGGACCGGTCGGTGCTGTGTGTGCGGGATATATAGAATGGCGACCAGCAGACGGTTTTTTTGGTCTTCCTCTTTCTTAGCTGTTTAAGGAAAAAGATGTATGTTGATTGCGCTATTCATTGTATATTTTGCGAGTATCGAAGGGCATAAAACTAGTTACAGTGGATTTGGTAGTTCATGTTTGTATAGTTCTTCCGTTACTTGCCTGAGTTGGCATTACACTGAGGAAGTGTGTTGAATGATGTACGAAAACTCTTGGAGATAGGGCGCTACGGCTTCTGGTCCACCATGTAAAGAAAGCATGTACAGTCGACTCCGTTTTTAGTGAACTCGGATATAGTAAACTGAAGTCACTGGTCCCGTCACTGGTCTCCCTAATTCTCTCGAGGAAAAGAATATATCGCCTGAGATGCTCAAATTCAAACACTAGGCAGCTTGAACAAAAGTATCGTCGGCCAAAGGTCATAATCGTAGAAGTCTTCCCTGAGGTGAAGGTCGAAGAAGTCTGGCCTCTGGAGAAAGATATTATTACTAATGAAATTACTAATGAAAAAGTACGAAGCAAACAATTCAAAATAATTCATTTTTTAAGGAAAAATAAAGATAATGAAATTTCCAGTTCATACTTTTAATGTATATTGTTCTATCTCCATGTTAATAAAATCAATAATTATGGAGAAATTCTATTTAATTTTGACGTCATCGGATATAGTGATCCAAAGATGTTAGTCCCCAGAAGTTCACTATAACTGGAGTCGGCTGTATTTCCACAGCAAAAATCATACTTGCGTTAGTCCCAAAGACATTACATGCGAAAGGTGTGGGGAGGGCATTGAAAATCGTGATTTTGTAACAAAATAGTGAAAATGATCATTCTTGAAAAATTTACTGAAGTAATACACAGACAAAATTCAGTGCGGTACGAATATTTTTCAGCATATGCGGGGATATTAGATAAATGATAGTGAGGTGGGTAACTTGTGATTAATTTTGATAGCTTGGCATTGTGCAGAGTTAGAAGGCGAAGGAGTTATTCGCATTTAATTATAATGGTAATTTTTGTTATTGTAATTTGGGACATGAATTCAAAGTCTCCCTGTTTCGAAGGGCTTTATATTAGGATAGCTCTGTAGATGGGAGGAATTCTCTATAAGTTAGTGAAGATGACAGTCGCGTGTAGTTGTTTCATCCGAAGACAGCTAGGACAAGTCGCGACCGCGTATTAATTTAATGGAATTTATTAAATCCTATAAAGTACAAATATTGGGGATATTCAGAAACATTTTAAAATTATTCTAATAATAGGGAAGAACATGATAGTAGGGATATCGAGGACATTTCACGGATAACATCCAAGCCGAATCATCCGAGAAGGTCATCACAATAAGCCTGCGAACTTTATTCGAAGCCGTACGGGACCTTAATGTTTGCAGGGAGAAGAAAGTTCATTTCATTAATGAGCTCATTAGAATTTTTAAAATGTCAGAATAAATGTTAAATTTTTGTTTTGAAAAAAAAATGATAATATTTATAGTAGTTTCCATCAATTCAGTATTGTTTTAATCAAAGAATTCGGAATCGTGATTCTGTATAAAATTACACGTCCACATGCAACAGATAAGGAGTAAAATGTTGTATGTCAAAGCCCATGATTAAAATTGAAAGTGAAATAAATGAAATAGTATTTAACATTGAGAGAATTTATGACCAAAGCAGGACAACGGAAGAAATTACAATATTGATAAAAGTAGAAGAAGTAATCCCTTCACAATATTGTACAATTGTTATAAATAGTATCTGATTGAGAGTATTAAATATCGTAAAGGAAGGTGTATTTCATAATACCTGGGAACATTATATTATCCTTTCTCATATACTATTGACTCCACCTTCAACTTTTAAATTTGGAGTATCTTTTCAATTTCTCTTTAGTCTCTGAAGCGTTGAAAACAAACACAATATATTGGTTTCATTAGTTTAAAGGGTGAAGTGGCGTTAAAGGAGCTTCATTCCTTGTTTACGTCATGAGTAGTTATCCTTTCAGATAATTCGAGTCTGTGGTTAAAATACCTGATGTAGAGAAAATTAGCAATGGAAATAATGCAGTCTTAGAAGCTAACGTGAATACCGTGTTTGCAGTCGTTCAAAACCTCTATCGAATGTAGTAAACAGTGCAACTTCAATGCTTAAAGCGTGCAAATGACGATACAAAAGTATTCTTGTGTCGTTGTAAATGGTCCATGTGGCCGGACACATACGTATGCATTGGAGAATCAACTAGCACTCCCACCGCCTCCCGCCTTGTTGCTTTAACGCGTCGGAGGTTGCCTTGCACTTAGCGCTCGTTTGCGCCTGTCGCCCGCGCCAGGTGCGCAGAGACGCCGCCCCGGCATCGCCCCGGGCGTCGGCGTCTCCTTAACGCAGCTGACGAGAGGTCGCGCATCACTACATGATGATCGCTTGAGTTGGTGCCGCCCGGAAGCTTATTGCAGTGTGCTGATAGAAAATAAATAAAAATTCGCTTAAAAAGTTTGGGAGTAAAGTAATGATACAAGTAATAATTATAATCACCATCATAATGTATTGATAACCTAATTTCTTCTTCTTTTTCGTTTTAATGGCATTTGGCCTAGCTCGAATCTTGATTTGGTATATTCGTGTTTTCCTCATTCTGTCGTTCAAAACGTTTTGGTTGAAGGGGAATTGCTGATATAGAGCTTATCAGTCCTGAACCTGGCCATAAGGATGAGATTGGAAACGGAATATAGTAGGACGAAATCCATCACCATTGCCCGCTGTTTAAGATGCAGCCTGGAACGTTCCAGACCAAACCATAGATGTAACCGATCGAAACAGCAGGCTTTTATAATATTAATTTACCCAAGGATGTTCCAAATTCATAACAATATCTAATGTTGAAAATGTCTCCTCTCTTGAGATTCGAAGAACATTCCAATCTGTGAAGCTTGAACTTCTAAATCATTCGTTGTATCTCTTTGCCACCTGTACCAATCTTAACCATCTTTGTAAAAGCGCTATCGTACGCCAACATACCCTTAATAGTCAAATAATTATCTGATGTGGGGGTGGGGGAAAGGTTATCATAGAGGAGGCAGTTTTTGATGACCTAAAACATCGCCAAAAACGATCAATAAAATGCTCTTAAAATGTGTTTAAAATGCTCTAAAAGTTATCAAAAAAAAAAAAAACAACTCAGCTTTCAAACTTTTTGTTTTGGACTGTTCTTTACCAGAAACTCTCTGTCTTCAGTTATCTCGAAATCGGCTGAACCGCCAATGACGCTGACAGGCGTTACAGAAACCGTAAATTACATACATAAATGGTTGATATAATAACTACTGCGTGAGGATATCGAATAGCCTACCAGGTATAGGAACTCAGGAATTCTGTGAACATTTGTTCCATCTCGTAAATATTATTTGCGCAAGTACCATTAAAATCTGACCATAATTTTATCGTCACATATGTTATTCGATTTGAATGCGAAAGGAACTGCCTAAACATTGCAGTATTTTGAATAATAAAGAAAACTAAATGTTCGTAGATGAGTTCTTTTGCAACCATATAGTACCCCTCCCCGAAAGCGTTCCTCTGCGTCTACAGGATGCCGCCCGTCGTCAATCTTCCTCCTTCGGCTGCTCCACTGGAGAGCACGTCACGTTACGGACACAGCCTGCGTATCGATAGTTTGAAGATCGCCTTTCTTTGGCTTGTCAGCGCTAAAGCTTTCGCGGGCGTGTGTATGTGTTGTTGAATCACGTTCTTCTTGTAACTCGTTCTCGCCACGCGGTGTGGACAAACAAATCTTTCCACTTCGATCAACAAAACCACTCATGCTGGAGTGCGCTGACGAAGTGAACGAGGAATGTTGTGTACAGACGGCATGCGAGACGAGCGTCAAAGCGGTATGTCGTGTCCGCTGGGGCCGGTAAATGCGTGTCAGGTTAGGAGCGGAAATATCAAACAGCGCTCTGATTTTGCCCACCCCATTAAACAGGGGACTCAACAAGTAAGGTCATTACCAAGTTAGCCATTAGTCCTAATAAAGCAATGGTGGGAAAACTTGTTCTGATGGGTAGGCTCGCTGGTGTTTACACGTTTAACTCGCACTGCATGCTCTCCCAATTTTGTAAAATGCACCAAACCCCTTCCCAGTCTACACTCGTGCAGACCCAAATAGCGCCACTACAATCATGTTTAAATAAAGGAAACATTTTCCCTTCCATTTCTATATTTTATCTCCCCACTTCATTGTGTTCTTGAAAAAACGTGTTTTTTCATTAGTGAATGAAATTTCAGCCCATCTCTCTCAGCACAAGTCTAATAATAATTAGCTTAATAATAATATTATACTCATTTTTTTTCTACTTACTGGATTGATGTAAGTTTTGGAGTGGAATTTCTTCATTGGTATTTATTACTATACAAAGCACTTTTGAATGGGCGATTCGCTGATACTATGTTTCAAGTCAGTGTTTCTTTCGAGATCGATTTTTACTAATCTTCTTCTAGAGTTTTTTGTCAAATTTCTGAGGACTTGTCGACTCGCGTAATTTTCATTTAGAATTTCCACTCCTCCAAATATTCCACCGATTGTGTCTCATCGAACCTATTAATAATTTCCTGAGTGTGGATGGATCTTAATTGTTCTAGATTGTAAGATAGTGGCAGACAGTAATTATGGAGCGAAAGCATTCTCGATTACCCTGTCTACCTGCAGATCAAGGTTGAGTTCAGTCGCTATCTGGAGGAGAATTCTAGCGGCCGGCTATTCTGATCGGTATTTTTCCGTGGCTTGTCCGATCAATATCAGGGGAATGCCGGAGTAGTACCCTAACAATCGGATCACAACCACGCGCAATTTATCCTTCCTCTTTCTTGTATACAACATTCTATTTACAAGCACTTAAACACGGCCGTGTTATTTACATTACGGCCGTGTTATTTAGGAGCTTAAAACGTGCCCCTGCTGGAGCGGAGTGGGAAATCCCCCGCTAACCGACGTGTAGGTCAGCACCGGATCTCATCCAGCGGTGAAGAACACCGCCATCTCAAAACATTCACTACGGTTACGGGACTATTGACAATAGCAAACGTGTCCGAAATAAATCAATCGACTACCCGGTTTCTGAGTGGCTATCTTTTACTATTGTTACTTTTTTCTGAAATAATTGAGAATATTCTGAAGAGGATGTCCCCTGCCTTCATAGTGGTTGCATTTCAAATCAGTCTTCTGAACTTTATAACTCATGAAATGTATATTTAAATATTGATATGTATGTGTACGTGTTCATACGATTGTATTTTCTCAAGGATTTACTGAAGTAGTATCCTCGATGACCTTGGGCAAAACCAAAATAGTAGGCCTTACCGCGCCTTCATTCTACGTAGCGGCAGTTCTGGCGTACTAAATTATCAAGTACATCAATGTACTTGTGTGATTCACAGACACTGTACCAACTTCATATTCACGGCGAAGCGACCTCGCCTTGCGCAAATAATTCTTCCTTGCTCCCGCGGTTTCTGTATTTGGCAATATTTGTACACCCGCGCCCTTTACACACACAGTTGCTTCGTCAATGGTGTTCTGCTCGTCTACTCGTGTTTTACATTGCCCATCTAATGAGAAGTTCTCTCCCAAAGCGAGTTTTCGCGCTACAGGAATTCATAGTCAACTCAATATATCAGCATTATTTCCAGGAACTCACCTCCGACAATCCTGTAATAAAATTAGGAAGTTACTTCTAGAATATAGGTATAGGTACTGAATATATATAAGAATGAATTTAGAAACTGAATCCGTAACTATTGGATTTGGAGAGACTAATAATTCACCCAACAGTGTGTTATTGACTCTTCCGTTCACAAGATTCCTGTCGTGTTTCTTTACTTCTCATTGTGCAATGTAAAGTGTCACACCTTCTTCCACGAGGAGGAACGTTTATGTTTAATTCAAATAACAGAGCTTCTGGCAGTTGTGCATTCTTACAACCTATCCATACACCTATAATTTGCAAGTATTACAAAATTTAGAAATATTTCTTTTCTTAGGAAAGTAGGCAATATATGAGGATGTACAATAATTTTACATGTGCACCTACAGAATAGTAGAACGCAGAATAGAATTTATGTCCAACTCACAACGGGAAAGGGAAGATTTACAAGTACCGGCAAAACTCTCCGACCCGCTACCGCTATCAGATTAGTAAAAAAGATACACTAGCTTTGAAGTCGCCCGTCTGTCCAAATATTGCCGATGTTTGCTTTTAGAATTGAAAATATTCCCATTTTAATGGAAATAATCTCATATGTGTTATTTCATCCATTTAGCTCTCCAATCCTAGAGCTTTATGGAACCCACAAAAGATAACAGTTCTTCGCTGAGGTTGGCTCAAATCAGTACTCTTTTAATGCATCTTGTCGCTTTGTGCGGAAGTTGCTTTAAACCTGGCTCGCCAGCCTGTTTACTCAGTCCGGTCAGTGAGCACATCCTCAAAGCTCGGCCGCACGGTATGCGTTTACTCGTCCAGACTCGTAGGGACCTGCACTTCATTACCAGCTACCATCGATTACGTTCAGATTAAGGGATTGAAAGGTTGGTTGTTGTTGTTTTGTTTGTTTTTTTTTGGACAAAATCTACTTTGGGACAAAATCTACAATTAACATGGTACATCATTTTTGAAATCTACTTGGATTTAAATATTTTTGAAGTATTTTGTGTTTTACAATAATACGTACCAGTCATTTAATTTCCACTTTTTACAAACCACTGCAATAACTTAAACTCCCCCTACATGTAATCTACACGACATCGTCTCATTTATGCTGGGTTCTGCTGTGCTCACTTTCGCCAACACTGTGAGAACTTTGGAGAACATCATTCGAAATCTGGGGAGAATTTACTTATTTTGTATATTTATCCTTTACTCACATTAGATGGTAAAATGATATTTTTAGTGTCCTGTAGTTTCAGCGAAATATTTTTTTTTTTAAGTATAGTAACCGGTGTTTAAAAATATTTATATACTTTCTGTTGTCCGTTAAAGATAACTAACATTTATTAGCGTCGATTCTTGCAGTTTACTCTCAGAGCTCCAGAAACTTCAAATTCATTTTATGGGTAGAATATTAAAAAGTGCAGAGTACAAGTTACAAAATGTTATGAAGAATAAAGTATTTCCAATGATGTTCGTACATTCCACTTCATTGTATCAATAATGAGATTGTGCAGTAACTCACATAAAGTCAATAATTGCAGTGTCGTTGACACATACTTTTTAGTGAAAGGTAATATTTGTGATATTATTTATAAAAACGTGATTAGTTGTACTCGTGGAGCAACGGATTATTTGTTGCTCGAGTCTATTAAACGAAGGAGGCCCGCGAAACGCAAGTTTGATGGTTGAAGTAAAGTTTGGAAAAGGAGAGAGTTGGCCTCTTCCTCTCTTAGTGCCCAATAAAAGGGCGGCGCGCCGTTCGTCTCCCACCCGCACACCCGGCACGCGCGCGCTCCGCCTGCCAGACCCACCCCCACTCCCCACGCCACCCAGCGCTGCGCCGCGTCGGAGGCCGTTAGGCAGGGACAGTGCACGCTCGCCTCCCTGCCTCACGACGCTGCCGCCACCGCCACCACTCCGTCGGCTCGGAACAGCGCAGGTGCAAATGCTCGTATTTGTACCATTAGGAAATCACACGCACCCTGCTGCGTTTGCTGGAGTTGCAACTCGGCGATTGAAGCTTTTTAGAGAGAGAGGTTCTAGAATTTTCAGCACCAACTGAATAGCTACATCGAAGCCAACCGTTGCGTGGGTGAGAATTCTAGCGACCGGTTGATCTGTCTATCATTTCCGTGGTTTCTTCGATCACGGTCTCGCGGGTGCCAAATCTCAGTCAACGGACATGCACCGCGCGTGAGCCTCCCTTCCCCATCCCGTCGCCATCCCCATTGTTGGGGCCGGGTAATGGGCCGCTTCTCCATCCTAGTTTGTATTTGTATTGATCCGTCCGTTGTTCGAGAAAATCTTTCCAAAGAGTATTTGAATAGGATGTGCTGAGAATATCTTAAACTTTTACTCACGACGATTTGTTTAAAATATGACAATATCACGATAGCAGGTGCAGATTGTTTGAAAGAGCGCTTCTGAATTGGAAATTCCTGAATTGTTTCATGAGATTTGAGCGGTTATTCTCATTAACTAAATTGAGGCGTTCGGAATAATAACGGCAGATCCAAACCGAAGTTCGATTCGAGAAAAATTACTTTTTCCGTTTTCGTTGACGTTCGTTGGACCAATGGACCAATTTTTTAAGATGGAATTCGAGGATTCTGCCATACCCCAATTCATTTGATTGTTCAACATTTGATACTTAAATGGCAGGAGTTTACCGTCATACTTGCAACTGAAAATGCGACGTCGGTTTCGGATCTGTCGTTATTGTTCGGAGCGTCTCAATTACAAATGGAATAACCTTCATAAAGTTTTAAAAACACGTATTACACTGTGATAATTAGGGGCTGATTTTAATGAAATGTCATTTTCTTTTCTTTTCATTTTAGAACAATGCCGTTTAGTATAGAAATTCATTTAAGTTATGACAAAAGGAAATGACCCATTTTTATGTCATTATTTTGCATTTTTGTGTCTATTTCAACTAAGTCATTTTTTACCCTTTTCCGTCATTTTTCATGCATTTTTGGATGATTTAATAGATTTTAATGTTTTCAATGGTACTTGCTTCAAATAATATTTGCGAGATGCGACGATGTAATTCACATAATTACTCATGTAGCCTATTCGATTTGTTCACTTAGAAATTGTTTTGACAGCCGTTGTATGTAATTCTTGTGGCATTTATGAGCGCCATTCTCGGTTCGGCCGATTTCGGGATAACTAAAGAAAGAGATTTCCTGGTAAAGAACAGTCTGAACCTAAAGTTTGCAAGCTGAGTTCACTCGAACGAATGGAAGAAGCCTCAGGATTACACCAGTAATGCATCCAACAGCTTGAGTTGTTCATCCGAAGTGGTTTTGATAAGATTTTGTACGTCATTTTTCTTTGGTTTTAGGGCATTTTTAAAGCATTTTAAGTGCATTTTATTGATCATTTTTGAATAGTTTTAGGTCGTCAAAATCCGCACCTTAGTGATAATATGAACCCCCATAAAATAATCTTTTCAACAATTTCTAATCGCATTGTTCGTAAATCTCGCAGCGTGCGCCGCCTCGCGCACCTGCCCCGCGCGCGGGGGTCGCCCGTAAATTACCGTCGTGCACCGCGGCACGAGGCTGAGAGCGGCGCCATCGCGATGAACGTCTCCGCGGCTCGGCGCCAATTCCGAGTGATTTCGCGCCCCGACTTGCCCGCAGGAGGCGTCATTACGTCGCGTCCCTTCGGCAGGCTCGCGCGTTGCCGGCTCACGTGCGCGGACGGCTGTATTCAACGGACGAGGGCACGGACGGATAAAAGAACCGGCACTGGCAATTTATGACGCATCATGGGGTATTTTTCTTTGGGCGTAACTGAGATGACGGCACAATGTGTGGAAGCTGATGCGGTCAGTTGCCAGAGTAGTCGTTCTCGTGTACTTTGTTCTGAATTACATTAGCTATTGGAGATCATTTTCTTGTCTGAATCATGATGGATGTCAATAGACTTATAATAGACTTGTCTGTAGCACTGTTTATCTTTCCCAAGATGGGCTGCGAAGAAGAGGGGTTGAGATGGACACGCGCTGAGTCAAACTACTCGTTATCTTACCAAAGCATAGCCATGATAAGTCCCTTTTTTGCAATTTTTAGCAGTGAATAGAATCATTTTATAAATTGTGCTTTTTACCTAATTTCTAGGGAGTGGGGGAGTCGATCCCCATACTTTCTGCCTACGACCGTGTATCATACTGTTTCTTTTTACTGTGAAGTAATGTTAGAAATAGGAGAGTGTGTTTTATAGAAACATAGTTAGATGTTTCCATGTACATCTTGGTTCGAAATGATTCGTGAAGACCTCGTTTTGTACATTTATGAAACAAAACACAAATGAACAGAATATCGATTCTATGTATTTATTTACTGCCAGTATTTGTGTATTTTGCTTCAGATATCATGTGCTTCAAGTTGAGTACATTTATTCTCGTCTAAAGCTGTATGACAATGTTTCTCAAGAAATTAACGCTAATTGATAGGGCTTAAAATTTGAAATGTATCGAACGAGTGGTAACAGTGGAAGGGAGAAGGTCACTGGGGAGGTCAGCAGGAGGGTGAGGCGGGTCGTGAGCTGTAGCCCGCGTAGAGCACCTGCGCCTCTGGAGTTGGATCTCCCGGGACCTCTCCGTCTCCTCGACAAGGCACCACCCCCGCGCCCCCGTCTACCCGACCCCCCCCGTTGCTCCTCCCAGCAGGAGTTTCTCTGCTCTAAGACCTCTCCGGAAAACTCCGGAACCACGCGCCACCCACGCTTCCACTTCGTAATTTCGTAAATACATTCCCCTCCCCACCCCCTGCCTTCATTGCAACTTGTCAGAAAGTTCATCAATTATGAACGGGACGCGTCTTGCGCCTCATTAATAATATGGCGACGCGAGCCACGTGTCCAGTCGACTTGCCCGGCGAGCGCTCCCTGGAGTATCGTATTCAATCTGCCCCCCCCCCCCCCCCCCCCCCGCCCGCGTAAGTGGTTTTGGAACCTTCTTCGCGCCGCCCTCGCCTCGCCTCGCCCCGCCCCCGCACCCCCTGCGCTCGTGCGCGCGGTAATTGGTTTAGGAGCCGCCACGCCACCCTCCCCCGCCCCCACCTCTCTCCACCCCTTTGCTGATTGTTCCCCGAGGTGCTGGCAGGGTGTCGAACCGGAGCCTCTCGAGAAATGGAACGAAAGATGAGAAGATGGGATTTTTTGCCGGAGTGGAAGTTTTCTGTAGAAACTAATTTACTGTTAGATAAGTTTGTTTTCAATTGAGGAGGAAATGTCTTTACCTTGATTCTGTTGCAGAATGTCAGCAACGTATTATGTGCGACTGCCAAGTTGGCTTTTGGGCGTCTTCGTATCATCTCTATGATCAAAGCAAGATGCATATTGTGTGCTATGGTCTGCGTATATTCGGAGAGTGAGAAACGATGTATCAGCAGAAATACTTTCAAAAACACGGGTCTTTTAAATCATTTTAATCGCATATATTATTTTCTGCACAATATGAGCAGAAGAGTACAATATCTGCCTCTCTTAATCTATAATAAAACGAATTTCAAAATTTGTGTCCAACCTTCTTAGAATGCATCGTCCTGTTCAATGTTGGCTGGTATGCGAAATCTACACATATCAGTGTATGCAGTTCAAAAGGGTGGGGGTACTGCAAAGATTTCGGGAATAGAAGGAAAGCGTTTGTTTTTGTCGTAAGTTGGTCAACATTGATTCAAATGAGAGACTTTAACTACTTCCTAGAAGCATTGTTGCGAAACTACGCTTGAACTGTTCAGTCAGTTGTGCATTATTTTCGGCTCCCATTCAAATGAACTTTATTAGACGTTTCTCCCGTACTTACTAATCACATTTTTCCGACGCGTTGACTTCGTATTAGCACCGGCTTCACCTGCCTAACATCGTTTTGTACTCTTCACTTAAGACGTACGTCAGGGTACTGACCGGAAAGAAAAGTGAGTCAGGATTCTTGTTATGACACGGTAAGAGGTGATAAAGTTGTTATGAGAGATTCAGATCCCAAGGATCAGATATAAGAAAAATCTGCTCGCTTGTTTACTACCTGCACATCTTCCTGACTACCTCTAAATTATCTCGTTCGTATTGTATCTGTTGTTTCTTAGCTAGGGCTGGCATTGAGGCCTGTCCCTGATTTATTGGAATGTGCCCCTAGGATGGTAGAATTTTCAACCAACCTTAGAACGGTTTTCGTTCTTCAAAATTGTATTCGATTATTTACAAAAAACATGTGTATTCGCTGGTTAAATTACAATTATATAATAAATGAAATTATAATATATAACAGTTAATGTGTGTAACCTGCAGTAGTTTATACACGTAAATGGAAACTCTGCCTAAGTTTTCAATCTTATTTTCCTGATTCCTGACGTTTTACCAATCTTCTTTCTACAAATTTCACAATATTTCTAAATATTGACCTACTAAGTTTTAAAATGTTAAAATCTTCTCCCCTAGCAGATGTAAAAATCGTAGTCATCCTCGCAGAAACTTACAATGCACCAGATGTAAAAATTTTAAAGATATTTCATCTAAGTTTAATAGTTAAATTGTAATATTTTTTAGATAATATTATAATAATTGTGGAATATATACTTGTCAAGACTCTGAAACTTCTGTAATCTGCCTGGAACAAACTGTAATATGTAGTGTTACATAACATAAGATGTCAGTTTTGCTGATCCTAAAAGAGCAAATATTTTATCTTTACATTAAAATATTACCAAAATCAGAATTTTACCATCCTAATTTTTTGTCGGACCTTTAAAACTCTTCATCCTTTCTTTTATGATCGTTCCGTTATTTATGCCTCTGACACTAGTGATCCCAAACATTAAGTGATCGCAATTCCCATGCCGCCGCTCTTCATAACACACAGGATGAGATAAATTACGTGCTTTGTGTGTGTTTATTGAGGAAATTGAAGTTGGTACATTGAAAAATATCTATATCTCTATGATCATTCGATAACGTGAAGTTCATTACATTCACATTCCAGATTTTTAGGTTGTAAAGTATTATGTTCGTAGCAGATGCACTTACAGTATGCAGTACGCATAAAAAATTGAGATTGCTTGCACTTGAAGTTCAGTCTCCTCTCAGCTGGAGGGGGGCGAGGGCGTAGAAAAAAATATTGGTCCTGGTGCTGGATCTTAAGGATTGCTTATGATTTCACTCATAAAAGTGGAGAGTATTTACCGCTACACGAGTACAGTACTGAGGCCACGAGTGGATCCATTTGCTTAATGCAGTGTTTCCCCGTAAACTGCTAGAATATTGCCTTCCCCAATGTTTCCTGCTTTCCTTCCTATTTTCGGAACAGTTACAATAGCTACCGTGTAGTTAGCAACGAGGCACGCCAACTTGAAGGGTGGGGGCTGCTTGACAGTACGAATAGCGTTGTTACCTCGTATAGGAAGATGAACTCTCTAAATGGCTGGCTTGGATCATGCTATTTCTCTTTTTCTACTTATTGCGCTGCCGCAGGGTTCCCTCGAACCCACCGAGGAATCAGTGAACTAGCCTCTAAGCTAGTCAGCGAGTTGGATAACGCAGCGCTGATTGAAGGCGACGCGATGAGAGCTGTGTGGGGCCGCTTGCGTCGTTGCCCTTGCCGGTCCCGTCCGGGCGCGCCATTCTTCACGTTCCTCCGCAGAGGCCGGGGCTTTTGACAGGCTGTCTGCCCCCACGAGTGATAAATCCCCGCCCAGGGAAGGCCCCAGGTCGATCCCCGCGCACACGGGCGGAGGCGAGAGATGGAGCACCGCGCCCGCTTCATCTGTCTTCCCCGCCGCAGCCGCCTTCGCCGGCGCGCTCTGCGATCTTCGCTTGCTGCCAACCACCGGAGAGATGGCTGCAACTCTTTGAGTTGTGAAAACATTCCGTCTTTCTGTTTTATCCCCTTCCATTCGCGTTATGCATCGATGCGTCTCTTTAAATCCACAGTCACTGGTCCATAATGTTGCTTTTGGGTAAATAATTGAAAAATTGAAAGGAGTTCTGCCGAAAGGCACCCAAGCTACGAGAATCAAAACTACTGAAAAATGGCTTCTACAGTTCGATTTATTATAAAATTTTGAGCAACAAGGATGCGCGCGAAAATGAGAAGTGTGAGATGTATATTTACATCCTAATCCCATTAGTTCATAATTCAATCAAACAACATGCATCATCAGTAACTTTCTGCAATTTTGATTATGAAACAGTAATATGTGATTTAGCTTTTCCACTTTGAACAGGAGTCCAACGCAAACATCACTTAGAGGCGTTGTGAAATTCAAAGGAATGTTCAGCTATCTAGGGAGCGCCGTCACTGAATTTTTCCATGCTTGCGTTGGTCACATGCACGAGTTTTTACACGCTTGTTAATTGTAACATGCTTGGGTTGGTCACTTACTGCCTAACGCCATTCAATTATTACGCACAGACATTTAAATGCCGCAAACCTAAGGGTGTCGCAAAGCTTCCGTCATTCTTTTTATTCCTTGCCCTTCATACTCTAACCGCTGCAAATCCGTCCTCTCTTCAGATGCACCGTCCAAACTGTTGTTCTAGAATAAATGATATACAGACGTTTAAGTGCAGTGCCCTCTTCATATACATCTTCCCCGTCGCGTTGGCGTTTGTCTGTGCGCTCTGTGCTCTTTCGCTCTCTGCGTGCGGCGCGGGGCTTGAGATAGATCCCTGAGCCTGTTTTGTTCCCGTCCGTTCGTTTTCTACGTACGTTCCTAGGATGTGTTCTAACATTAGAACTCGTGGTTTAAATACGAAATGAAGTACTTTGAATGTTTAAATGACGTAAACTCATATTCTTAGTAATATGATTGTTGGTTCTTATTTATTGAAGGAAAGACGGTATTTGCGGCAAGAATTATTCTTTGATTTCCTTAATCTTATAAAGATATCTGTAAATTCAGTTTCTCAAATGTATTCCTTTAAAAGAGACGCGCAACAGCTTTCCTCCGTCATTGGTTCTTGCGTTTTCGGTCTGTTGTATTCGATTTCGATTAGTAGATCTGAAATATTACCATGAGGCATATAAATAATAAACGAAAAATGTTAGCATCTGGCAGTTATCTATAGTCATGGCAACAGAACTGCATATATAATGAATGTACGAGTACAAAGGTATAACAGTAAAACAGTAAGACCTTACAAATCGGTACGTGTAGGACTGGAAGTATGATCGGAATGAAAAAAGGCCGGATTATCAAAATAAAATAAAATATTATTTTAAAGTGTTTTTATTGTATAAAAAATGTGTTTGAAGGCATAGTCTTAGCTTCAATGATCATCCATTTCTTGACTCACAAGATATCCAGAGGTGTACAGAGCTTTCGTTCTGTTCGATGTATTGTAGAGAAACATTAAAGGATTCCTTGGCGTGGGTATAGGCAACAAAACAATCCATTAGTCACCGGCTATCATGTCGGTGCATGCATGGTTCCAAACAAGAGCGTTACATTGACCGACAGCGAATTTGAGGGGTTGTACTGTACCCGCGTACGGGTAATCTTCGATATCCTCGTGTACTTCTTTGATATCCTTCGTGTGCGTTGCATTGTGAGACGGCGAAACATCTCCCGTCCGTAGCTAGTTCTCGTTCCCTTCTCTCGAGTCCCTTCCCCTTGCCCATTCACTAATCCCCCATCTTCCAGCGCTTAACTCTTCCCACCAGGCTTGCGCTGGGGCCCTCTCTCCTGGCGCTCGTTTTCCCAGCGCAGTGCATTTCCACTTGTCGCATTAGACGTCTACGAGCAAGAAGCATTGCAGATTACGGAAGTAAGCGGAAATGGAGCAAGACAGTGCCGGATTCCAGGAGATAAAAATATGAGCAAGTCATAAAATGCACTCCGTTGCATCCTCTTAGAGCGCGCTAGAAGACGCGTAAAAAGTTGACGTGAGAATTTACTGGTTAGATACCAGTAGAACTTACTGTGAACGCGGATTCAAAATAAATATTTTTACGCCGGTTTTATTGAGTCATTTGAATTTTATATTCCGTCACTTTCATTGGGATTGCTGTTAAGTAGAATATAAATATTTAAATTAAATGTGAATGTATAAGCTTTCCGATAGTTAAAATTTCGCATGCGTTCATTTTGTACTGCCAGAGCAGTTGGTGTATTCGCACGGGATGTTAAACTCATTTTCACCACGCCTTCTCACACATTTTTGATTGGAAGCCAACTTGAGAAGGTTTTGAATGTACAACGTAATGAGTAGTGTAGTGTTAAATCTAATAAATGAATAGTACTAAGTAACTGCAACATAATAAATCATAATACTGTGTTATTTTCATGACTGCTCAGAAGCAATAAGCCTGTTTACAGCCGTTAATGGATATAAAATTCGAAAGGGACTCTGTCTACGATCCCTCGCCATATTGTGGACTTGGCTGCCTCATTTATGATTCTCAAATTTTTACTCGTCCAAATTCCATTTCTTGGCCACATCTCAATTTTCACTTCTTTTAAATGCTCCGAAAAACATCTCCTGTATTTTTTCAGGTGTCATTTCCCATCCTAACTGCCTCAACGTGCAATTTCTTCCCCTTCATATGGTTGTCACCTCCGCCGACACCGTGCTTGCCCCTGCACTTCGCCACTTTCAGGATTTGTGGCTCGGGAGATGTCCCCGGGTTTTCCCCTCGCCCGTTCACGAAGATAAAGGAACTTTAGCGCGGGAAAAAAATATCGGGACGGTTGCGTTCGCTTTGAATAATTCACGGGGCTTTTATCACTCCCCCAATTGAGCCGGTGACATTCCCGCGGGGGCGGGGCGCGGACGGGACGGAGGCGAAGCAGACACGGAGGGAGGAGTTGTTGCGCGGGTCGTGTCGGCGGGGAAATCGCTTAAAAATACACCAGAATTTATTAGCCTTTCTCCGCTTATCGATTTAACCTCCACGAACACACAGCCCGCTTCCGAGACATCCGCCACCCGTATGAATCTCGATACGGTGGTCGAGGTCAAGGCTGCTGTCGTAAATAGTTTCCCTTTTCGCCTTATATAGAATATCGTTCCTCGCGGCGTGTTTGGCTGCTTGTCCTTGACTGTCGTATCAAATCATCTGTGCCGTGGTGATGTAACGTGAATTGATGTCGACTTTTTTATGCGATCGGACGAATAAGGTTGAACAGGTGTTGTAACACGGACAGCCCACGTGTGACTTGAATGTCACCACAATGTAAACTCCCAATTATGAAACGGGTATCTGGAGATCTACAGGTTGTCCAGGTTGTTTCTAAATTCTCATGGTCAATGCTAATTTTTATTGTAAACCAACTAACTTACGAAAGAACTTTCTATTCTGACCAACAAAGTTTGGATTATATATTTATGTACAACGTAAATGTGTACTACGACAATATACTCGTACGTGATACTCCATGTTTCACGTCATAAATAAAAATTCAAGTGCTGTGCCAGTTGCAACTTATATCTCACATGTCTCGAGGCACGCGTGAATGTCGTTACGGTGGGTGAAATCGTGGGGTCTGTTATACATATGCTAAGGTAAATAATATAGTTCCTTCAAATAATTCAAAATTTCAACGAAGAACAGTTTATTAAATGAACGATAGAGCCACAGGGGTGAAGTCAGCTTTATTCTGCATCCTTTATCGTTTCTAGACAACATTCGACTTCCTTTGAAAAACTCTCAGGCAAACTTAATGAAACTCCCGGATTCTATTTTCAACCCTCAAGTAATAAACTTCGCACTGGCCCCGAATTCTCTGCCCAGGCAGCTCTCGTACGATGACATTTACATGTTCAGTTTTATTGCATGCGTCGGATATTAACTTACGGAAAGCGTAAACGATCCAACTCTGCTCTTTGGAAGTCGTGAAGCGGGCGATCGATATCACTCTGAACTCGCTCTCTCGCTTTGATCGTTTTATATCGGCCTTCACGTCGCGTCGCTTCGAATGGCTCGTTGGCTCGTGTCCCCGCGGCGAAAGTCGCAGCCTCCACGGCCCACTCGCCCTCCCACGGCACCGGCGGCGGCGAGGGCTGCACCGGCTCACGCTGGTCCCGAGGCAAGTGCAGCCACGCAAAACAACAAAACAACGAAGTAAATGAACCAATAAAAATTAAGCCTTTGTTTGTAACATCAACCTCCCCTTCACATACGCCATATAGTAATTTCAATTATCTTTGCCAGATCCTGTTGAATTTTACTGATTGAGACATTGTAACGCTGTTTACTTGAATTAAAATAATTCCGTGTTAAAGAAATGATGAACTTGCGCTATGAAGTTAATTAAATCGTTAATTAACTGGTTAATGTGAGAATTAAAAAAAATTTAATAACAGTTCTGTAAGTTATAAGCAGCATCAGACTAATTTTATTGCTGCTGGAGTTTGGGATAACTGGAGCCAATAGGATTGTGTAACTGGTGACCATGTGTTATATTACTTTTGATAGATCCTATCAATCTCGAGCATGACCGTAATAAATGATTGCTGCAGGTGAGAAACTATATTTTATAAATTTAATTTTTAGAATCTCGTTTACATTTTCTCCGCGTCGTTTTTGAAGTCATATATTGTAGAATGTTCTTTATGCAAATCAAGGTTCAGTATATTATCTCATTCTCACACTCTAAATGTGCTTAATTTATTTTACCCGAATTATAAAATTGGTGTGTTGAAGAATATATGGGTTGGCAGCTCCTATAGTAGAAGATGGCGACCTTGGCGACCAAATGCTCCAAATGCAGTAGAAGAAAATCCCCAAGGAAATGGCTGTTAATGAGTTTCTAGAATGATGAACGGCAGTTATTTTATTTGTAATGATCGTTGATTTATCCTCAAAAAAATAATGAATGGATGTTAAAATAGATTACTATGAGCAATCATTATTTCCTTTACCTTTATACCACAGATACAGAGTCTGCTGACGGATTTGTATTCTTGCATACTAATAAACTTATCTTGGATTAATAAGTATGCGTGTTTCATCCACAAAATATCTGTGCTTCTGATGTCTGGAAACAGCAGGATTAAATGCTGTTAATTTAAACTTAGTGCTGTTAATTTATTAGTTGGACGACCATTGAAATCCTTTGCTAGGCAGTATGGTAGTGGTAGGCGAATAATCCAGTATTCTAGGCAGCGATATCAAGGGACATGAAGCAAAATATCTGTACGCAACTCTGCATTCCTCATCTGCTTTCGGAAGGAATTTCTCTGAAAGAGCTTTGAAGGGGTCACTATCACGAACATTCCACATACGAGAATGCTTGCTCGGAAAAAGGAGGGCAAATAACAGAGGCGCGGTGAGGGCGGCGGCGCCGCCTTTGCTCAGCCCGGAGCGTTCCCGAGGCACCGGCGTCGATGCGGCTCGGCGTCCGCTGAAAGGCTGGCTCCCGCGCCCCGCGCGCGTCCTCGCCCCCCCGCTGGTCGTCCCTCGGCGCTTGTGCCCTCGACTGCCTGCGTCAGCCACGCGCACGCCGCGCCGCGCCGCCTTCGGCCCTCTTTCGCCACGCCCTCTCACCGCCACTGGGAGCGCAACCTACCCTCACGTGGCACGCGCCATTTGTTCTCCACGTTTATGCCTAGAGCGAATCGTGGTTCAGGGAAGTTAGGTAAAAGTCCTGAATCAAGAATAATCATTTACATCACACTACAAAGTACTTAAAATAGTAATACATTTTCTAATAAAAGATTTCATATTTGAATGCAGTCGGTGGTAATTGAATATAAATCGGTGCACAATGATTGTCAATAGTGTTAAAATATTCTTGGAAAATGAAAAATAAACTAGTATTTGGCCCAAACAAAAAATTCAATATACCTAGCGCCCTGAGTTTGCAAAAAATATTTGATCTCTCTTCTGTAGATTTTGAACATGCGGTAGGTGCTACCTAATTGTTAAAAATCAATTTGATTTCGCGTTTAATATTTAATTTAATCCGGCGTCAGTTGTGTACCAGGTATTCCAGTGGATTTTTAACACGCTATCAAAGTCATAAACGATAACTATTGGTGCGCATACTAATGTGAGGCCACTGCTCTTCTTCCAATTTTTTCGGCTCTCTTAAACCTCACCAATTGACTCTGTATGAATTTTTCTTTGCAAAACATATCGTTGGTGCGGTTTTATGGTGGTTCATTACAAGTGTCTCCCATTTCTGTAATGCATGCAAACATAAATAAATGTGAAATACTCTAATGGAACTAACTCATGTACGTGCTATTATTTATAAAGACCTTAAACAATATATTATTGATTCTCAATGTTTATGATGTATAAATTAGAGCATCATATAAGAGCGTACGTTAACTAAAATATGCATGAGATAGATACTAAATCTCCCACCCTTCAGCTTCGTCCTCGTTGCCACGCACCAAACAGCAGCACCCGTGAACCGTCACGTTATGGAGATTTGCGTTGAGCCTCGGGCGGGATTACTAGTAATTCTACCGGCGCACAATACGAGCCTGGCTGCCGACGTGTGTTGTGGCGCTCTGGCGGAGGAGCGGATTGTAATCTCTGCCTCGTCAAGCAACGCTCGCGGACGATGCCCTGGGGATGAGCCATATCCCGTGTCGCTGTTGTAAGCTGCCTGCCCACTCTTTGCAGGAATTGTGATACGTGATAATGGGGGTGGCTGACAGATTTGTATTCATGCATGCCAGAGAAGTTAATCTTGGGATTAATGAATGTGTGTGTTTGTTCGTCAAAACCTCTGTGCTGCCGGATGTGATAGCAATTCGGTGGGAAGAACGGGAGACTGGGATGCTGTTAATTTGAGGGCTGGTCCATTCATTGAAATGAATCGCGTGTCGGTAGTAATTTGCTCCCTGGAGGTGGACTAATGGCTCCGGAGCTCGTCCCTTTGGCGAACGGTTCCCCTGTGGAGTGCCCATCTCCTTGCCCTTTGCTCCTTGCCATTGCGTGCAATGTCGTCTGGCATTGATGTGCCTCTGGGGTTGTAGGGGGCAGCACTACCTCTTGGCAACGTCTAGAATACGAGCTACCTCCTTCTCTCTTCATTATCTCTTGCTTTGCTCTCGTCCATTATCTTTTAACAATTCCGACTTCAGGGTCTCTAATGTATTTTCTTCTTGTTCTTATAGACATTTCTTTCATAAACTTCTATATTCTTTTTAACTTGCTTCCAATGTGTTCATTTCTTTGGACGCAAAATATCCAATTAAGATTAGACAAGGAAACGTCGAAGAAATTGAGATCTGGTGACATTCCGTTTTGTGATTTCTCAGGCAATACAATCGTCTCATTCCCATTTTCATTGTTTTGGGTAACAGTAAGAAGTAGGATTGCTTTAATGCCACTTTCCGTTTCCGATTATGAACGTTAAAAGCACTTCACGTCTTAGAATGTTTCAGTTCCCAAGTTTTACAGTTCCATTTGAGACACAAGCTTATATTTATAATTCCAACAAAACGCCATTTACTGATCTAAAATAAAAGCATTTTTATTTGAGATCTCTATTTTGTTTCTTCTTCTTCTTCTTCTTCTTCTTCTTCTTCTTCTTTTATTATTATTATTATTATTATTATTATTATTATTATTTCACAATTTATCACATCGCGAAGTTATTTGAACGTACTTCATTTTTTTCGGCAAATTGTGTATTCTTTCTTCAATTTAGTCAACGCTGCCTATATTGTTTTTTGATTTTCACTCTCCATGAGGTCCTCGAATCTATTTTCCGTTTGAACGATAGCTTTATTTCCTCCTCTGATGTGTCTTCTGTGGTCCCTTTCTTCCTCCGGCAGACGCTGTTTTCTCGAGCACACCCGTCAGACGCGGCTTCTATGTCCTGCTGCGCCCCTGTCGCCACCCGCAGAGCCTTCTCCATTACGCTAGTTCGTGCCACCAAGACGGCGCTGCACCGCCGTCATTACCGCTCTCGGGTGACCAAATTGTTTTCTTCAAGCGCAGTGTTCTTCAGACGTACTAGTTTTTCTGTCTTATATTCTACCTCGTAGTACGGGATTCGCCTGTACCGGCCCATCGTATTTTTCACATTCAGCAAGTTTGCCGTTTTTTCCTCCAGCGCTTCTCCGCAATTCATCTCACTATTCCACTCTCCTGGCTCTCCCGCCTCTCTCTCTCTCTCTCTCTCTCTCTCTCTCTCTCTCTCTCTCTCTCTCTCTCGTGTAAATACCATCTCCTCACTATCGCGGGGCGAGCGGAGCTTCGTTTCCTCCACTAATGTGCCTTCTGTGGCACCTTGTTTCCTCCCGACGCGCCGTTTCCTTCGCCCCGCCCCCCACCCGGCCGCCCCCGCTTCCGCGGTGTGCGGTTTCGCCGAGGCGCCGCCGCCGCCGCGCCGTCTCCGTCACGGCCTTTCCATGGTTCTGCTGCCCCGCTCGCTTCCTTTCACGTACAAGCCCCGTGCGCCTGCGGTCCCGGATGCGGTGTGTCTCAAAAGCCCCTAATGAAAGCTCCTTCGGAGTGCGGTGTACTTCTCGTGCCCCTAATTCCAATCGATTGCTTTTGTTCACTATTCCACACCGCCGCAGTTCCTTCGTCTTGTAAGCGCTTCCGCACCCGCTAGTTCCTTTGCTCTGCTCTGCCGTAGAGGAATTTCCTTGAATAAAATGCGCAGTTAATGTGTGTGCCCCCTGGAAAGTTCACTCTTTGTGCACTGCTTTCGTGGGGTGGCGCCGTAATTGGTGCTTTGGGTAAGCAACCAGTTCACTTCGAAGTTCGGGACAAATTGCGCCAATTGGATTAAACCCTGACGTGACACGAACATGAAATGAGTAAAAAGAAACCGTACATAAGAAGAGTTCAAAAGAATTGCGTGAATTAAATAATTTATCTTTAAATGAATACTATGTCATTTCCACTTCTTTACTTTTACTGTGAAAACATTAAGTTATTATTTGTATTAATCTATATTATGTATTTTTGACGTTATGTAGTTTTGATCAGCACACAATATTTATGCAAAGGTCCTATATTTCTCATAGCACTTTCATCACAATAATTCATTAATAAAAGTAGAACCTCCATTATCGGAATGTTCGATGACCTACAGCATTATATTATAGTTAACATATTTACATGACAATTAATAAATTTCATTCCAATCGAACATTATTTTGGATATAATTATCTTTGATTGGTATTTTATGGAAATAATGTTTTGAAATGTACTCCATTTTACTGATTTCTGAATTCTGGTGCGCAGGTTGCGGATCCGCTACGTGATGCCGTCGGCGCACCTAACGCTGCGCGAGGAGGATGTGGTGCGGCTGGCGCTCGAGTTCCTGCACACCCGCGACCTGCACATCTCGCAGCTGTCGCTGGAGCGGGAGACGGGCGTCATCAACGGCGCCTACTCGGACGACGTGCTCTTTCTGCGCCAGCTCATCCTCGACGGCCAGTGGGACGACGTGCTTGAGTTCATCCAGCCGCTCGAGGCCCTGCCCAACTTCGACATGCGTCGCTTCCGCTTCCTCATCCTGCGCCACAAGTACGTGGAGCTGCTGTGCATCAAGAGCGAGGCGGCCGGCGCCGCGGGCTCCATGGACAGCGCCGTGGAGGACGTGGTGAAGGTGCTCAACGAGCTGGAGCGCGTCGCGCCGTCCAAGGAGGAGTACTCCAACCTGTGCCTCATGCTCACGCTGCCGCGCCTCTCCGACCACCTGCAGTACAAGGACTGGAACCCCAGCAACGCGCGCGTGCAGTGCTTCCGCGAGGTGTTTCCGCTCGTCGAGCACTTCCTGCCCGGGGAGAAGAAGGCGTCGCAGGACCCTTCCAACCCGCAACCGACGCCCGTCACCGCCAAAAACGACCGCCTCATTCACCTCATCATCAAGGGCATTCTTTACGAGTCGTGCGTCAATTACTGTCAGGCCAAAGCGACCGGTTCCAAAGAATCTCAAACGCAGGAGATGAGTTTCTCCAAGCTCCTGGACGGCGCGGTGGGGTACAGCGATTCGGACCTCAGCCTGCTGTCGTGGTTGCAGAGCATCCCGCCTGAAACGTTCTCGGTGCCCTTCGAGCAGCGGACGCTCAACGTGGACATCGAGAGGCTGGAGCGGCCGTCGCTGGAGACGTCGTGGACGGAGCACATGTTAGTCACGCCCATCAAACCGAAGCTGTTCCCGCACTCGGCGATGCCGTTCACGCGGCCGCGCTCCGCCGCCGACATCATGTCGCGCTCGCTGCTCCCGGCGCTGGACGGGCTGCCGTTCGGCCTGGCGGAGCACCAGCAGCACCAGCACGGGCCGGGCGCCAACGCGGCCGCGCACCTGCGCAACCACTCGCCCATGATGGCGCTGTCCACCGGCGACATCAACACGGGCAGCAACGCCATGTCCAGGTCCTCGTTCGCGTCCTTCCACCTCACCGGCTACAAGAACAACAAGCTCATGAACACGTCCGTGGACCGGCTGTTCGAGAACGACGACGATGTCTTCCTCAGCAGTAACTACGCCGAGTTCCAGCAGCTGCCGGCCATCCAAGGAAGGCCAGCAGCAGAACGTGGCGGGCGCGGCCAACCACGTGGCGGCCGGCGCCAAGCCCAACGCCCCGCCCAGGGCCCGAGGCCGCTCCAAAAGCCCGGATAAAAAGGGCTGCCCGCTGGCCAGCAGCGCGGGCAGCGGCCCGGCGGCCTCTCCACGCGGCGTCGCTGCCCGCCGCCGCGGCCGCCGCCTCGGCCCCGGCGCTGCCGCCGCGGCCGTGGCCGTCAACGGCACAAACGGCACCAACGGCAGCTTCGACGGCGACCTCCTCAAGGAGTACCAGCGCCAGAAGCAGCGCCTGCAGGAGACCCTGCAGCAGAAGGAGAGGGAGCGCGAGGAGCTGGTGCGGCAGCTCGCCGTCGCCGACAACAGACTGCAGGAGAACAGGTAGGCAGCGACCGATTGGCGTGCATGAGGCTGGCGATTGACTCGTGTTAGGGGCATGAACAAAATAAAAGTAGGGAACAAAAATAGTCAAAATTAAGTATTGTGTAGGTTATAGAGTCTCTAATGAAAGTATGATATAAATCATTTAGACAAACTAAACTGTACACCGTTTGGAAAAATCCTTCTCTTAACCACACCGTTGGTCGGAATGTATGGCACCTAATTATCCTTTAAGTCTCTCAAATTCATTTAAATTGTTGGTTTTTTTTAATGCTATGTATAGATTGATTTCTTTTCTATCTCATTTGCTGAGCCATAATTCCAACTGTTCGCTCCAGTGATTAATGAGTTTCGTTTCACTAGTAAGTCCTACCTCACGTTTTTATTTAAATACCTTTCAGCACTAGTTTTGCAGGCGCCATTCATGTTGTGAATCACAGGAATGAAACCGAGAAGTAATTGAATTCGTGATTAAATCGTTTTTCATTATTCGTGTAATCAAAATTCTCGATTTGTTCCATGCAATATGTATTAGAACAAACAAAAAATCATTCGGGCCTGCTTTTTTTCGCAACCACTTCATAAATAAAATATGATTTCCTCTTTTATGAAACGCGATTTGACGGGTCAAATGAAACAAATCTGGCGGTTTTTGAACAGAGAAATTAATTTATTTCGGCTATAATAATTCAGGTCGGTTTATACTCATTGTATGAAAAAGAAAATTGAAGTTTGTTATAGATTTTGTGTGTTATGTAAATGCCTGACTTAATAAAATAAACTCTAATTATCCTGACGTTTTTATGATAAACATGTAGTTACGAATGCATATTATGAAGAACTTACAATTAGATATTGTCGTCATTTTATCTTAATTTCCTTCTACGTTTGATTTCGTAATAATTAATTCCAAATCTTTCATATATTAAAGCACTTAATAATAGTCAAGTGCTTTTCGGAATATGCATGTTTATCCTTATATGCTTAATCTTGTTGGAAAATGTTCCTTGATATCATTGATTTTCACAAAGCACTGGATTGTTTCTATTTCTCTTAGGATTGCCGTCAGTTAGTTCAAAGTGTCAAAATTAGTACCATATATTAGTAATCAAAAAACAACTTCAGTTTTTATAATGTTAGTAAACTCATTCTTAATTGCTAATGAATTATTGTCCGTCAAGGTCGCAAAACACTGGCCATGCTCGTTATTTCCCTAATAACACATATATTCGACTTGTTTCTCCATGGCACGCTGATAATTATAATTACGGTAACGACACCACTTTTCTCCAGTCTGATTAATTTTAATTGCATTCCCTGTAGCATGCATAACACTTCTCGCGCGACGAGTAGCAGACATCTTTGTCGCAACGTTGTCGTGTGTTCTTTGCGTGCCCAAGGAACTGGGACAGACGATAGTTTCCGATATAGCCTCCGGCATGGAAATGAAATCGGCATTCGCTGCTCGGCTCGCGCCTTGCCGTTCACGAGATCCGTGTGTACTTGTTTTTTACGGGATCTATATCTATTTGGCGTAAAACTCTCGAGAAATCACACTGTTCTTGTCAATCTGTGCATCCAAGGAACCGAGGTGGCTCACCTGATCAAATCAACGAGCTTTCTAAATATGCTGAGAGAAACGACGTGACGTGGCGAAAAGAGACGCCGCTTCTTTTCCTTCATTATTCAAGAAAGCCACACTCAAAGCGCTCGTGCCGCGTGCCTTGCGTCGACACGAAATTACCCAGTTTAGTTTTAGTGGGGAGGGCACTGCTAACACTACCCCTGTGTACTGCATCCCATTTCTAGAGGGATCATGTATTATTAAAATCTCCATTTCTGTCATTAGTATCATTAGTGATTAGCTGTTAACATTTTATGTTATATAAATTATCTAGTAAATGAAAATTATTAATAATTCTTGTTTTCAAAAATAGCACTTGCGTACCTCTTTGTTGCTATGAAAATTCATTTAGTTTTTCCAAAAAGTAGAGCACAGTGGGTGTTAGATTACTTTTAATTAGTAGATTAATTAGAGAAAGTAGCAAATACGTACTTCCAAATTGGCACATGGTGCCTTATGTTCCAGAAAGCAATTCTCACAACATTCTAATTAAATTTCAGACATTTAAAAAAACGCTGAATACAATTTGTCAACTTTCAAACACATTTGAACAGTAATTAAATAGAAATATTTTATAGCCGCAATATCTGTATGTGAAACTGTTATCAGAAACTGAGAATGTATTTCTTATTAAAACATGTAAAGGAATGAGAGAACTATAGCAACTAAAATTAATATATTTGCGTTTCAATGTGTATGCTGAATCAGCTTGATTTGGTCTGCAATTTAATTTTTTTATAAACTAAACCTTTCTTGTAAGAAACGTTTCCCAACGTTAAAAGAAGTGCTGAATGTAATTGAATGGTTATAATTGTATTTAGAGATTATGTTTACGTTCACAAAATACATAAAATATCAATTTTACATGGTAACATTAAAATTACAGCAGTAAAGGAAATGTTTTTATTCATATATTTCACTTCTTCATTGAGTGCATGATTTGATTTCTCCTAACCGAAGTTTCTATAATTTTTTTTGTAATTTCAAGGCAATTACGGACAAATGTTCGGTGGTACTGGTCTTCGAAAGTTAGTGGTGATTTTCGTTTACTTTTCGACTTACGGGGCACTACGATGCATTTTTTAAAATACTTCTATTCTATTAGACGGCTTTCTGCTAGGAAAGCGATTCTAAATCGTATTTACAAGCTTGTGAAACATCCTTTGACTATTCTGTTAGTTGAATTTTCATTGTTCGCGAATTGGGGGTGGTTAAGAGCAGGTCTCGATAATAGGGGTAAAAACAATTCAGAATATTCTCCCAATATTCTCCATAGCTTGGCCACTCTAGTGAATGTTTTCAGTTTTTTCTTTCTTTCTTTTTTTCTATTTTCTTTTATTCTTCTTTTCTCCTTTCGATTAAGGTTTCGGCACTGGCGAGTACTTGCCACGTGACCTAAAACATTCTCAAATAATGTGATGTTGAAGTCCACCTGCATAGCCGGAATCGGAGCCCCGTACTACACTGCCAGAGCGTCCTCCCGCTGCGCGAGCGCTGGTTCATCTGTGCAAACAAGCGCCTCGCGGCGACGCGACGCGTCGTGGCGGGGGAGCCGCTCCCGCGTGCTCCGGGCGTCCGCGCCGCCGCTGCTTCTGTTTTGCGTGGCTGACGTCGTGACGCCGCGACGCGGACGCCCCGGAGGCGCACAGTGGTCTGGGAACGACCCAAACGCGCGTTCGTTTTCTCTGATCTTTGCTTCGGTTAATTTTCGGCACAATATTTTCATGGCCATCCATTTCGATTTCTAGTTATATGCGTTTTAACCATTTTTACATTGCATACACAGTGTCAAAATTACATTTGTGAAAAAATAGTGCCGTTTCGCACTCTATATATTAATAATGTATGAAGGATTGCCATTTTCGAAGGGGCTGGTCGGAGTAGTTCATCTCGACGATCATATCTGTATAACATATTATTTTTTTCCAGGTTGCGGATTTTTTGTGGTGCTTTTTTTAATTGGTCATCGAAGTTTCTTTTAGATAAAACAAATTAAAGTTTTGACGAACTTTTGCTGCATGAGGCTTGCCTAATTCATGAACAATAGAAATTATCCTTTTGAATGTTGAAATACGTTACAAGCTTACACGTTTCTTATAGAAATTAGAAATATCATTAAGTAAACGGTTATCAAAATCAAATATCAATGTGTTTTCAGTGCCAATGGCAAAAAAAAAATTGTTATTTGTGCAAGCACTAAACGTAAACAGTTTGTGGACGAATGTATGATAGTTTATAGGAAGTTTTGAGTACTGATCTTCATTAATAAATAATAGTTTTTCAAACTGAAAGTGATTGCACATGCTTGCGTTTGGATCCGGTTGATGAGAGTGTGCGGCGGGGGCGGTGCGGGCACCAGCACAGTCGCGCCCTTGTCAGAGTCTGCTGCTGCCTCCGCGTCTCTGCTTTCCTTGCTGCGTCCACGCCACCTCGTCGCCCACTGGGGCCGTCCTCCGCTCACGGCGGCCAAAATGACCCGCCACCATTCGTCAGGGGTCTTGATATTGGCGCTCGTGACTGTCACTTTGGAATTGATATTGTCGTCCAAGTACATTCATCCAAATTACTTTACCTTCACTTAGAACTAATTTTTAAAATGTTCTCTGCATTTTTATTTTAAATTTGAATGAAAAAAATGTACGTTTGTGCAAACGATACTTCATGAGATCCTGCCGGGAATAATTGAATGCCTACGGCACTCGCCAGTGGGCTCACAAAATTAGAGGTGCCGCGCCGAGTATTGCTCGCCCAATATACTTCTGAAAAGGGAGGACTTTACTACCGTATTATTACTAATTTTGTCTTAGTTAATGAGCTGTTCAATAAATTTTATACATTATTACCGATGATAGTTTAAAGCGTGGGAACAAAATTTACATATAAATAAACATATCAGTTATGTCAGTTAATTTTTTCAAAAATAATTGTGAAGTTCTAACGAATTGCTCGGTTTTTATGGTTTAGATTTGTTTCTGTGACGACATTATTAAGTATTAATGGACTTTGTAAACTGTACATTTTACAACAATATAAAAGTGAAAATAAGCAGTTACTGCGTTCAATTACTCTATTATTCCTTTAGAGAGAGGATTTTTTATTTATATTGTTTTGAAGTATGCGATCTTCATGTTTCCTATTTTCATCACGAACTCTTCGTTCTTGGTGTAGTTACTGGTACGGAATTGAACAGGTTTCTTATCTCTTTCTCGCTCCACAGAGCAAGTCAACAGTGCGACACGCCCTCGAAAAACTTCCTGTGCTCTGAGTTTCCAACACGTTTAAAGAAAATGTTCCGCACGGAATGACAATTAAGATAATGAGCGTATGAACTACCGTTCTATTTAGTGTACTTCGATTGTACAGATAACCGTAATCAATGAAATTTATTGTTGTGTGTGTACTCAAAACTGTTGTCCAGAATCTTGTGAATTATCGCAAGATCGCTCATTAGTCATGTAAAAAGTAAATGATCTTTATTTAAAATCAGAGATTTCTGCAGAAATATAATGTAATTTCTTTATGGGGAAGAAAAAAGGAAGTAATCGTCCACACAAATTGTGTTTACATACAACTTGTAAAAAATATATTCATGCATGTATACATAAAAAGTATGTAATAATAGTTTTTTTATACGGATTTTAGGAATATAATAAATAGGAATAGGAATAGGAATAAAAGGATAATAGGAATTTACTTATTTTTTCTCCGTCTTTTTTTGCACGTTCGGAGGCATTCCTCGATATCTATTCGAATTTTCTTTTTATATTCTTTGTTCACCTGTCGTCTCTCTAAAGTAGATACAGCTGGCAACGGCTTGCCCATCTGACTCGCACTACTCTGATATTCCTCTGGTCTGAACATTAAAATTGCCTCTCGGGATTCAATACGCGTGTATGGAAAAAAAAAAAAAAGAAGACGTAAATGACCCATTCTCTGTATGTAACTTTCTGATTTTTGGTAAGTTGTTTTGGGTCTTATTATCAACTGTGAATTTTGCCCTGAAGAGGTTGGTGTTGCATTGTCGAGAGCGAGACAAGAATATTCTCCGGGTTTTTGACCAGTCTCTTTTTTGTATTAGCCTATTGTGTTCCGCGCAGGAAAAAGTCCGCCACGCGGTGTCCGTCTGCCGCTTGTGTTCCCCGCTCTTGACTGCACGTAACGCGGGGCTCTGTTTACCTTGTGTTCCTGAGAGCCAGGTGAATTTAATTATCCGAGGTTTCGAAGACGAAAAGACGGGCTTTGTCGCCGCCCCCTCTTGCCGCCTGCCTTCCGTAACAGGCTGTGTGTGCAGAGAGAGCAGGAACTGCCTCGCGTGCATTACCCCTCTCGTTTACTCTGGACGCCGCAATTCATACTTGTGCTTTCAAAAGGGAAAATGTTTCAGAATGTATCTGTTGTTACCGGAATGCCTCCGAAAATACTAGAAACAAGGTTCAGTGAGTTTAGATATGGTGTATGAGAGTGAAAGTGGGTGTCAGTGTCCCGTGTATGACGCAGTAGTATTGGCATAACTAACCATGTGCATGGTTTAAAATGGCCTTTCACATATTTTTTTCAATTATTTAATGTTTTATAATCATATTAAATTCCGGAAAATGAAAATTGTCAAATTTACCCCCACTCAATTGCTCGCATAACATCGTTCTAAAATTTAGAATCTAAATGATTCAGTCCTCAGTCATTTTATTTACATTCTTATTTGAAAATATCCCAATTATCATGGTGGAAATAAGATCTTATTTCCACCATGCCAATTATAATACGACTCCTATTTCCTGATGTAGATATTACAAACCAAATCACCTTTCATGAAAAAGTGAAGACTATAGTCGTATTTTTTTAAACCAACATCTTTCTCGAAGTGTCACTTTTAACCGAAACAGAGTCTCAACGCAATTTACAAGTAACATGAGATGGTTTCAAGTTGATTTTGTTCCTTTTGTGTTTGCGGAAAGGGCATCCTCGAAGTGCACAATTCCAAGACCGATATTTCTTCCTGCCTTTTTCTTTTTTTACTTTTTTAAAAACTCGAATTCACTTCCGTCATTTTCCTGTTGGCTGTCCTCGCCCCTGCCCGCCCCTCCTCTCTTTCTCTCTCTATCTCTCGCTCGCAGAAAATGGAATGTAATTTTTGATCCAGGACAGCAGCTCGGGCGTTGGGCGATGGAAGTTCCGATAGCGGAAAGGATCTCTCGAGCGGACGCGACGCGACGCGGCGGCCCTCGTCGGGTTTTGTTTCCTTTCTCCGAGCGCCGTCTTTTGTTCCTCGCTTCCGCGCGCGCTCTCCCGGCCGGGCGTCGCGTCGCCGCGCCCGCGGCGTCACCTCCCCCCTCTCAGGCGCCCTCTCTATGCCGGGAGGACCTTGCCGTCTATTTTGAGTGAATTTTCCACCGTGGTATCGGATCCCGGCTTCAGTTGTATCGGACTCCGCGATGTTATTCGAAAATTTGTCTTGTTCTTTCACGAAACATTTTTCATTCAAACACGCTGATTGTTGATGCGTGTCTGCTCAAAATAATAGTAGCAGTGATTAGTGAAAATGATCTGATGCAGATAAATGTAAATTGAGGATGTGGGTCTGAGGTAACTCCAGTTCGCTGCAAACCTTTGTCAAAGACTGATAGAGCATTTATTTGCAAGATGAGTCGCGGCCCCCGCGGACGGCATCCGTTTCCGATTCTGCCTGGTCTGTATGAAAGAGGGACTCGAGAATTTTCTCTCCGCTGGTATCTACTTTTAGCATCAGTTCTCTGATTGCATATAGAAGCAGGGATTGTAGAAATGTTCACATTAAGATGACCTATTGAGATAAATAAAAATTCAAGATGTGGGGCAGAAGGAACCTCAATATCTTATACAATTTTGCCTGTTACTGATGAAAACTGTGTTTGCAGTAGAATGCGCCACGGAACCAACCTTTATTTGAAGTTGGTATCCTATTTTAGATCGGAAATCAACCCCCGGAGGGGAGGGTGCTAGGAAAGAATATACATGAGACGCTCCGTCGAAAGGTTCAGGACCCCTCCCTTAGAAGGCTGAGCTACCTTAAAAACGCGGTCGTTAAATGCATGGTGTGCGGCGGAACCCCCCTCACCCCGCCACGGCGCCGTAATCGTCCATTGACGCGTCGTGCCCCTGCCACGGCGCGGCGCAGGCGTTTGCGCAGTAAATAGCGTGTAATCTGCGCGAAACAGCGGCGCTGCCTGACGTCTGCGGCCCGCACCCGCCCACGCCACCCCCTCTCGCTGCCCCCGTCGCCCCCCTCCGTCCCCACCCACTTCCCCCCCCCCCCGCCCCCCCCCGCAGCCACTTCAGGCCCTCTCCACCGCCACCCCCTCTCGCTCCCCTCGGCTTCCCCCTCACCACCGCTCGCCACCAGCCACCCACCAGCCACTACAGTCTCTCTCTGCTCCGTTCCTCCTCCTCCACAACTCCTTCTCTCCAACCGCCATGCTTTGCCTTCCACCCGGCCCTCGTTAATTCGCCAACCTCCAACCTCTCACCTCCCTTCTGCGCCCTCGCGGTGCGCGCAGCGTCGTCGTAATCAATTGCCCGCGCACTCGCGCCCGCGGTGCTTAAGTGCTCTTCCGTCGTTACGTCCCTCGCAGGTGTCTGCTCTATCGTCCGACCTTAAGACCATCTGCCCTCCAGCACCACTTGGTGCGACGGCAACGTTCGTGGCCTTCAGCTGCTTACGTTAGTCTTTCCTGTCCATCCTGGGCTTCTCGGCTTCTTCCATTCTGATTCTTTGCTTAAGAATTTATACATTCTGCATTACTTTTCCGTTGTTGGTTATAAATGTATGATTGCGTTGTATTGCTAGAACGGACATATAAAATAAAACGCCCATGAGAACTTCCTTGAATGGAATTTTTCAAACGTTCGAATAGTTGCAAAGTGTAATTTGTTGATAAATTTAAATGACTCCCTACTGTCTTCACATTCAAATAAAAATATTTGAGGGTAACTTGCAAACCAATATTATTAAAATCATCAAAATATTTTTTTCTCGAAATGGTTTCCCAGTTCTAAGTGCGCTTTGTTTTAACCACCATTGTGATGTTAAAGTTCTCATTCTACCTTCGCTAGTATATTTTCGCTATTACGTAGTTCGACCCCATACCAACGCCGTTGCTTTCCATCGATATACATTGTGTGTTCTCGAGTTTCACTTCGCCTCGTAAAGCCCATCCATTCTTGTCACTCACGCCATAATCTCCTCTACCACCACTTGACACCTCCACCACATACTCCTACCCAACACGCCAACGTCCAGACTGCATCTGAGAACGACCGCGCGGAATAGTTCGAAGTTTTATCGGCCCCAGGTCGGTGGGCGTGTGGCCATTCAGGAGCAGCTAGGGACGGAAGGACTCGCCGCCCCTCGCCACGCCGGCGCCGGCGCCGTCGCCGCGCCTCTCACCGCCGTAAAATTGCTCGTTCGCCGCCATCATCGGCCGCCTCGTGCTCCTCCGGCCGCCACCGCGCCCCCGCCGGCGAACTCGCCGCTGCGCCCTCGCCGCATCCCGCCCTCGCCCCCACCCGCTCCCCGAATTCTTCTGCGCTCGGGTCTCTCCCCCCCGCCCGCCGTCGCAATCGGCCCTCGCCTGCAGCCGCCTCGCCGCCCTCGCGCCCCGCCGCCTGCCGCCTCGCCGCCGCCGCCGCCGCCCTCGCCGCCCTCGCCGCCCGTCCTGCCGCCGCTCGCCGCCGGGGCGCTTCAGTCCTCGCAGAGAACCGCGAGGGCGACGTAATGAAGAGAAGTGGCGCCGGGAACGACCCGTTGGATAGGAAGGAATGTCTGTGGAGGGTGAGAGAGCTAATTTGTGCGGTCTTTTAGTGGCGCCGCAGTATATCGGAATACATGGGACCTCTAAAAGAATCATGTCCGGTCTCCGTTATGCCCGAAAATATGAGCGTTTTAACTTTTAACGTACCTAACAGTAACGTTTAAATATTTATAAAAGACCATTACATAGAACTGATATTGGGGAGAGGAAGTTCGATATAGCTACCTGCGAGAAGATTGTGGATTTTAGTTTAAATGAACTAGATATTTGTGTTTGAATATTGTTTCTTGCATTTGTATTTTTAACATTTTTGTATTGCTTTTTATTACTGAATGAGCGAAATTGTCATTTTTTCTAAATTACCTTATTTATTCTTTACATTTTTTACCTTATTTCCTTACTTAAGGAAAGTCCTAGAAGATATACTCAACGAACATATTTTGTAATAGATAGAAATTTAGGAATAGGATCATTTTCTCTTCATTTAACGTAGAATGCCATGAGTTTTCGTACCAGTGTAACCATGGTAAGCCTCTGTCAATGGCAAGTGGCATATTAAGATACATAATTTCTTATCGCGAAGTCAGATAATTAACTGAATGAAGGAAGAGAATCCTGTTTTATCGTTAACATACTTGAATGAAAAATTAGTACTCTCTTTCTTGCATGATTGAAATGCCGCCAACCCTCCTCTGTGATGCTCTTCCAGGAGGCAATGAACGCTTCAATAATTGGCTCATAAAGTGCGTGTTAACAAGCGCGCATCTTAAGAGTGTGCTTATTCGAGTAGCAGCGTCGTTGGCGACTCGCTCCACGTCCGCACGTCTCATTTTATGGAAATCAATTCACCGACTGAACCGCGCGCTGTTGCCGCTCGCGCGTACGCCCTTGTGATGCGGCCGCGGACAACAGGTGTTGTCCGGTTGTTTTTTTTTCTTTCCCAGTGGTCTCGCCACGCGTTATTGCGGTTTTACAGCAGCCCCGGCGAGAGGCAGCCGCCGCCGCCGCGCCGAACGGAGGCACGCGCGGAAGGAAATGGCTGCGTTGCGTGCGCGCCGCCGCACCACGTGAGCCCTCCCGCCACCAGCTTCCACGGGGCGCTGATGCTCCTGCCCGAGGGCGCTTCCTATGCACTATTCTCGAACCGCCACGCCCCTTGAACTTTCCGTTGTTGGATTCCGGCTGATTCTAGAAACGTCATGTCGAGTTTGTATTGTTGTTTGTGCTCTTAGAGTTTTCTCCACGAGTGTCGCTGGCGGAGAACATGCCCCTTTCCTCAGTATTTTTAACTACATTCAGTGGTTTCATTCTCATTTCCTTTTTTAATATTAACGTAAGTCGCTAATTCCTGCGTCTTTTCCTGCGAATCTAACATCTCTAAGTATCTTTGTTGTCACAGCCCTCTCAACATTAACCCAATTTCCCTCCCACTTTTCTGCCATACAGGAATGGGTCATAGTAAGCTTTTGCTGTGGCTGGCGTTCATGGCAATGCCGTAAAAATGAATGATACGTTTTAAGACCGTTGGGATTTTACTTCTAAATGTGTTTCCTTCTTTTGTGTTCTCATGCTGTCCTCTTATTCAAAAGCAAAATCGACACGTCATAATTTATCTTTATCGTGAGTCTTGATCCGTTCGTCCAGTATAGATTATCCAACGATTTAATAACTGTATTAAAGGGGAAAGCGACTGGGAAGTCCTATCAATGCAATAACAACACAGCCATGTGTTTTTATAATAAGAAAAAATCAGTATATTTTAATTGGAAAATATTTTCCTCAGTGAATATTTCGAATTAGCATCAAAAGATAACATTAAATTAGAAAATCGATTAGAAAAGTTACTAAATAAACAATTTACCCATTTAAATTATTTACAAGGAAACCTATGATTAAGCCCACCATCCGCTATTTATGACCTGCTTAACATTTACTAAACATCTTTTATCTAAATTCTAAAATCTCTTGATACTATTCTTAAAACTAATCCTATTACTTGGCCTCCATTCTTGTAACTTGAATACTTACTATGTATTTGACAACATACTACTGAACTTCTAAAACTCTGGCTCGCGCTACGTGCGTCTGATGTCATGGTCATGGTCAGCTCCCATCGTTCTCCCACTGCTTCACACGAAACATTATTTTCCCCATTACCTTCTTTCGTTTCCTGATTGGCCCATTTCTATCGCGGCGCTTTCTACTGTCCTTACACTTGCCATGATGCGAACCTTAATGCTAAAATACGTATCTTCTTGGCTCTGCTGCGACGTAGCTTTGTTTTTTTGTCAGATAGCCTATTTCTTTTAAAACTTTATTCTTATTGTCTAGCTGTCCAAAACATGAGAAATTGTATTGATTTTATTAAAATAAATTCTCTACGCACAAAAAATGAATTCTTCATTCTTTCCTTTTAATAATCATGCTGAAAATTTTGTTCACATTTTTGCATTAATTTACGGTGAAGGTTCGTATTCACATCGTCCGTTTAATTTTTTTTTATTTTTTTTACTATTTTCTTTTGGGTTTTTTCCTTTTTTTTTATTTAACTTTCTACATGCGTTCTTGATAGAGTACGTAGCGTGCCACTTATACGGCGCCATTAGTTTCATCTGCCAGACTGAGAACGCATTAACTCCTCGGCCGCCGGGCCCTAAAAGCTCCAAAGCGCCGCTTCATCTTGGGCGCCGTGCCATAGTCGCTGCGCCCTAGCCATTCCATCGCGGGAAGATCGGGCTCGCGACGTGGCAACACAGGGCGCTTTCGCCCCCGCTTTCCCGAAAATTAGCCTGGATGAGGGAAAACCACGCGCGGCTGCGCGGTGGCCTAAACGCCGGTTAGGAGGGCTGAGGCGGGAAGGAAATGGCTACCTCATGAAGCGGCGCGAGCGGTGTGGCCGGGTCGCGACCCCTCTCTCCCGAGGCCCCCGGGCGGTGGAGGCGTGGGTGGAGGCGGAGGCCGGCCGCGCACTGCTCTAGAGGACCTAAAAGATAGGAGAAAGCATTGAAATATTTACAAAAACAAGTTTCTAAATTTTTTCTTTATTTATTTGATTACTGTACACCGGTTACTTGTACACATTTCAACGAAAATAAATAGTCTTTCCATTCAATAAACAATTAACATAACTGTGAACATTGGTCTAGTAATTGTTATATGGAAGTTTCTGTGCAAATCACTCGATTGTTAAGTACGTTTGTTTTGATGTGGTTCGATATAATGAGACTTTTCTAAAGATGCAGGTATTATTTCCTTTTATTGTATTGTACTCGTATTTTCTAGTATGAAAATAGGTTCAAAACTCCAGATGGAAACACGCGCAACACTCAAAATGACTTAGTTTAAGTAGTAACGTCCTGAACAAAGTGTTTAAGTTTAGTCACCCAATAAACATTCCGTTGTATGTTGTTTTGATGCTGATAGCAGCAGTGTAATACTTATTATCGGTTGTCAACTTATGTAAATCAAAGTGGCAGCAGATTTGGAATTTACAATTAAAGTGTTGTAACGATGCCGGAATGTCAGAAGCACACCACGCGCACTTGTTGACCCAATCAGGACCACTGTGCGGCCTCGCGGTGGCGGAAGTAGTGGAGGAGCAGGAGGAGGGCAGAAGGAATCGGGGGCGTTGGGCGACGGGCGAGATGCAGCCTGGGGCGTCCGCTAGGCGCACGTGCCTGTTGCCATGGCGATTGCTCGCTTCGTTTACATGGAGAGGGCCCTAGGGTCAGCGTGGAGAGCTCACCGGGCCACGTAATGCGGCCCCTTGGCCCCCACTCTCTCGGCACCCGTTTGCCCGAAAATTTATGCCTGCCTTCCGTGCCATCGCCGCGCCGCCGGTTGCACTGACCGCTGCGCCCAGGTGCCGGCGTGGTGGCTGAGTTGCCCGTCTATCAAGCGATCTGACCTATCGCCCTTCAGAACAATGAAGCAGCCAATCAGTAGCCATTGTTAAGTTTCAATCGCCTGTTGATGGCCGCTTCTTGTTTTACGCCAAGAGTGCTGTGTGTTTTATTGGAGTGAGTGACTAGGCAGTGAATTACTTTAGCTTGTACTGACAAGAGAGGACGGTCGATTCGTGCTGTGATGATTGTTTCATTGTCACATACAATCATTTTGTATGCGTACCTTAATATGTTTGCGTTTTCATGTCTGGATCTGACAGTCTGTTATGCATACTTCGTGAGATTGGAGCCAGGCAGTAAAACCGGTTTATATCTGTCAAAATAAAACCGTCTCATTTCTTTGGCGTTGCCTCGTTCTATCGTGTACCGGCACCAGACGAAATGGTTATGAATGTGCTTCTAATAAGAAGTCGTCTCATTTTGATGTGTTTTATTGACACAGCGTGCCAGCTGGAAACCACAAAAAACTATTTTCTTGTGAATGGCGCTTTACCACAGACATCTATAATATTTTGTATTGAGTTCCATTACTCCTTGGTTATTGGTGTTATTTGTTCACAATCTCAATGAAAATATTTTTTCTATTCAATTTCAAGCAAGGAACGCTTAAGGATTTAATTAAGTCGGTGACTGTCATAGATATTTACAGCTCATTACCGGGAATTTTAACCCCATTTCTTTGCTCTCGTGTTGATAAGAATAGCTCTAAGTAAAAATTACATTAAATGAATAATCACGTAATGCTTTGATGTTTGTGGAATTAATGAAGGAAAACTATTTCTATATCTCGCTTTGAAAATTGTAATTATTGACTTAGATACCAGCGTAGCCTCTTTTTTTCTTTCGAGCACTGGCAGCGTCAGGCCTAGTCAAACGGAGTAGTGCATTCCCTCGTACCTGTGAGCTGAGATTAAACGGGGCACATTTGGACGGGCGGCCCGGAGAGGGGAGCGAGAGGAAAGCGAAAGCATTCGTGTGTGTGTGGGTGGGGGGGGGGAGTCGCGTCTGGATCACGCGAACCGTGCAGACGGACGGTAGCTGTGGCCCCCTCCTCCCCCCCTCCTCATCCCCCCTCCCCATCACCAGGCAAGCCTCGCCGCGGCGCTTTCGCGGAAATCGAACTCATTTGACCGGACATGAAACGTGCTTTTCCTTGCCGTTCCCGTGATTCGTGTGCCTGACTGGATGCGTGAGAGGGCCGTAAGCGGTTTCCGATCGCTTGTTCTGACGGAGCTCCTCTGGCCGAACGATCGAGCGTCCGCGGCGGTGTTGGCTCTGTGACGTGATTCCGTTGCCAAGAGATGCAACGAGACCCAGAAACGTAGTTATCGATTTACGCGCGTGCTTCTTTCAGAATTTCACTCAACAACTTACTGACATAGCACAAACTTTCTCTTAGCCATGCACTTAGAGAATCCTTTGTTTTTTGACACGTTCTTTGTAAATCACATAATTTGTTGGGGTAACAAAATTATCGTAATTCATTATGAAAAGGGCGAATTGTTTTTCATGATTGGTTAGAAAACAAATGAAAATATTCCCGATAAAACTTTTCAGTTTTCAATATTAAATCTAAAGTAGTTCATGGCTATTCAACCACCATTACTTCTATGCAAATGTTATTGTACGAATCGTCACTGTTCTCTAAAGAAACCTCTTTTAAAAAGTTATGCCAAGTGAAGAATTTCATTTCGATTTCAATTAATATTGTATCTATGCATACAGAGCGTTGAGAACTCGTGTTTTGGGTCTTGCATAGTACATACAAGTTCACTTGAATTGTGTGTTAGAATGAGGAAATCTATAAATTGCATATAGTTTTACTATGTGTGACAATGGGGCCTGCAGTTGACTAATGCAATGTTTCAACCGAATCCGTGCAAGGCATTTTTCTTTATGCAAAATCGGATGGTGTAATTTTTGTGTGGCTTTTGCGTGTCTCAATGCATAATGCTCTCATGTACTTTGTTGCAAACTTGCACACTAATTATATTGATGCTCACGAGGAAACGCGTCGTTAATGGTTGACTAACAAGATTTAAACACATTCCTGGAGTTGGTCGTAACTGAACGTTCCCTGGAAGGCTCATTTTTCTTCCCCGGCGAGGACAAAGATCGTGCAGGTGGCGATCGACCTCCAGCGTGGGGAGCAGCGGCCGGTTACCTAACAAGCCCGCCGCGCCGGCTCCCGGAACACTGGCCGCGTCGCCCACTTCCAGCCCGGTGGCCGACCCCCGCACGACGCGACACAGCGACTGTAACTGTTGTGGTACGCACGCCACATTAGTCTAAAACGCGCGCTTGCGACGCGACGAAAGAAATTGCGATCACAAATTTACTACAAGGTGCTTTTTAGGGTCTTACGTTTTGATCATTTCGAAGATGGGTAAATAAGTCGAAACTTTTTATATACTGGTATATAGTAAATTTAAATTACTGAAGAAAGTCATTTACCCCTCCGCATAATATAAAATACGCGGCAACGGTTGTCATTTTCAAAGGGCGGGGCGAGATAACTCATTTAACGAGAATGTTTGATTTCATATTCATTTATTTTTCGAAGTGCCTTTTTGTTTTTAATGGGGCGTCAAAGTTTATTTAAGCATAATTAAACAGTGTTTTTAACAACCTGCGGCTTTTAGTAGCTCTAAAAATAAAAATAATATAAATATCCCTTTGAAAGTTTAATTAGATTTTATAAATAGGTATAAAAATTGCGAACACTCTTCGAATTCGTTTCTTTGAGGGTCTTTTTGATGAAATTTGTAGGATGTCGTTTTTGTTTATTAGATTTTAAAGCTTTTTAAATAATTCATACTAATAGATACAATTGATACTTATGGATAAATATTTGTTTCCCCCCAAATCAGTGTTTTTGGTGACGCGCGTAGGTGTCGGTGGCGGCGCGTGCTTCCCTCGGGGACGGCGCCGTGTGGCCGTTGAGGGGGGAAGTGAAGTGGGGGGACCGCGCGGTGAGACGCTCGTCGGCAGTGCTGGGGGATGACTGTGTTCGTCGCATGCTGGCGTAGGTGCAGTCTAAATTTAACGTCCGGTTCAGTTTAAGAAACTATAATTTTTGTTACTTTAGATTGATCTTCGCCTTTACAGTAACTTTTATTGGTAAAATGCACTGTGCATGAAAATCCGAACTGTCAGATAAGATCATTCACTTAATTTATATTCGAACCATCTCGTAAAAAGGTTTACAGATAACCTCCTTTCAATGTATGAAGCGTTGACATTGGCGTTGTGACAGGTTCTAGAGTTCATTGGAAATATAAGTTTTTGTTGATAATTGGTTGGTTAATAGATATCGTCCTTTTCTCATATAGAGAGGGAGAGTATTAACGTAGTACCAGAACGGACTCGTATGCATCCAAAATTTGCAGAAATACTTTTTTCATTTTCGTCTGACCATGTGTGTTTACTGACCACAATAAATTCTGTTAAATTGCGTACTGCCTAAAAATTAATTTAAATTGAACTACGCAGTGTATGGTTTTAAAATTAATTTACGGAAAAAATAATTATTAGATTGTAACATTCACAAGTAAGAGATACCTTAAAATACCTGGAAGATAATATAGTACACGAAACTGAAGTCCCACTGTATGTGATACTTATGTGATCAAAAAAATTAATGAAGAGATGAATATGATTTTTGGTTTAACTCTACTACAAAACACCACGAACATCTTTTTGAAATTAATTTTCGTAATTTGTCAACAATTAGCAGCCGTAGAGTGGGAGTGAGTGTGGGTTCGAAGGCAGTGGTAATGGGCTCGCATTGTTGCCCCCCGCAGCGTGGCGGTCGCCGCGGAGACGCCGCGGCGGGGGTGAGGCGGCGCGATCGATCTGCGAGGAGGTCACGGCCCGGCACTGGCAGCGGGGCAGCAGGGGCAGGGGGGGGGTTCGCTGCGTAGGCAGGTACCCGCCCCGCCACCGACGCACGCCCTCTGCGCATGCGCGTCGCGGTCGACGATGGTAGCGCCGCCTGTTAAACACGGGCGATTTGACAGCGATCAGCTGGGACGTGGTTATCCAATCGGGAGATTCATTACGACTCAGTGTTTTCAATTGAAGCTTCCGATTGGCTTACCGCGCCCCTGGTGATCATCTGTCAAATTTACGTATATATTAATCGGATAATAGTGTCTGCGCGTGTCGGCGACGCATTGCCTGGGACGTGTCGCGCCCCTGACTTTCCCGCGGACCAGTCACTGCGGAGAGCACTCGTCGCACCCGAACAGGGTTGTTTGCGACGTAACGTCTGACGGATATTAGTTTACTTTGGTGAAATCGCTTTCCCTCAGGGGGGACAGTTGTTAGGAAAGTCAATGGAACATGGTAAAATCAGGTGAATGGTAGGAGCATGTTACAAATATTGTCCTGGAAATGCTCCTTTAACATTTCATTCATTTTCGCTAACATTTTAATTTTCGCCCGTGTTATTTCATTAGAACGAAATATTTTGTCTCATTCTAGCTAAGCGAAGAATATATTATGTAGCACAGTGGTATTCTCGGATAGTTAAAACCACTCGTGTATTTAAAAATAATTTTCTCATTATCAAATCCCTAAAAACCACAACATTTCGGTTACAACTGCATCATCAGCTTGTCTTAAATCAAGCAGTTCTAACAATCAGAAACAAAAAATCGTTATGGAGAAATTCTTAATTTTGACATCATTGTATAGTGAGTTCCAAAAATGTTAGTCTCCAGAAAGTTCACTTTAACTAGAGTTGACTGTATATTAAGATGACACAGTCTCTTTAAATATTCTGAGGATACAACTGTCCTACAAAAATATGTAGGCAATTTTTTTTAAAGAAGACAGTATTAGATAGATTTTAAATAAAATAAAAATTATATGCTATGTTTACTTATCAAACCTCTGACAATACATTGGAATGTCAATAATAAAAAATATTGTGATTTCGCCCATGTTGAGTGCTGAAAATATTGTAGCCAACTCAGAAAAGGGCAATTTCAGTGGCTGAATTCGTTGTCCTTTCTCGTTCTTCACTATAAAACTTCAAGCACCGGATTGGGAAGAATGTAATACTTGGTTTGGAGCAGATGAATTTTTTTATAATCTTTAAATCATTGAAAATGTGAAAACTTCTTTTCGATATAAATTAATACGCCATGTGGAATTCTTGTATGAACATTAGTAAATGAGTGATGAGAAACAGAAAACGCACCAGAGCCCTTTTGAAAATCACCGTGACACAGATTAACGGTAATGAAGAATAATGAATAACAAGGATTGTAGGTACAAGATGATAATATAAATTGTGTGAGAATGTTGTTAGTTGAAAAAGTTCCCACGAGGATCGCGCGCGTCTGTACTCATTACAACGAGTATTCTTTGCCTGCTTCAGAAAGATCGAAATATGTTATCTTTTACAAATTAAAAAGAGCCACCCTTACAAGATTGAATGAAATTTTTAACTTTTTAGCTGATTAGAGGATTCCCCGTGCTGAATGACACGGCTTCTTGTGTAATATTTCATCACAAAACTGTAGTAATCCGTAACTTATGTAGTCGATGAGCAGATGGAAAAATATTTGCTTGTGAGACGTGTATGAAGAAGTGAAATGCATTAATGAACTGTATTAGTATTATAACAAGTGCAGTCAAAGTGAATCGTTACACATTATGAAGAGTGAGAGGCGGTTGATGACTGCTGGTTTCGACGTCGCAATGCTCCGTGCGCGGGAAAGTCGCAGGCGCCCGAGGCAGGGAGAGCACTCGTCAACCTGCTCGCCAGCACTGCGGGCTTATTTGCGACGAAACGACTGCACTCCAGGAGAGTGAGAGTATCGTTTTCTCTTCACTTACACCTCATTATGCGCGATGTGCTCGAGCGAAAAGAAACATTTAATATTAATCGACAGTAATTTACGCTTTATTCGTGTGCGAGTAGGCGTTTGAATGTGACCAGTGGGGACGATGACGAAATGCACTTGTCATTGTGGAACACGCCGCATATCATTGTTTTATAGTTGTCAATACAATCTTTTTCTCGTCAAACTAGTTTCTTGCGTCTGTCGAGTCGAAAGCTGTTCACTCAGTTCTTCAAATACTAGCTGTCGTGAACTTTCGTCTCGTTGTCTTCAGGCATAGATCGATACCTCTCTTAAAGCGGTCGCTGTGACATTTTCAGGGTTAAGAATGACATTTTGGACCAGTGGACCTAACTGCGCAGCTTTCCACTCTTTAACTGTTCTTTCCTTCCTTTCGTCCTTCCTTCCCCTTTTCCCCTCCACCACCTTCTTTCTTTGTTTCTTTTCCTTCGAAAAAAGTAGACCATTCTGTTTCATCTTTTTAAAAACCTAGTGTAATGCACAACCGTGCCTACAATTAGATGTAACGAATTCACTCCCAAATTGTATTTCTCATGGGCGGAACGTAGACGAAATTCTGCCGTGACGCAATAGTTATTGAGAAATAAGAAAGCAGTAATAAGGCGTACGTCTAGCAAAATTCAAGGCAACGTTCAAGGTGAATAAGGTAGAATTTCATAATAAGGAAAGTCTACCTAGCGGCCTGATTTGATGTTCTGATTTGATTTTCTGAGCAACCACGCAAATGAGAGAATGTGATTGGCTAAAATTGGACTTACGAGTAGTTTTTGCATTTTTTCCATTTTCAGTGTCTCGATCACGAAGGAAGTGTTATGACTGCTGGTTTCCTTGCATTTTTCAATCTCGAATGACCTTCGAAGAGTCATAGAATTTCCCCTCCTGATGAAATGAAAACAAAACAAACAACGCATTCCTTATGACGTATTTCATCGTAAAGAGAGTACCTGTGTTGGCAGCATAATAATTCTATGCCGTCTTGAAGGCCATTCGTGAGAAAGCGACGGATCTCGCCCTCTGAGATGCGTCGCGGATCATTGGTGCCGCTCAAGCATCTCTGTGCCTTGCAGCTTTTTCGCCACCCTCTGCCAAGCGCCTGTTTTACGGCCGTCCATCAGATGGCTGTGCTCACAAACCACGTCCGAAGCGCTCTTTGTTCGGTTAGAAGACTGCGGCAGACGAAAAAGATTGGTATAAACAGTCGTTTTGTATATTTTAGTAGTAGCTGGTACGTGTATTCTGTGGGTACGAAATATAACTAGATTGAAAATAAACTTATCTGATTTTGTAATTTCTGAAGTGAAGAGAATTCAGTTAACTTCTGATTATTTTGGTTGCTACGGTACATTTTTGTTGTGATTATTTTTTACCAAGAGGAAACGTTGGGAAAAATTACTCTATTTTCATATCTGAACATTAGGAAGATAACCGTTCGAGTTGTACGATTCATTTTGCAAAAACCTGTAAATATTTCGATGAAAAAGGAGCCATTCTCCTCAATCATTATTAATTTCGAAATATATTTCTACCGAGAAAACCTTATGCCTTATTCAGGCGTGTAGATGGAATGGACTCTTATGTCGCATGCATGAACGAGATGGATGGAAGATGATAGATTGGGTTCCTGATCAGACAAGAAAAAAGCTATCTCCTGGAAGAACTGCAATGTTTGTCAAAAACATAGAAATCTTATGACTAGGCAGCTGACATTGACTAAGATGCCAGAAAAGATTCAGAGTTGCCGTAGATTGCAATATACTACTTACATGCAAACTATGCCTCATCCACATTGTGCCCGGGAAGGGGTTGGAGAACCAAACCTTGCGAATTCAAATCCGTTCGAAGTCGTGAACTTTTAAGAGGGAAGATCCTTCGTATGTCTTCCTTGGGAGGGGAAGTAAAGTCGTCTGTCTCGTGTTTGTGATTTACTGCACGTAAGAAAAATCCTGAACCTTAAAAGATGGCTTTGAGTTGAATTATCATCACCTGTTTTGTCTTCCGAGTGATGTCGTCTTTCGCTGCTAGATGGCGAAAGAGATGGCGCTAGATGGCTCTAGATGGCGACTAGAGCTTAGCGAAATTTGGGTAGTCATGCACAAGAGAAGACCTGATGGCCTTAGCCCCGCCACGTAAATAAGGCATCATTGAATTGAACTGAAGCTGCTCGGGCGGCCGTGCTTGCGCACCGGAATCTCTGGCGCGTGGCCTGGCGGGGTTGCGAAGGCGGCGGAGGCTCTTGAGCATGGGCGCTTCCGGCGCGGCGGTGTCGATACGGCCCCGGGCGCAGCAGGCGTTGCCGCGGCCGCTCGGAACGCTTTAATTGGCGCCTCCGGCCTTGGTCCCCGGGGTGAATAACCGCCCACCCACGCGGCCGGTGGGTTCTTCGCCATTGACACGTTCGGCGCGCTCTGGACGGCCACGAGGCCCGCTGCGTGGCATACGGATGCCCCCGAATGAAGTTCCCATAAAGGGGTTGGAATGGTTGGGCGTTCCCTGGCGAAGTCGTTAGCGCCGTACCAGGGCTTCTCCCTGTATCATGGTAGAATTCTAGCGAATTGCAGTAGATATTGGTCAGGTGTGCTGTACTTGATTGTAACCTTTCACTCGCTCCAGCTATTCCCGCTCTGACGCCTCTGTATTCATTTATTTTATATCTTTCCACCTAAAAATATTAATGACTTTACACTGAATGCAAGTTATTCACACACCCGAACCGACTTATCTCCCCACAGGTGAGCGAAAATTAAATATGCTCGTGCCTGATGACAGTAACGTCACAACAGATGTAGGAAACGTTTATTTAGTCATGCATTTTATGGTCATATATCAATCTGATTCTGTTTACTTTCTGATATACTCTTTAGTTCTTTCTAGATTTTCGCGTCTGGCATCATCGAATTCGAACAGCACGAAAGATCATGGATTTAAACGTCACAAGAACCAAATTTCCGCTTTCATAATCTTTTGTTTCACCACTTTCCTAAAGATTTCTATACGATTTTAGAATCGTATAATTCAATCGCTTGTGACAAACTTTTATAACGGAACCAATGATGTTTTCATATTTAAGTCTAGAGAAATGTCAAGAAATGTAAGATCAGTTCCTTTTCTTCCTTTGTGGCTGGGTGCATTTATAAGCGTGCTCAATTCATCCATCATGCAATAAATTTTTAAAAAAATACCCACGACTCATTTCTCATTATTGATATTATTTTCAATCGCTGTAGTAAGAGAGAAAAAATCAGATAGGTAAAGTTTATTTCCACTTCAGCATCTGTGCGTTACAGATTGTTGTCGCGAGGATTTTCGTGAGTCGTTTCCTGGAGAGGTGAATAGCCGTCTCCGTGCGCAAGCGCTGATGATTTCGATTGATTCGCACGGCATCCTTGGATGGCGACAGCCTTTATGATGGGAATTAATGAGCTTCGTCGAATTGAATGGAACGCGGTACGATTGTGATAACCTGTCTGGGAAGCTGACGTTTCTCGATAGCCACTGGCGCGAACGAATGCGAAACCAGAAGTAGCGTCGGGAATGCGGAGATGACCCCTTGTTTTCCATCTCGAAATAAATGTAACTTCATCATTCATTTTTCTAGAGTTCGGTGGGGAACATGGTTATTCAAATTATAGTTCTCCATGTTCTTGGAGCAAGGAAGTAGATTGATTCAGAAAGAGTATGAGGGAATAATAACCAGTAGATGATGTACCTTGCAAATTATTTGTATTACTCAGATAATATTTTCTTATCAATTCTTGTTAACAATACTTTTCCATCTGTATTCACAATTGAACTTGAATGTTGATTAGGGCAGATATCCGAGAATTCAAGAAAATGTAAACAGAATACACTTGTCCTTATTGCACGTCACACACAGTTTTTAACTGTCTTGATCTTCAATAAATAGAATAAAAATTGATAACAGGAATGTTACGTTATGCCGATACGTTATGGTAGGCAATTTAATTTAATTTTAGAGAAACATGCTCGTAGTGTGAAAGTATCATATATACTACATAATCAACTATGCACTAATTTCTACACTTAAGTTACGGATTAGTATTTATTATTATTATTATTATTATTATTATTATTATTATTTTCATTGGTGTTATTGGGTAAAACGTTGAGCCACATATCCTTATTTCCGCTAACTCAATCGCTGATATCTTTACTTGCATACCTTGCAGCTCTGTTTAGAACTGTTGCTAGTGGCCAATCTGAATAATTTGTTCCATGCTATTATCCTGAAATTGAACAATAAGTAACATGCATTTAGTTGTGTCTAGTGTAGTGCCGTGCAGAGCCGGAGAGAGGGTTTCCCAAGACGGCAATTGACGTTCTTTACGTCTTACGCAAACCTGCACGGCGATTCCATTCAGAGGACAGCATTGTGTCGCTCCGTTGCGCTGCTTCGGCGGCGTCGCCCGAGGCTCCGCACGCCGGCCTTCGGCCCGGCCGTCGCGACGCTAATGAAGACAGAATGGCGCACTCGTTAGTGCCGGCCGCGGCCGCGCGCCTGCATTTGCATAGGTTCGCGCTTCCCTCTGCGGGTCGACGCGTCGTGGATCCCGTCACGCCCACCGCGTCCGCCACAATGCTTCGCGCCCAGCTGCGACCACACCTTTCGCGCCATGCCTTGCCTCCCCTTCCCCTTCCTTCATTGCCCTTCCTCCTCCGACCCCTTTCCATCCCTCCTGCGCCCATGCCTCCTACCAGGAATGCCGAAGCAGTGCCCCCAACAAACGGGTAACGGACCGCGCGCGATATTTCCTTCCTCTTCCTTGTCCTATCTTCTTCCCTTACACTCACACTATCATGCACTACACTACCACATATGCCAGGAGATCGGTCGGGGACTTAGAACTTGTCCCGGCTAGAACGGCGCCCCGTTGGTGGAAGATACCTATTCGGGGAAAACCCCGCTAGTCGACGGTAGGTCGGCGCCGGATCTCGCCATCCAGTGTGGGAAGATCACCGCCACCTCCCGATGAAAAATATGCACTACACTTACAGGACTAATGACTTCGGTAGTTGACGCGCCCGGAATTTCAATCAAATTAATTAAACGCCCTCCTCGCTTTTCTAATTTCTCATCGCTCTCTTCGGCACACTCCTCGCCCCCTCCCTCGAAGCCTTTCCCCCCCCCCCCCCTTCCCTTCGCCACTCTAGTCCTTTCCAATACCATGTTCTATCCCCCTCGCCCCTCTCTCCCCATTTGGCGACACATTCCAACTGTCCCTCTCCTTGCTCCTAACCTATCCGTTTCTACTCGACACTGACCTTTCTCTGCTTTATACTTCATCTATCAACGCTCACACTTGTCCTCATACCCTTACTTGCGCACCCTCATAGGCTTCCGCTGTCCTTCCTCTGTCCTTTGCCCGTGGAGTCTGCGATATCGTTGACGACGTTTACACCACGCGAATTTCTGTACGCCCCTCGCATGTTACGCTCCTTGCACATACCCTGGCCATGCTCCTCGAGTCACACGTTGCCCCCTGTTCATAGCAGTGCCTCTCGGACCCAGTGCTCCGTTTCTCGCTTGGCTGTTTTCGCACGGGCTCCATCCGAAATGTCGCCGTTGTCCTTTTTGATGCCGCCTTGCATAGCTGTGACGTCGTTATTGTTTCATATGTTCATTCTTGCATACTTCGTTCGCCGTGGTGGTCGACATGTGACAACAGAAGGCTATATCAAATCCAGATGATTGCCAGAAAGTGAAATTTTCCCAAATAGTTTCCTAACTTCTCTTCCGTGCGAGAAAGCTATTAGAAAGTGCTAACAAAAAACCCTGGTCGTGGTTTCAAAAATAACATCCCGTTGATTGTTTTTTGGATTTGTTTTTTTACTTCTGTGTATGTGCTTACCAATGAAACAGAGTGGTAATTAAAATGTGATTATTAAGTTAGTTAAAAATCAAAGTAAGGAAATATGAACCGAAGTAAACCCACTTTACTAAAAGGCTTAAATTAAATCGCTAGTTTGCGTGATGCTCCCAAGTTTTTCCTTCTGAGCAGTTCCTATAACCGCGAAAACACGATATTTGAATTGTCAGGGAAGCCATTAGAACAGAATTGTCTTGATTTACTGAGTTGAAATTGCCGTCCCAAGTTTTAAACTCTTATTTGTTGATTTGATAATGTTCCTTCGCGATCTGTCTTCAAAGTCACATTTTCATTCTCATTCTCATTCTCACACTTGCTAACACTGCTGAATCTTCCACTAGCATCTCCAATCATTCCAATCGTCATTATTTCTCTTTCTCTTTTCCCCCTCACTATCGCGTAACTCCTCATGATTTCAAATCTCTCTCTTCGATGTGGACTGTATCATTTACAACTTTGTTCCAAATACATTTCATTAATTTCACTTTCTGATCATCTTCATCCCCATTTACTCTTTTTACTCGTTTCTCCTCATCTCAATTTCTTCCTACCTGCCAGCGAATCACTTCCTCTTTCCCTTCTTGTACTCGTTTTCCCTCTTCCATTCTCATCTTTTCATTTACTTCTTGCTCCTTTTTTAACCTTTTAAATGTTTTTGTCTTATATTAATCTGTACAATTTTTCCCTCGAGTACATTCTCTGTCCTTGGTTTCTATTATGAACCCTGCTGATGTCGCTCTCACGGTGTCTTCAACATCTCAGTATTTTTCCGTTTCTTCCTTTGTCCGCCACTGTTCGGCGTTGTGCCCCGCCGCTCGCGGGGCGGGCGCCGGGTGCCGGGCGTCGGGATGGGCGTGGCGTGCGGGGCGGCTGTTGGGTGGCCCGAGGCGCTGCCGGGAAACGAAAGCGATTAGCCTCACCTGTTCCGCTTCGCCGGCGCCGTCCCCGTCGCCGCCGCGGAGTTCCTCGAGAAGCCCCCGGGGAGCCGATTGAGGCAGGCGCGGGGAAACTGCCCATCGACGCTAATGATTGCCTCGCTGGGCCCGCGAGCGGCGTCTTCCAGGTACCACTGCGGACAATGGGACGGGCAAATTGCAAGCGTGAGCGCAGCGTTTCGTCCCGGCGAGAGGGAAGGTGGGTGTGTATTTTCAGAACTGACAGATCGCGTTGTGTGGAGACCGTTATTTCCGCTGTGGATTGTGCGATGGAATGTCGAAGTTTCAGGATAGGCGATTTTGTAGTCCCGTGTAATGTCCGTGTAGAAACAGTAAAGAGAAACCTTTATTGTCATCATGCTGAGACGAAGGCTTTATCATCCGTGAGGGGTACAGTGATTGCATTATTCAAAGAATTAACCACGTAGACGAAGTCGTAAGGTGTGATTATATGAATATGTTGCAAAGTCAGCTACACGAGTCAGCAATATGAGAATATTGGCATTCGTGTGTAATATCCATTGTAACGTATTTTTCGAAGCGATTCAGGGATGTTATGAACATGTTACTATCTTTTCAGTCAGTAAGTATAATTTAATAACACTTTGATATTATAAATTATACTTAAATATGTACGCTATCAAAGAATATAGGAATAGGCGTAAATTTCGTCTCGTTTTTCCCGAAACCTCATGATAATAATCACTTACAATCTAGCATATCCGTGCAGAAACTCGTGGATAGGAAACTCGACTCAACTGTCTCCCTAGTATGTATGAAGAGAAAAAGTTTCTAAGAGAAAAACGTGTTTTAATGAAATTGGAATCTGCTGAAATTAAGATAATGCACGCCCGCCTTTTCAGGGGTGGGATCCCAGAACTCCTGAACCTCACATAATGTAATTGAAGGACTAGAGTGGTCTAATTTTGTCAGTTACGGTTTGATGGACTTAACTTGAGATAGCAGGTAAGGCAGTTAAGACTGACCGTTAAGTAGAACGTATATTGCGGAATTTGTGCCTCCTTGTTTTAAACATTTGTTGTTGTTTTTTTTCGACAAAAATAAATATATAAAGACTGGTAGTTCAATGTACCCCCTACCTGTGAAATTCTCTTTCTTTCTATATATCTTTCTAAGATTAATTGTATGTAAGTGCCGCAAAACGTGTCTATATTCAGAAATAATACAAGTGACCATTCCTTTATTTTGTTTAAATTATCTTCATATTTACCAATCTATCAACTTGCTTTCATTACCGCTTCCAATATCCCCAATATCGTAATATCCCCATAAATCATATGAATCGCGTGAGTCACCTTACATTAAATTGTCCTGGGATTTCTGGGTAATGCGATTCTTAGTATAACTGGTTTTAAACGATTTGGAACCTTGATTGTCTTTACAAAAAGTGAATTTGTAATTTTGTTACATCCCTTTGGTGACAAGTTAATTTCGAATGACATGCTAACAAGTAGATAATTTTGAGACTGGATTCGCCTGATAGCGTGCGTCATAAAAAGTATTTGGTGTTGCAACAAAACAGTTAACTTTGCAACAGCAGCATTTAAAGCCCAGCTGCCGGATTCGTGCTGCGGATTTAAAGTTGCTAATCAACCCGGCGCTGTCATGTATTCTCATCTTCTTCGCGGACGCGTTTATCGTCCATACGTCCGACAGATCTCATGCACGCTTGCGACTGACGGCCTGCATACAGGTCGAAGTGTAAACACGAACGATCTGTGAGCTCCGCGATGTAGCCAGCAATCAAGCAGAAAGGGAAATGTGTTCTCGAGACACGTGTACCATGTAACATTACTTTGCAACCTTTAACATTCGTAAAACTGATTGGAATATTCGACGAGGTTTATGAATTTTTTGTGCGGTTGCAGAGCCTCTTGAACCGAGGTAAAAATAAAAAAAATAAAATGTCTTTTGGGTTTGGAAATGGGTTTGGTTATTTATGTTAATTGTAATTGAACAAGTTTATTGTGTCTGTATACCCAAGAGATTACACTCAAGTCAGATATAGGAATCCATGCCATAGCAATCCCATAGTGATAGTTGTTAAGTAAAACATATCTAGTCGTAAAGTAATGAAAACCATTCTATTGTTTCGGACTTTGAAGTTTATGATCGTAGACTTTATTTGCTTTTGACATGCGTTTGACTATATGGTTTCCTCTTATCATTATGATACTCTGTGTTACGTATAAAAAAAACGTTTCTTTTAACTTGAATTTACCGTTTACTCCTATTGTCGCCCTAACTATTATTTTTATTGAGAATTCTTTGTTTATCATTTTTGTTTTGGTAGTATTAAAATGCTCTAAACGTTTCTGTATTCGTTTTCAAGTTTGGAGATTAACTTTTATTGCCTAATCGAGAAAGAATTAAAAGTTACAAGTTACAGATCACACTTGTTTTAGTAACTTCCACATCCAAGAACTATTAATTAGATTCTATTAAACGGGTAATCTAAGCATATTGTTCTATATAAACCTTGGTCTTAACTGCTAATCTCCTCAACAAGGTAAACACGGTACCCTACGTACGTCGGTTACCCTACCATTACTTTCAGACCCACTGCTCTTCACTGGCCCACCTTCGTCCCATAGCACTTACAGTAATTCACCGAGGTGACATGATTAGGCAGTTAAGGTAGACAGTTGAGAAACATGGAGGTATGAGGAGTCTTCTTTCCCACCATCACAGGATTAAAATGATGAAGCTCCACGCGAAGTTCGAACCCACAGCCTCCGCATAGCGGTCGTTGCTTCTAACGACTACGTTAGGTACCTACGGTAGCTGCTGACGTATTAGTTGTGTTACTATTAGAATTGGATTTCGCGAAAAAGCAAATAGAATTTAATTCCTGCTTGTGATATTATTTTATATCGCATTTTTCAATAATTATGATGCAATATGTATATTGAACTGGGATCAGTTGTGTGTAGCGTCTATCAGAGGGCGCGCGTTAAACTGCATTTCCAAGAGCTCGTACGCAAATAAAGGGATGATGCCCACTCGATTGAATACGGGCCCAGTGCTAAAAATAAACGTACAGCAAGTGATAGCCACTGCAGCAATGGATTTGCATGTTCATTTTTGGCGACAGTTTTTTTCATGATTCCTATCTTTATGTCCAGCCGTTGTCATTTGCCCTTTGTGTTTTCTCTAGCACGTTTGTTTGTGTATTACATCGCTTTTTGTGTATTAGTTTGAGTTGTAGACAGTTTGTTTTAAACGTAACATGATACAATTTATTTCGTTTGGTTCGTTTTAATTTCTTACAAAGTAATATTTTATAGACTTCGCTAGAAATCCACGCTTATGAATGTTTTTGGAAAGAAAACTGGGATACTCCCAAATTAAACTTTTTTTTCTCTAGAACAAGAAGAAGAAATTCTTCTTGAGCCCTTTTTAAAGATTTTTTTTTCTTCAAGAACACCGCCTAATGTTCTCTCTAGCTTATAATAACTCACCTAGGTGCTATTGTATATAATTTCAACCGAACAGAAAACAAATTAATGACTCGAATAATCAAATTCGAGTGACAATAGATTTCCAATAAATGCTCCGAGCTGAAATTGATTTACGTGTTTGTATTATGAATGTGGTACATGAAAATAAATTAAGTTATTCATGCGAATCTTCTCGTATTAATGTTCTGCTAGCAAAATTACATTGTAATAACTTACAATCGTGGTTGCTAATGTAGTACTTCAAAATTAAAATATAATTGTAAATTGCATGAAACGCAAACTCATACAATTTTACAGCAGTAGCAGCGTCATTGGTTAAAATAAGTAAAATCCAGAGATGTTATATACTTCATAACGAAAAGCAATGTAGAATGTTCAACAATCTAATTATAATGTGAAACAAACAGTACATATTCTCCATTAGTGGCGCAATATTCGTTTAATGTCTACTTTCAATACCGTGGATCCCATTTATTATCTCACCTAATATAATCTCGACGTCCCAATGCGTACATAAATTCAGTGTGTTAGGCAAACTGATCAAATTTGACTTTCAAAGCATTATAAATGAATACACACACACATTCTTAATATACATTCTGAATAAAAGTTCATGAAATAATTAATTATAATTTTCCATTATGTAGGATGATTCGATGAAAATGGAATTAGTCTTGGAGATGATAGAGGACCAAGATAGAAAATCAAGAAATTTGAGGTACAAGAACGAAACGAAGTTATTAAGATCAATTTGTCACATACATTCCTTACGATACCTGTTAGATTTCAAGAGTGTACTCTGATATAATATGCACACTGCCCTAAATCATGATATCGAAAAACAAAAACAGAGGGAAATTAATTTTGATTCAAATACAGTGAACGCATTGCTGAGGAAGTGAAAAAAGTTTTGAAACTGGCGATGACGGCTATTCGTTCGTTTGTAAACTAAAAGCGTACTCCAGGTGGAGTAAGCGGTGTCGTTAATGTGGTGTTGGCGGTCGAAGAGTCGAAGCAATGAAAGAAGATAGTATTCGTAGAGAAACGTCCCAAATCTGGACAGTGTCAGGGGCGACCTTGTCCGGTGAGCGTTTGTTTTTACAGTTCACAGCCATAGCGTCGCACGGTATGAATCTTCGCAAGTCAAGAGAATGATAGCACTGCGTACCACATCTCATTTCCCTCGATCCCTGGCTTCGGATTTCATTGTTCCCGTCCACGTGGGCATGGTTATCGCGATGATTCCGTCACGTCCACTGCAATTCGCGTCACGATATAAAAATATAAAGATTCGGCTTTCAAAGCATATAGGTTTCCTGAAGCATTTGGGAATGTTCGGTGGCGTGGTTTCTTGAGCAGCTTCTACGTCAGTGATCGCGCACTGGAGGCAACGATGAGTGCGACATAAGATGAAGCACAAGTTGGGCTTCACAAAGTATTAAATAACATACTTCTTAACGTTTCTATCATTGTCGATTATCAGCTTTCCCTATTTTTTTTTTCATCTATTGAATCACTACATTAATAATGCACCATGCATAATTTGTACGCCGCTCTGAAAACATTATTACGGTCTCTTTAATTTTTTCATACTAAAAATATCGAATCTGGGAACCGGGAGCGGTGGCTCAGTGCATCAACTGATGTCACTGCAGCGCCTCTGACTGGGAGGTCCTAGGTTCGAGTCCCTACGTAGGAGTTTTGACGCTAGCTTTTCAGATAGATCAAATTAAGGCGCTCTCTGGCTGAGAATTCTAGCAGCCGGCTGCTCTGATTGGTAGTTTTCAGTGGTTTCTTCGATCAACACCAGGCGAATGGCGGAGCAGTACCCTAACGGGCTCCGGACCGCGCGCGATCATACCTACCTCTTCCTTGTCCTATCCTCACCCTCCACTCACACACACACACACACACACACACACACACACACACACGCCTACTGCCTACCACACATGTCGGAAGACCGGCCGGGGACTTAAAACGTGTCCCGGCTGGGGCGGTGTCCCGCTGGTGGGAGATACTTGGTTGAGTAAAACCCCGCTAGTCGACGGTAGGACGGTGTCGGATCTCACCATCCAGTGGGGGAAATCCCCTCCCGATGAAAAACATGCTATTATGGGATGCATGCTCTTATGGGACTAATGACCTCGGTCGTTGACGCGCCCGGAATCACTAAACAATCAATCAATCGAATCTGGGCGGGTACAACTCGAACCACTGAGTATACGGTAAGGTTCGATTTATGCGACTTTCCCGAACATCCATACTAAGCATCGAATTGAAGAGGTGGCTATTTGCATCAGTCGTAACTCCGAGATCGAATCTCTCGGCGTCCAATGAACGGAGCAGCTGCAGAGGCGCGCAGCGTGGCGGCGCGCGCACGCGTGACTCACTGTCAGCGGTGCGGTGACGCGCTTCCGCCGCGCCGCGCCGCGGGCCCCAGGACAACGCCCCCGCCACGCGCGCCGCGCACGCCCCGCACACCGCCGCGCGCCGCTGCCGCAGCCGCGCACCGAAAGCAGCCGCCGCCTGCGGATGCGCCCGTTCGGGAGCGTTTAGGACAGGACGGCGGGGGAGTTGCGGCGGCGGCGGCGCATGGGTGTTTCGGAACAGCGTTCAAGGACGCGACCAGAAGGCTGTGGATTAGAGTGCGGTGGAAAATGTGGATTGTTTGATCGTGTGGTACTGGTGTAGTGATTTCCTCACGTGGTCATCCTTACGACCATAATCAATCCATCATGATTATCATCTATTCATTATGGTTACTTCGTGAATTCGGAGGCGTTGGCAAACCACCACCCTGTCCAGGAAATGGAAGGGGAAATAAAAGCGGGACCCTTCTGTTTTGCCTAAACTCAGAGAATGGCAGTAACTATGGGTAGATGTTGGACTGCGGCTACTGTTCGGCATGGTTGAGTTCGCTGCCCTTCCGCTCAAGACAACCCCGAAAGTGGGGCTCTGTCTATTGCTTGTGATGAAGCCTCTTGTCTTGGCTGTCCGGGCGACGCCGCCAAGACGTAGACGTGTTTTGCCACTTTTTGGACATCCGTTTGTGGCCTTCACCAGGTCTGAAATGAATTCCATAATTCAGTTCCAAATGGGTGAACGGGGAGAGAAGAAGAGGGTGCATTTCTGATGATCTGGATCTTGATAAACACTTCGAAATATCCACAAAAATCTTCATTATGCCGTGCTATGAAACTGATGTACGGCAGTGATGATTAAATATAAATATTCTTTTTAAATAAGTGGGTAACAAGCGGAACTCTCCTCCCCAAACTTCTCACCTGCATCCTACCGAATTTGCATCTCTTTGAAACTGGATTTTGCACATTCATTAAGATCGAAAATAATGTTATGTCAATTCTAATTTGTAATACTAGTATACCCACCAGCGTTTAAAATATGCTGTTTATCAGAATGCGCAACGGTGGTTCTCATTAGTTTTTTTCTAGATGCATTTCCTCAAATTATTTGGGACTGATTGCCATAAAGCGGTTGCTGATCCACAACCGGACCAATTACCATGATGCTGGAACATCGCCAATCTTCAAGGAAGGTCTGAAGACAGGTATTCTGTGAACTGAAAGGTTTTTTAGCCTGAAATTATATCACAGAGATAGTAAGAAGCTACCAATTATCTCACTTTTATCTTATAGTAATTCATTATTTTATATTATATAACTTGGATTCATTGCCAATGTCATTAAACATTGCGTAGACCTCAATAAACATGAGAACTTATGTAAGGGATGCAACTTAAGAATGTATATAAGTACATAATTTACTGCTGGGCTGTCCGCTTATATGGAGATTTGCGGAGAAAGATATACCCAAGCATATCTTCAGATTAAAGTAAATTTTAGATTAGTTATATTGTAAACTTTTAATGAAGAAAACCAATATTTGTGCATTTGCTAAATGTTAAAACATCACTACAATGGTGTTAATAGTGTAGAAAAAACGCATAAGGCGACTTTCAAAAGAACCTTTATCCTAAATTCAGACATAAAATTCAAATTTTATTCGCTTACTATATAGAGCTGTTATTAGCCGAAGATTCTATCAAATTTACAAATTAAACTGAATGTTCATCGAATAGAACGTAAATTTTCAAAAACGCATTCAGATGAAGAATGCATCCTGAAAATAGCTAGGATTCAGGTTAACGATAGTTAATGATAGAATATTTGGAACGTTTACGAGTAATAATATTACCTTCCTCGACTCAAATAAATTAATATTTTGTCTCAGCTGAGGTGATTTCGCAAGTGCCACTTATTATGCAAATATCGAATAAATATGTTAGTGTCTTTGTATTGACCACATTCGAATATCATGCAGTTACTTCTGGATAGAGAATCAGAGTGTTCCAAGTGCGAGTGCAAATCAAATAGCAGACCCCGAGGAAGCGCCGTTTATTCGGTAAGGGGTCCATGCACTTCGGGATTCCTCCTGTTAGCGCAACTTGTATTTAACACTTTCCTGAAGGCGCCCACGGACTCGATTTTACCCGTTCGTGTTTGCTCGTCACGTGTTAACTTCGTTTCTCGGTGGCGCTCATAGCCATCCAATTTTAGCAGTTTCGAATTTTACGCGTCTGGTGCTTAACGGAACAACTTTCGCCTTCAGAGACTTAACAAAAATATATCGGCTACAGGTTTTTGCGCAAACATTAAGAACCCGGTCAACTAGTATATTCCCAACCTGTACTCTCCTGAAGAAAACCAGGGGCAAACGAATGTCGTTCGTGAGTTTTACCCGCGGGATTGTGACCACAGCCGTTCGTGTATAATCGGACACTAAATTAACTTCCCGCGCGTTAATGGGCGCCTTTACGTAAGTGCCGAGCGGCGACGTCCGAGCGTTGGTCCGCCGGGGCAACGCCCCCTCCGCGCATGGCCACGCGCACCGCGCACGCCGCGCCGCCGTGCACCTGCTCGCCCTGCCTGCTCTGCCGATGCGATCTGCGCGCACAGTGGTCAGCATTGCAACTCTATGTGGACAAAATTCAGATGCTCGGAACTTTCTGTTTTGAAGGCGGTTTGGAGTGAAAGAACATGTAAATAACATTATCCCTTTCCGCATCGTTCCCTCTTTCGGCGTGGCGGCGCCCGGTGCTCTCCATTTAGATGGCGGGTTGGAGGGGCAACAACAGCAGCATGTAATAAAGGTGAAAATAAATACGTTTTAACACAAAATATTATCTTCACAGTAGTAATGGCTGTAGTATTATCATTTAATAACTCAAAAATAGACCAGTACTAAAAGTTGCCAGAAACCTACCACAATGACTATGCCCGCAGAGGCACGACGGCAATGGGCGAGCTCTATGTGCAATAAAATTAATTTGGCCTTTAATTGGTTAAACACAAAATATTATCTTTCTCCTCTTTATCACTATTAACAGTAATAACATCTAATTCATTTATTTCGCTGTCTGTTTAGACGCACACGCTTTGATGTCGATGCCATTGCTATTTACATGTAGTAACATCTGCCCAGAAGCTAAGAAACTACAGTATATTTCAAGTTACGAGAAGCGAACCAGCGGAAAAAGGAAACCAGTAAAGCTTTTGGACGACGCCGTACAAGATGGCCCAACCATGCAGCGAAAGTGTGGGTAACAGAGTGGGCCATACGACTAGAACTAGAAATTATGTTGTGGCCCACCCAATGGGACAATGGCACGGAAATCGTTAAAAATGATTTTTGGAAAATTCTATAAATACCTTAATTTCTAATCATCTTATTTGAATGCGAAAGCGATTCGATACATCTATTCTACGTCACATTCCATTGAAGTAATCAATATTTTTTATACCCAATATTTTTATAGTGAGCGATTATTGAAACTCCTTTATTTATATGTTGTAGTCACTTTTGAGCGTGACGATTGTTGCCTGGCTAGAGTGTGAATTCCGTTCACTGCTTCGTTTCGCGTGAGCGGAAGCTGTGAGCGGAAGCTGTGAGCGCAGCGCATGCCGCCCGCGCAGCGCTTCGAAGCGTGCGGCCCTGCCCCGTACCGGGTTTCCCCACTGGACGCGCCGTGCGAGGTTATGCAACGATGAGTTTTGGAGATAACGCCTTTGATTACACCACCCCTTTTTATTGGTAATGATCCGAATGCTGCGTTTATCTGGTTTTGTTTATTTACACCAAAAACAGAAACGACCCTAAGTAGAGAGGGGAGAGTTTTTTTAAATATTGATTGGCCTGAAGTAAAACAACGAACTACTTTCGTATTTGCTTTGTGTGCGGAAAACTGTATGAAAACCTCTGACAAATTCCCATAAAGATAAAAATATAAAAGTGCTGGTAACATTAATGGTTGTACTACTTAAAGTCCTTTTCATCTTCTGGGCAATTGCGAGATACTTAAGAGGTATGACTTTCCTCACGTGTTCATTCTCTTGAGAAGTATATGATCCTTGATGGATTGGAAAAGTATTGGAATCGCCTCAACAACACTAACTCAAATGTTCGGTCGTAAAATTCGTGTTTAAGGTTCTTTTGGGCTGTCATTGTGAGCACATGTCAGCATTGAGGTATATTAGTGTTGTTGCAAAGAGGCTAAGATTGATGTAGATGGAGACTCAAATTTTTTGCTCGAAATCCGGTGTTTGGTTGATGAATATGTACCATGACTAAGTTTTTGAGGTTAATCGCGGTAAATAGGTCAGAAGTAAGATCTAATAGTGCCGTTAGGAATCAAGGAACTATTTTCTTCGTTTCGGGGGGGGTAGTTTACATGTCCCCCTGTGTTTTAAAAATAATTGATAAGTTACCCGAATAGGAGAAAGTACGGTTATGAGAATGGTATAAGCTCCGTTTTTTTATTAAAACCTCTGACATTTAGAAAATTGCAGAAATCTTTGCGTTTAAAACACTAAAGGTTTTCGTTTAGAGGCAAGTTTGAGCTTTCTACTTAACCAAATTTCGGGATTTTTGCTTCGAAGGAAAGATAATGGTTCCGAGATGTTTTATTGCTTGCTACTTGTTCCAGAATTTGTAAATCTCCCTCGTATCATTAATCTTCGTAACAATAAGGCACGAAATGAAACAGTGTTTCAGGGATTTTCTTTTTTACTATCGTGAATATGTATAATATGTCGAACGACGGGAGCGGTAGCTCAGTGCATCAACTGATGTCACTGCAGCGCCTCTGACCGGGAGGTCCTAGGTTCGAGTCCTGACGGCGGCAGGATTTTCGACACAAGCTTTTCAGCTTGGTCAAATTCAGTCGCTGTCTGGAGGAGAATTCTAGCGGCCGGCTGCTCTGATCGGTAGTTTTCCGTGGTTTCTCCGATCAACACCTGGTGAATGCCGGAGCAGTGCCCTAACAAACGGGCCACGGACCGCGCGCGATCTGTCCTTCCTCTCCCATTTCACACACACTTACACTAACATGCACTACACTACCACATATTCCGGGAGACCGGTCGGGAGCTTAGAGCTTGTCCCGACAGGGGCGGTGCCCCGCTGGTGGGAGAGTCCTGGTTAGGGGGAAACCCCACTAGCCGACGGTAGGTCGGCGCCGGATCTCGCCATCCAGTGGGGGAAGATCACCGCCATCTCCCGAGAAAAAGCATGCACTATACTAACGGGACTAATGACCACAGCAGTTGACGCGCCCGGAAACACGAAAAAATCGATCGAACGTTCTTACAGTCACATCGCTCACGTATCTAATTTTCAAGGAGTATCCCTGATTCTCAAAATTTTACAATGTCAGAACTTTCCAAGCCATTATTTAACCACATTGATTCTTGTGGTTTGGATGTTTTCTACATAATTTCATTCCATTATAGATGTTTAAATGATGTTTGAATGATGCACTTTGTTTTCAAAAATCCTGAGTAATTGTTGAGTAAATAATACTAAGAGGAAAAAGAGTTTCGGTATGCCGCGCATTCCCTCTAATTTTAAATTATGCACCTCTGTGAAAACACGATTGATTCAATGTATTATGTGTGTAGACTCTGCATTGAAGGAGACGTCATGCTAATGTAATCTAAATTCTTAACTAATTGAACTTTTGAGTTTTAGCGGTAGTTTTCGTTACAGTACACTATTATGTTCACATGGTGTATTTAATTTTGATTCGCATGAGTGTTCTTTTGTTCTGTTAAATACATCATCTTTCAGAACGTAATAACTTCGGAAATAATGCCTGGGACGAAATACTAAAGCTAATTGTTCGTATAACGAATCACCGCAATTTTATCTTTTGTGCTCAGTGCGTGCCTTCATTGTGTCTTGCTGGACATTGTGAATAGAAAAAATGAGGACGAAGAAAAATGAAACCCGTAACGGATTCGATTACCGGACTATTCTCGTGCAGAATGGAACACAAAAAATTCAACAGGAGGAAATTGCGGCTGAATGGTTCTGGAACATATTTTAACGACTATTTTTACAGCGAAACTGGCGTGAACACGCATTTCATTTGTGCGCACGAAAAGATCTTGCGTGAAATGTCTTAAACAGATTCTTTTTTAATACTACGTGAAATAATTGTTTACATGAAATAATTAAAAAACATAGGTAATATGTTGATCTGAGTTCGTTTCCTTACATTGCGGTATTGTTTAAAATAGCTTGGCTTTGTTGTGTATTTGCTCTATCTCACTTCTCCATTCCATGTATACTTAAGTTATGGAATGCGGATATTTTTTCGAAGAAGTGAACTGTTCAATTTACTGATATAGTACGCTCATTACTGTAGCAGCTGTGTAAATAAAGAATGTAGAAGCCAGGCCAAACGTACTTGATTTTCTAGTGAGGCATGAGAGAGTGTGGGATGGGGAGCACGTAATAATGCGATGCATTACTGGTGCACGAACTGCATAGTAGAGCATTATAGAACACAAAGCTTGTGAAAGAGGCCATTACCGTTATTTCGTGCAGCTTTTATATACCGTGTCGAATAGTTGTTAACGCATTATTTTTTTTATTTTTCTGGTGAGATTTTCACAATACAGAGCATTGGAACAAATCAAAATAAACTAATGGTGCTAAAATACATTACTCTCGGGCCCGCATTTTCAAACAAAATCTTGTGAAAACTCAAATTTTCGAAAAATTGTACATGACCTTATTACAAAATCTATCTTGAAGGAATATATTTCATTAGGGGGATATCTGGATATTTAATATTTTTGTTGTAGGATGACTGCAAAACAAATTTGAACTTTTTCGATTTTCGAAAAATCGGAGTGTTCAACGATCATGAGACGTGTACTATTCTTTTAATAATCCTTCACACTATACAACAACATTTAATAAAAAACGATGGAGCCATTATTTTGAAAATTTTGAAAATATTTAAGGGGCTTCATGTAAAATACTCCCCAAAATACGAATACGGGTTTCAAATTCAAGGGACCGCGACATCAGCCAGATCGATTGGGGAATATCGATTATGTAGAAAATTGCCTGAATGGTCTAGTCTATAAGGTTGTTCATGGCCGAACGGACGTTTTGCCGTCATTCGATTTTTCGCTATCAAGGGCTCGCAAAACATGAATTCTCGCTACACTACGTGTTAGAGGATTTTTTAGCAACTGGATTTATCCACTTTTTCGTTACCAGGGCACTATAATAAGTTTCTTCTGCCGAAAATTCGCCCTTTATTCGGCAGCATTACATAACTTTCTCTCTACTCTCTAGCGAGAATGTACAAAGTAATGTTATTACTTAAATGTAGAACGAATCTGAAATATTTTTAATCCTTTGTCGGTGACCTTCCATGACGTGCCATGTGCACAAAAAAAAAAAAGTTAAGATTGAAAAACCGCTTTAAGATTTGACAAGCGAGTTTTTATTTGCTTTTTTAATGGATTGCAAATGTTTCCATTTTTTTAGATTAACAAAAGTATTTCCCGCCGGAGATAAAACGTAACTTCGAAGTTCAAGTATTCCATAACTTTTGACCAGCATTATCCAAACTCTGCAAACAATTGGCCAGAACTCGACGTAGAAGCCGGGAACACCGGAACAACGCAGTTTGCGCATATCGCTCATTGCCTCAGAGGGAAACTCCTCGCCCCGGAGGGCCTGCGGCGGGGGTGGGTAAGTCGGGCGCGAGGCGGGGCGAGGGTTTGTGGGGCAGGCTTTGGCGCAGGCGGCGCGTGATTTGTGGCGGGGGTGGAGGCGGCGGGGGGGGCGCGCGCCTGGCGTTCTCGGCCGCGCCGCGGCGACAAGCGGCGGCGGGGCGGTGGCGCAGCGCAGCGCAGCGCAGCGCAACGGGCGTCAATGGCACGTATGAAATACGGGCGACGGGCCGAATTTGGGGGGATTAGGTTTTGCAAAGAAGATGAATCGCCGCGCGCCGCTTGCCGTTTGGCAGCTACCACGCCCTGCTCCCCCGAGGCCGCCATTTTAACCGCTGCCGGGAATGAAATGCTGTTGTTATTTGCCATTCATCTCTCATCTGTTTGCGTTTCACGCGCGTCTGTTCGATGCTGTTTCGTTCAGACGAATAGCTTTTCCACTACACACAAAGTGTGTGATCAGATTTGTATTATTGTCTGCAAGGTTTTGCAGGTCCTGGTTGGAGGAATTGGTTAAATTCTAGTTCGGGAGAAACACGCATTCCTTCGAACGAGTTCTTTTATGTTACCGGAGAGATACCAAGACCAAAATTCTGATTTCGTTAGCATTTTGAGAATTATATTTAACTGAAATTTTGTTTCTTCGTTGATTTTTATTTTGAATATTGTTTCTATTTCAATTAGGCGATTTACAAGGTTGAGAAAGGAGACAGAACGTAAGGCACTTGGATCTATCAGGTTTTACATGTACCCGGTAAAAAAGGGCCTCGAGAATGGGGCTCCTCTCTCAGCGAAGGGGCCAGTCCCTCACTCCGGCCACTCAGCGTGGGAAGATCTCCGAGGATTGTTCAGGCGATGCTAGATGCCCTGCGATATTCTGATTGCATAGCGTCAACTGTCACCGATACCGATCGCGTGGCAACATCACGTCTAAGGACGGACAAAAAGTTGACCAGCGGCCGCTCATGGTTGTTGTGGAAGTATAGTCGTCAATGAAAAGTTTATCGCCTGTGTAGTGGAAGTTTACTTTTCTATACGAGTCTCCAATAATTGGGCGTAATTTAAGGAGATTTACCTGAAGGTAGTAGTGAAGGATTTATCCCCTTCTTTGGTTCGATTATTGCCTTCGTCAGCATTATAATGGTGCATCTTTGCTGATCTCTCCTTGCAGAAAGTGTGAAATTTATTGCCGCAGCTAACGAGTTCACTATCATGTCATAAAATGTATTATAGACCGTAGGAAGAGCAAGATACTGATTGAGGACTAGCGGAAAATCGTGGAGCAAGTAATGGGCCTATTAGTATCGAATGAACTTATCTTTATATTCAAAACGAATTCCAGAATAAGGAAATCCTAGTCTTGTATACTTTTATAGCTTGTTAATCGTAAATGGTGTTCATGATTCTCTGATAAACCGGGCATTTCTTTATCTAACATCTTATGGCTTGAAGTTTTTGTAGGTTAAACATTTTGTTCTACAGAGATAAACTCTTCAGAATATTTTGAAAGGGGCTCCGTTGCGTTAGTAATAAAACATTTTATTTCGTAAATAAGTACAGTCAGTTTCCCCTCCTTTGAACCTTACCATTGGGGAAATAGTATCCTTTTGCAAAGATGCTCTCCAAGCCACTGCAATGAATAGAACATGAAAGCAATTCTATTTATTAATTGTATAATTGAAGCTATAATTTAATTCTCATTGTAGTGCTTATGTTTTGTTGATATAGTAAAATAAGTCTTTGTAAATACAAAACTTTAAGAAAAAAGGAAACCCAGAAATGTAGCTGGCCCACTTCTTGTTTTAGACTGAGCTCGCTTTGTGAGTTCTGTTTCATATACTCAGGTTGAACATTTCTTGATCTCTGTACCCTATTTTAGGCTTTTATAATTTGATATAAGATGAGCGTCAAATGTTGGTGAAATTATGATGTATTCTGTTCTCTCGTTTTCTAAAGCATTTTCTCGTAGTCTTTTCGCCCGAGTGGTCCGTTGTTTTCTTTCATTTTCCTTTGCTCACGTAGGAGAGAGCGCGGGGTCAGTCATCTTGTAGAAATCGATCCGCGCAGGTACCGGATTTGCGGGGTCGAAGCAGCACGGCCGTGGCCGGCCAGGCCGCCCAGAGGGCCGGAGGAGCGTCCGGCAAGAAAGCGACGGCCCGGCGCCTCGGGGTCAACGGGACGGGGTCGCGATCTGCGGACCCACTTCAAGCAGGCACTGAGAACTGTTATATCCACAAAACACTGTGTTGGTAAAACATTTTATTGTCATTTATGTACAAGGCAAATTCTCTAGTTAACATATTCTCTTAGTTAACATGTTCCCTTTGGTACGCCCTTCCTGCTGGTGTCCCGTCTTGGGACGCTGCGTCGATCCTTGTACCAGGCTCCGGGCCCGCGCCCCTTAGGCCGGGCGAGCCGTCTCCCTCGGCGTAGATGCGGGGGGGTTCCGCGCCTCTCCTTAGGCCGGGCGTCACGCCGTCTCCCTACGGCGTAGATGCGCACCTCCGCCACTGTTCCACTCACTGCCTGGATCTCGACTGTCGACTCTCTGCGAGGGGGCTCGCTTTATACCCCCTAGGGGCCCCGGCTCGCCGGCTGGGCCCGCCGCCCAGGGTGGCGGCGAGTCTCCGCACGCTCATCTTGGCGTGACGGCCCGCGCGCTTCCCGCCTTTAGGAGGCTCGGTGGCGGGACTTACAAAAGCGCTCGGGCGGTCACAACAAGAACGGCGGTGGCAATGGCGGTGGCCAGGGCGACGATGCGACGCGACGGCGGGGCTGGAGGGAGCAAGCGAAGAGTGGATGGGGGAGGCGGGAGAGGGGCGAGCAGAGAAGTCACATCACTTATGAGTCACAGGGCGACGGGCCGACGAAATACGGAGGGGAGAGCTGTCTGATCATTGATCAAGATCATAATCACTTCCCCAAAGCTTGAATCAACACGACGGCTTCCCATTTCGTTCCGGAGCTGTGTGGAACTGCTCATTCTCTAACTACTAGGTGCTTCGAACTAACATTCACGTTTTTTTTTTTTGTTTTTTTTTTATTAGTACGTTATTTTTAAAATGAAGGTATCGTGACGACTCGAATCTGAAAAAAGAAAGAAAACGTTTGCGAGAGAGAATACTGGGCATGTATCTAAAATGCCGTTTTTGTTGTAAGTAAGCGTGCAAGTTTAGAATCGTAGGTTAATGTACACCCAGCACACTGACTCCATTGGCTCCTCCCGCACAGTAAACGAACTCTTCGTTTTGAAGACGTGCGCCGCATCGAGGCAAGTGCGTTATCCAAGCAAACTCTTGGCATCCGGCGCGACTGGCGAGAACGTGTCCTTGTGACGTAGTATACCCGCATAGAATGGTGCGGTGAGCATCTCCTGCGAGGAAGATGGCTGCTTTCTTCCGGATAAGAGCGCTATCCACGATTCATAGCGTGCATTCCGTACGAGCAGGGGCCCTGTTCCGCGAGGTAGACGTACTCGTAATTTTGTTTTCAAATGCCTAAGAGCCTTGGCTTTCTTCAAAGACATTCTACCGTAATGGAAATTTCCCGTGATTTGTGTTATGGTGAGTATGAGTTCAAGAGAATGTTCTATTAAAGGCATTTTTGAAACAAAGGTGGAATGATGGAAAGGTGGATAAATAACACATTGTTTTTCTGTCAGCAGGTAATCTAAAAGAGGTCGTTGAAATGTAATAAAATAAAATATAGTTTCGTGAATGAGGGTTTTGAAATTGTACAATACAAAATAGTATAACTTTTTAAATCAGAACATTTACGGCGACTTCCTACATTTTGGAATAAATGTATTTACTAGGACTGGCAACACATACGTTTCTTTGTCATCCAGTTTTCGTTTATCTTATCACAATGTCAGCATAATAGAACGGTCCTACATTTCTTCTAGTTCAGGATCTGAATATTAATTTTTATGGAATAAATGGAATTCCTTCAGCAGTGCGGGATCCTTACTCGGTCATGTGCCGTACGTACAATACATATTTTGCTACTGATGATGAGGAAATGTCTGGGAAACGCGAATTACGCTGTGAATTGTAGTGAATTGGCGCCGCCTGAATATTCGTCTGCGAGCCAGACTTAGGAACTCAAGTCAGGCTGTTGCTCCGCCGCCCAGTCGATACGCGTGGTACAGGCCCCCGGCTAGGCGCGGCTGCGAGGCGCCGGCGATCGAAGCCCTCTCGCCCAGCGGCTAGGCCCACCGCCTTCCTTCCCTTCTGCCCCCTCTGGCACCACAAGGTTGTTTATCGACGCGCTCCCCGCTGAGAAAACAAAGGCTATCGGCCCGCGGCGCCAGCACACGACCGCCCGCCCGCCCGCGCGCGCACAAGGCCTTGGGGCAGGTCAGCGCCGCGAGGCAACTCTGCTTCCACGCCAGGAAACTCCCACACCGCGCCTGGGAGGCACGTGCCGCAAGAGACCAGTTAAGAAAACATTGCAGAATGGAAGCAGTCTGAGGAAATTTGCATATGCCTGAAAACTCATATTGCCAGGGAATTTTCTTAATACCAGTTGTGTTAATTGAAATTTTGTATTAATATTACTTTCTGAATTAATTGTTCATGTTTTTTAACAATATATTCCATTTTGGCGTCTTGAAACTGATCAGAAAGTGGCATGGAGGGATGCTTGTCTGTTATTCGTGTGTTCCCAACCACTGTTTCCTTAACATCTCCCCGTCTTTAAACAGAAGTTATTGAATGAATTAAAGATTCATTGTTATGGAATGCATGTTTAACTATTCTTAATGTAACGTATTCAATGCTGGCAACATATTTGTAAGAAATAATTCCGCGAAAACTTTAAATTGTATTGGAAAGGTATCGGAGAATTTCATTACATATGATTTGTTGTTCCCGTGAAATTAAGAAACACGGTCGAAAAATAGAAATATTGATGCTGCATACTATTTTAGTGTTTCCATAAAGTGTGTTAATTCTGTATCTCAATTTCATTCAAGTCAAAAATGTGGAACTAAATAGATTGAGGCATAAGAGCAGAGTACAATCTAATGTCGATAAATTTGAACATGGAAAATTCGTAACAATACAACTGTGGCCGCTACGTTCCTGAATGGCGAGAGAAAGAGCACTTCGACGCGGCGTGCGAGTGAAGAGCCACGCCTCCCTCTCGTGGCTGACGAGGGCGAAGGCCAAAGAGGCCTCGCTGGAGCCCGGTCGCGACGCAGGGTCCATGGCGGCTGCTGCAGCCCGTAAGCGCGGGAAACCAGCGGACCACGCAGCGCCAGCTGAGGCCGGCTCGGCTCGGCGGCGTGCCCGCCTCCTCGGCGCCCACGCGGTCGGGGCGGCACGGCACGCGAGGCGCACGCCATCTGGCGGCCGACGCCCGCGACGCCGCGTCCGCGCTCCGCCCCGCGGCCGTCGCCGGTAGTTCGGGCGCGCGCCTGCGAGGGCGCTAGCGGCTGGCGCGGTGCCCGCGTGGGGTACTCGAGCCGATTGTGGCGGGTTGGAAAGAGGCGGAGTGCTGCGTCTTGCTCTTACAGAGCGCGCTGGAGTATTTTCGCCGTGTAACATGTCGGGAGCAAGTCCCGTCGCACATTCTGGAGCTTGGGGCAATCCGAAAATTCTAGTGTCTCTGCTTATCTCTAATTTTAATTCAGTTTTGTTTTCTTTATTGAACTTTCTTTACAATATAATTTCTTATCTTTATCGTTCATCAGCAATATAAAGTATCAGTGCGTTGTGTATTCATCCAGGCACATTTTCTTGTTTTCCTTTTTATCCCTGTATTTCGAGTTTTAATGTTATACAAGTCGTAATCATTAGTTCTTGCTGCCTATTTTATTCATTTCATTTATTCCTGCGGAATATTTCTAAGTTTTCATTTTTACTCTACAATACTCGTTACTATACTAGTTGCTGCAATATTAGTACTATTCTCAGAAGTAACTGTTGGAACTCATCTGGTGTCGGTAAGAGTGAAGAGGTGCCTGTGAGCGAAATCAGATCTTTTATTGGAATTCTTTCTGCAGCCTTTCTTTTCCACCTCGTCACCCAAGAATCTTCACATTCTCGCAAAGTTTTATATTAAATAAGAAATTTCATCGACTCACAGCCAATGTATTCGACACTTAGTTACACAAATTAAGCGTGTCTGTCGACGAGCATACCCAAGCTCAGGTGTGTGTCTCTTCAACAACCTGTCACAAAGACAACCTACCTTCCTTCTTGAAACGTTTAAATGTATCAAGCCTACGTTCTTTCCTCCATTTCTAATTAATTATTTAAACTGTGCAGTGGATGTAGCAGTAACTTAAATTTAAAAAACTGTTCTTGGAAATAAAATTTGCATTAGCTTAATGCTTCCGAGAGGCGACGAAACCAGTTTGGATTATGATTATCAAAACATTCCGTTGTCTATGAATGATGTATACATTTTCGGCAGATCCGTTATTTTGAATTGTTTAAATAAATTAATTGAAAGGGTCTGGTCACAAATAAAGTTCTTTCCTCGACTTGTATATTTCTACATTCAAAAAGTGGTTTGATGCCGACAAGGTCTTCGTCATTACTTTCTCATCCCAACATTCTGCAAATAAATCGGAACTTCCATAAAAAAGAACATGCGGTTCTGGCTGAGTTTCTGCATTTGGAGTGTCGAGGAAATAAAAACGATTTAATTTAAAGCGATTGCAATTAATATGATAAATGACCTCCGCCGGTACATCGTAAGCTCTGAATTTATGCAAATCCTTGTTTCATGTTTAGAAGAGAGACTAGAGTTATGACTTTTCTCAGGGAAGTTTTGCTCCACATTCAAACATTTTTTAATTAATTGCATTTCGAAGCATAATTACAGTAACTTTGGCCAAAATATTACATGGAAATACATTCATTGTAGAATATCCCAATGTGCAAATGTGTAAATCTGTCAGAGATGAGCAACGTAACAGCTCTTTGGGGTAATTGCCCATACCCCATTGTTCTGGGCTAAAATATGTGCCATTGAATTCACTTAATTACAGATTTTGGTGTCAGACAGAAAGAAGAAGGTATAAAATGTAAAATCAAAACAAGAAAATTAATCTTTTAAAATTTTTATTTTAATTGTTTTGCAGTTCAGAGCCCTAATTATAAATCACCTACTTCGCGTCGTGCCGGGAGGAAAACCACGAATATTCAGATTTAATAAAATAAACATTCAGGCAGTCACTGTAATCCCCTACGGTGGTATAAATATGTGTGAAACAAAATTCATCCAAACATATAATGAGCTACTATTAACAGTTTTCATTAAGACTGTAGATGCATGTTCTATGTACTTGTGGAGATCCAACTTTGGAATTGTCAGTTGGACGGAGTATCTTCCTTTTTTATGGTGACAATGAGTTATTCGTCTAGGAGTTATGACAGGGCCTCTTCTGACTTGCGTTGCCCATTTATTGTAAATTTCATGCTCGACATAATCTCTATTGAGTTTTGGACGTGGGCAAGTGGGTCGTGAATGTCTCGGACTAGAATGAATCGTAACTGCTCAATAAACTGTAATATATTATGAATCGATGATGTAATTAATGATGGGTATTGATACAAGAGTGTGAAGTGATATTGCAATACAATGTGAAGTGATAGTGCAATACAAGCGCGAAACGAGAGTCTTGTAAAATTCATACGAGTGAATCAATGAATCTAATACATCGATTTTCTTATTTACTTTTTTTTTACGACTAATGATGTCTGTGGTAAGTTAACGTTTACATTGAACTGTTACATGGCCGCCGGTTTGGGGGATTTAACCTCCTAAATGTTCCAAGTGGCATTGGCTAAGCATAAACAGAGATGTAAGATTTCTTACACCGTGGAATAAACACAATACCACTTAAAATGAGAACTAGTAACGTTTGTTCACGAGTGAAATTAAGATTCAAAATATTACAGCAATGTCATCAAAGTTCTAATTTCCGGCTTAATAAGTAATTTATAATAATTATTTTCATCTGAGAAACAACGGTGGGCATGTATGGTACGATTTATCGTCACCGCCACACGAAGTAAATGTCGCTGTCCCAGTAAATTACAACTCACAACGAAACGTGTAATGAAATGTTGACTAATGATTGATTGTGACTAATGATGACTACTGTTGACTAAGTGAAATTGAATAATGACTAAGTGACTAATGTTAACTTCTCTGTGAATGGTCAGACCTTTTTTGTAATAAAAGGCATCACCATACCAAGTTCTTGTTAGAAAGATTTGTCGAAAGCGAATATTTTTTTTGATAAGCAGCTTTAACATGTGGCTAAATAGAACTTGCACTGTTATATAAAAAGCTTTAGATTTTCCTTGGGCTGATTCAGGTGCAGTCGCCCATTGCCGGATCCTCTCTGTTAAAACACATGAACGAAGAAAGTTAAATTGGCCGTATGAAAAATATTATTTTGACGGAAAGGTGACGTAACTACTTTATCGCGTAGGTTTTTATTCTCCGCAACGATACAGCGCATTCTTCAGGCGACCGTAAGGCACTACCCGAAGCCAAGGAACTCCTAACATCTTAATCCAAGTTAGCTTCCCTCGAGAAGCAACCCTCCTCATGGGCCCCGTTGCTTGGGCCTTCGGTCCCATCTCGAGAGTGCTCTCAGCCGCAGTGGGCGCCCCGCGCCGCGAGAGGGTGGTGGCATATCGAATTAGACTCTAATTATGAGAACCTAACCTGGTTGCACTCGCCCCCTTCCGCCCCCCGCGGCGACCCTCGCACCTGCGCCGCCATCATCCCCCTTGCCCTTTCGCAGTGCCGGCTTTCAAGGGCCGCCAGTCATGGTGGCTCGCTGCCCAAGCGGCAGAGCCAGAAAAATTGTATCGATTTTAATGACGTGGTGGTTTGATTCCGACCTTTGTTTCATGTGTTTTATCAATGTTTCGTGTGTTTTGTTAGTGTTTTGTCAACAAGTGCGTCGGTCATCAGTGCTAAGAAAAGCACCTTACAAATAACTTTATAAGTTAAATTAATTTAGAATATGTGAAATAAAATGTAAATAATTACCTGAAGCACCGTGCTTAGAATATCAGGAAATTGAAGAGTAGGCTAGCAGGTTTTTCAGATTTTCTTTCACTAATTCTAAAATATAATTTACCAAATTTATATAATTTATTTAAAAATTAAATGTATTATTAATATAGTTTTATACATGTATAATATTGTTTTTAAATTATAAAAGCCTGATTTTTCAGTTTGTAATCAGAATGTTCATAATCCTCATGACAAAGAATTTTCCAGTCGTTACTTATTGTAGTTTTTCAGTGCTCTCTGTAGTGCTGAAGGCAATGTCATAATACATAGATATTTTTTCGTTCAGTGAAGTCACAAAATATAATTCATCTTTACTCTATGTTTATCACTTCTTTCATTGTCTTTTCATTGTGACAATGTATATATTTACCAATTATCAAAGACTATTGTATTGTTATAAATATTTCGTTGCTTAAGCAATAATATAAAGCAGCCTTTCGTCCATTATACGATGACCGAGCTAGTCTGGTACTCCTTGAATTATGCTCTGAATACGGTGCATTCTATTGATCAGATGTAAGCGTGATATGATATAGGTTTTAATTTCCCTTTATGTAGGACTTGCATTTCAGGAAGTTTCGATATTTCTATTGATATAAATTATGAAAAGATAAATATTACTTTCGGAAATAGTGAACGACGAATAGAATATTTCAAGTCTTACCAACGTGAGAAATGCATTTTTCATTTTTGTGAGCCCTTCCAGTGTCCAATAGTTAACAAAGAGTCATGCGTTGGTACGCGATGAAACAGCATTTGGTATTGAAGAGCGTTCGAAGAGGACGGCGTTTCCAGAAAACAGAGCGCGGCGTCGTGTGTGTAATTTTGGAGACCCCTGTTGTAATTAGAACGAATCCGCAGCCTTCCAGAGGGGAAACTCGTGTCTTCTCCCCACAGGCTCCCTGCTGGGGCGTCAGCTGCGTCGCCGCACCCTCGGTTGCGGAATCGCCTGGGAGGTATTCGGCATTTTATTTACTCTGGGATGTCACTAACTTTCTTATGGCTGACATTTGAAAGCCAGATTTCTTCGAAAGTTGGTACAATTGCTGAACTCGAGGGTCTTTTACTGTGAAATTAATGAAGTTTTTATAGACAATTTTATTGCGTCTTACCTTGAGTTCAACTTTTTCAGCCCGTTCATCTTTTTTCTAGACCTGTCGTAAAGCAAGAGAAATAAGAGATCTTGTTAGTTCTCATATCTGAAAAGGGATTCTTTACAGTAGCAATTGTGAGCACAGGTTTGAATGTAAATGAGATGGTGGCCCGGTTTTTGAGTCCGAACGAGGACCATTGGCCAGTTGGGGATGCCTCTGGCCACCTCCTTAGGCATGCATAATATCCATTCGGAAGGAAGGCACTACAGCATCTATTCGCCTCTGCAGTTGGAACTGGAAGTGGAAGTGTGACTTTGAGTTTTTCGGCGCTGGCTGTGGCGTAATTCTAGCTGTAAAATTTCCTCTTACATGCTTTCGCTGTTAGCAAATGAACCACAAGAAACTTTGCCATGTAAATGCCTGGGTTGCTTGTGGAGTCCTCTCTATTAAACTTGCTTCTGTTTCACGAATGACTTCCTCGGGAAATGTAGCTTATGGGTTGATATCGGGTGCTACACATGTGTTTATGTTCTTTCAGTATTATTGAATGTTTTACTCAATCTCCTTTATTTCATTTCCCTCATTCCTTGTTAATACACATTGCATCCTTTTGACCGTAACATTTTTCAAAACATAGCTGTATTCAGCACTCGTGTTATATTAGTTTTTGATGTGGTTTTAATAAAGTACAGTGTTTTATAAACTTATAAAGATCATTTGTGTGACTTAAATCACTTTGAAAGGGATCGAGTGTATTCGATACAGATGTGTGGAATTTGTCCCAATACGCCTCATGAGGGAAACTTAATACAGCATTTGGATGAGTTCCTTTTCAAATTTGATAATCTAGATTAAATATTTTTTAGGGTAACAGAAGTACCATCTACGCTTAACAGTATATTTTCCATAAGTAGTTTTATTCTCTTGCCAATTGCCTTTTGGATGTAGTTGCATGTATTCTCTTTTCAATCAATCTTACGTTAATTTCTCTTGTTACAGGTGAGTTGATGAATATCCCGTGTGAGTCTTTGAGGATCCATTTGTTGCGTTTGGTAAGTTAAGTTTTCTCATCTTTCTTCTTTTTTCGCTAAATAATAATAATAATAATAATAATAATAATAATAATAATAATAATAATATAATAATAATATAATAATAATAATAATAATAATAATAATAATAATAATAATAATAATAATAATAAAAGACGTAGATTCCGTCGCTACATATTTTGTTTGCTTACGACACAAGCAAGGTTTAAAAGTCTGAACGACACAGGCGCTTGTTGAAAGAAATCGATTAATACTAGATATATTCTTGTTTGCTATTTATGTAATTTCCATATGTGTTCGAAATAAATCAAATTACACCGTTATATATTTTTTCTGTTCAGTTTAGTGCTTTTTATGGATTTTAACACACTCTAGAAAAATTCGCACTGTGCATTTGTCAGGTTTTGTGTGTGTGTTCGGATATTTTTTTCAATACGTAAATGATAATATTAAATCAAAGGATGGGAATTAAATTTATTTATTTTAAGGGGGTCTGAATTTTTGTCTTTGGGGAAGCGTGGTCGGAAACGTAAATGTTTTCTCCTGTTTTTTCTAAAATAATTATATGCGAACCAGGAATGAAGAGATTGCAGAAAAGAAATTTTCAAATATTTTTTTGAAATGTGTTTATGGTGTAGTTGTACGTAGTTCTTTATGTTTTAGTATTCTGTTTTCCGTTATACGTCTACCAGTTCATCGAGCGAGAGATTCAGCTCCTTTGACACGAAACATTTCGTTCACCTTAAAGGAATCGGTTCTCTGCAATGTGAACAGATGAACAGAGGAACGTTGTAATACCAGTCAATCAACATTTATACAGTACATTTAAACGTTAGTTTTACACAAAACACATATAGTATTATTACAGTTTCATAGTAATTCTATAACTATATTACTAATTTATTAGTGCTTTATTGGCTACTGCCGCTCCGAAATCCCTGCTAACCCACAATACGACCAATTTTATATTACTAGTTGGTAAATTGAAAGTTTATTATATACACTCTTCCTTTGATCCAGCGAACTGATAATTCGTGTTTTTCACGCTAGATACCTAATTTTATTGCCAACGCAATTTTATAACCAACACATTTTGACACATAGTGGTCCGCTACCTGACGGATCCAACGGAATAGAGAATTAGAATATTGGGAACACACCAGGGTGCTCTAAGTATGTTTCTCAGAACCTTATTTGTATTACTTGCAATGATTGTAAATTTGATTTTGTGGCATTTCCTCAATTTGGACAGCCATAAGTCATTGAAGGTGTTATTATGGATTCGTGTAAGACTAAACCAGCTTCAAATTTGATGGTGGACTTATTAATTAATGGCTTTGGTAGGGATATAATTAATATAAGTAAATGAATCAATAGATCCCGTATGAATCTCCATAGGGCTTTTAAAATGCCTATTATTGCTTCTCTGCATGGGCTCGTTGTTGCCCTGCGATGACGGGCTGTGATTATTACTGGTAATTCCGTCCTATATAGCGAAGATATTTTTTTCTCACTCGTGAAGGAAGCATTGTATTATATGAGAGTAAATTCACTACGGAAAACTCAAATTTTGATATTTGGTTAGTATTTTCGAACAATGCCACTCGGAAAACTGATTTTCAACCCAATGAAACGTCAGCGTGGAATGAAAAAGGAGCAAAAAGCTCCGAAGCAAACGTTTCCTGGGCGTCTCTGGCACGTGCATGTTTCGGGGAAATCAAGAAGATATAAACGCTAGTACCACGTCGGAATTATAGTTCAAACTATAATTTTTATTGATTTATTGAAGTTAGTAGGTCGCTCTCAGTAGATTAATAAATGTCGTTACGTTGCAACTATTCATGCACCAAGTAATATATACTGACACTCAACATATAAAACTATACTGCCCAAAAAATGTCTGTGCAATGCTGATTGGCCCACGGTACAGTCTTTGATTCATTGTGGCCTGGGACGGTCACTTGCCTTGCGTAACACAAGCACATGGATTACTTCGGAGAAGTCTCGCCAGCGGCAAATCGCGGCGCAGCGGGCAGTGTGTGTGCGGGAGGCTGCAGCGCAGCGAACGCGTTTCCATCTGGAGCGGGGGCGGGGCGCGGGTGAGTCACAGGGCGCGCGGATGAGTCATCGCCACCCCCGCATCGCCCGCCCCCGCGCCAGCTGCTGCGCCGGTCAGGCGCATTCGCTCCGGCAGGTGTGTTCAAGGGAGCGATACTTGGAACTGGGAGGGACTCCTTATGTTCTCGACGTGGAGCAAAAATGCAGCGAATAAGAACAGTGTTTCCGAAGATCTAAACGCGCGTATTGAAATATAATATGGTGTTTGGAAGTAACTCCAGGGCGAAAACAAGATGCCTGTAACATGCACGTAAGGGAAAGTTACAAAAACGCGCACAAAAGAGTATTATTTTCTGTTGGAGTACAACGCTATATGGCCCCATTATCCATTTATGAAATGCTGGTCAGATTTTGGCACCATCACGGTCGTTTTGGCCGTTCCAACCTGGAACGAGCTAGTTCTTATAGGTATATACCGACATTCAAAGTTTTAAAATTTAAAAATTCATGGTAAGAAAAAGGTAAATAAGAATAAAATTGTATTGACTGGGCAAATTTCTTTAAAGAGCTCAGAAAAAACCTCATTAGGAACTTATCAAAATTTGACTTGAGAGCTGACAGAAAATTTTCAATTCTGTGAACAGACTTAAGTTTACAATGGAAATTCTACAATTACACTGCCAAAACGTAAAGTCTCTTTACTTTTATACATTGTGTTTTTCGGAATTTTCTATCGATATTTATCTATCGAGTTTTCCGATTATTTTATATATCGTGTAGATATCTTCGTATTTCTTGTGGTGTATTACTGTACTTGCAATCAAAATAATTATTTTTACATTTAAACAACTCAAATTAATCTAATATGCCGATTTTCTCTTGCAAAGCGAAAGGTGGGCACTACAAAAGGTACATTTTGCGTTCGGAAAGAACAATAAATGGCACCACTTTCTGACTATTACAAGCTTTCTTTGAACTTTGTCCGAATGATTGTGTGTGTCTCCCTCTCCCCCTCTCTCTCTCTCTCTCTCTCTCTCTCTCTCTCTATATATATATATATATATATATATATATTATATAAATGAATAGTTGACATGTGTATACTATTTTACTTTGTTATATGTGTATTAAGAGAAACTGGTTATGCGTTATCTCTCTCTCCTCTCTCTCTCGTTCACACTCAAAATACGCCTCGGTATAAAAAATACATCATGGCCCACATAGATAATTACTTTTCGTTCAAAGCAAAAATCAGGGAAATCAGTCCAGTTCCTCGATCGCGAATTTTCGGTCGTAAAATGTGCTCAAGTTTCGTTTGAGCTGCAACTTCGTCCACTCGTCAGGATCAACATCTATTAGTTACGAACTTTAAAATTGGTGCAGATGGCACGACGATACACCCAATTGTGTACTCGAAAATTGGGATGTGTTTATGGATGTGTGTGTCACGAAAATCTTGGTTAACTAACCCAAGGTCTTGAGCTGAAACTGAGTAAACAGCACTGAGAGGAGGAAAAGTTTGGTCTGCTGCGCATTTTTATCACTTTTATTTAGGGAGGAGGATGATTCTCGCTAAACCGACTAGCCCTGGCTTAGTCTCTGGTATTTACTTAACATGTGGTTATACGATTATTTTGGATAATTCTTATTAGATGTCGCAGTTCCAAAACCTTTCACAAGTTGTACAGTGACATTACGACATGATGTGTTCTGGAACGAAAAAATCTTCATAAAATACATTATTTTGCTTTTCTTATACACATGTTATTCGGGGAAGGTATAATGGGGCATGAGAAAAAATAGTAGAACCGGAAAAATTAGTTGTTTCAAGATTATACAATTGTATGCAATACAAGAAAATTGATGCAGTAATTTTCGACTCTAGTTCGAGGTAGTTCTGTATCAGACGTTTGTTCACTTAGATTGCTTTGTAGTAAATATAGTTTATGAACTGTTGGTGCCCTCGTCTGAAATACTATTACTGATTTGTCGTAGAAAATGTTGTTTGTCATTCTATAGTGTTCTTTTCTGTACTGATAAAGAAAATCGCTTCCTCTTCCGTTTTCTAGGAAGGATGTTATACAAATTTTCGCTTTAAGTAATATATTTGAACGTGAAATTCGGAAAATATCATTTTGCGAGAACTTACAAGTAACGGAGTGACTGGAATTATAAACGGCGGGAAATTCGAGGGCGTCGGGAGTCTTTGGAAATGTGTATCTTGAATTGGCGAGCGCCGCGCCGCGCCTCGAAGTTTTCGCCCCGATTGTGAATGGGAACGCGCACAGCTATGCGTCCGCCTCTGCGCGAAGAGGACGAGGACTGGGCGAGAGTTCGCACGGAATGCACTTTATTGGTCGGTCGCTGCGCCGGGGACCCTCCAGCTTTAGCGCCACACCACCGCCCTGCCAGAAAGGGGTCGATGGATTGAGGACTTCCACGAACTAAAGTACGTTTGTGTTTTAAAGCTTAGTTTTTTGTCAACAATGTTGTTGCTCTGCGTGTGAGATTAATTGCGACTATATGTTATATAAGTGTACAAGTAAGACATGATGCTACTCGACGTACAGCGATTGGCAACGACGCCGCGGCTCTCAGTGTGTTTAAGCTCATAGCTGTACATGATTTTCTATCTCGTTGCGTTATGTCACGACTCTTGGAACCCTAGGAGGGGTTTCTTGCTACATATTTTAAAATGAGGCACATTTGCTTCCAACTGAGATCACCACAGTGGAAAGTGATGCACAATCCATGATCGGAGAGAGAAATATTATTTTCTCTCCGTCTCACACGCACATTCTAGAACATCTTCCGTATGACATCTTCAAACCAATGAGCACATCGGTATGTGTTTCAGTGTTTGCCTTGTTTCTTCTTTCAAAGTATCATTTACTTTTATTATTACTGATGGATAATTTATAATAGTGTTGATACAAAAGCAGGCAAGGTATTAAACTGTTTGTTTATTAAATGTTCTGATCCAAAGGTGCAAGGTGTTTACGTATTTTGGAAACGTGCATACATTTTTTTTTCATCCATAATAATCGTAATTGAATGTGAACTCTTTTTATAACGAAAGGAATACCGGAAATAGCAATTCATTATTACTGACAGGTTGAATTTCATTTATGTTGATTTGATGTTCTGGTTGTTGATTCATTTATGAGAGTGAAGAAAATATGTTCAATTATTGAAGTGACTACTCTTACTTTTTGAGCAGTGGATTTTAAAATCAAAGTTTAGTTGGAACCAATGTTGAAGTCTCTGCCGCGCTTTCTCCACCCGCGCTCTTATTCTATGCGCTTACTTCCTCCCCTTCCATTTCCTCTCTGGCCGTGTCTGCGGTCCCCGTCGACCCGCATCCGCAAACCCATCCGCAACCTCCTTTCTCTAATCTCCCGATAGCTTCCTGCGGTCGGCGCATTTGGCCTGCGAGGGCGCTTTTTACTGGAGCCTGCGATCGCACCCCACCTTTCGATCCTATCTGGATGCCATTAACCGATTGGGTTATAGTGCTATTGAATTCCCAAACTGCGACCATTCGCTTTCTGTTTATTTTCAACTCTCAGTATTCTCTTCATTTCTTGGAATGCATTTAACGGCGCTAAACGTTGTGTTCTCAGTGAGTAAAATGACCACGTTCATTCTTTGGGATTGACTTAAGTTTCTGTGCTTTGCATTTGTCTTTGTGTATCAACGCATTGTTTGTTTGTTTTTCATGAATTTTTTCTTGAATAATGTTAACGATTTTAACTACCAAAATAACCAATGTGTGGCAAACTCATATTATTTGTAGAATGAGCTGTTAGACAATGCTTGGAAAGTAAGTTACTTTTAATAATCTTATTTATTATTTCCTGCGTAATTTCGTTTCTTGGAGATGTATAGATTTTGATTTTGGTTTTTAATTTAACAAACGAATTTAATTTAACTTTGCAAAGCCGCATGTAACGTAACTTAAGTGTTGCTTAGAGCCGCTCATAAAAAGTCATTGTACCATAATGCGACAATCCAGTGAAGTTGTGCCATTTAAATTTTGTTTGACATATAGTTTAAATATTTGTGATTCGTAAAGAAGTGTAGAATGATTCTTCGAACGAACACGTGTACTTCCCATCCGTAAGAGACAAATGTCAAAAAGAATCGAGGAACTTCAGACTTTCGTGAATAAACTTATGTCGGGTGTAAGTTTCGTAGTTTCTTCTCTACCGTCTACTCAGACGTCCGCACATCCTCTGTTTATCTCTGCAAATGGAGATGAGAAATGGGATCCGACGAGCACGTTGAATGAACATCGCGTAGGAGGTCCGCATGCTTTAACCTTTCCAGTATCATTCCTGCATTTTTTTAGAGAGTGGGTCATCGTTTTCAATACTTATCGTTGACTTCGAATCGTGTGTCAAAATGGGTCTATTTGAGTCTATTTACTGATGTCAAGTTCAAAGGAAATGCGTACTTTTGTACTACGCGATAGAAAAGTTCTGTAGGAAATAAACAATAAGCTACGTAAGTACTGTTGCATGTTTTTTGGAAGTCTTGGTTCAAATAAAGGTTTTTTTACGGCATAATGAAACATTATTTCGTCAGTTGCATGTGGTTGCAGCGTAGATTTTTCTTAAAATTAACCGTATGTTTGATGACAATTTATTATCCTGTACCACCCAGTGAAAGCTTGTAACTATTGAAAGTTTTGTGTATAAGTGTAAATAAAAAACATCTAATGGCCGTTTATTAAAGGTATTTTGATATATTTTTATTAAATTGTAACGCTTTTCAACCTTAATTATAATTGCACTTCGACTACACGCGATATGTTGTTGATCTCTGCCTCCTAAGCAGCATTAGTCCTGAAAATGTAGCAAAATGATAGCCGGTACGTGGGGTAGATTTCCCGCTGCGTCTTGCACGAAGTGCGGACTATAGCTTCAAACCGTGGAATGGCTTGTCTGCCTGGTATCCCTAGATGTTCCTTTAAGGTGGTCTGTTCCCTTGGAGAACGCGGTAGGTACGCTCTCCAGGAACCAAAGCTCCCAAGAACATCCCAGCAGAGGAAACTGGGGCTTGTGTAAGATACAAACTTGACTTCGGGGTACAGACTTTACACATCTCCTCACAAAACACCCGTGCACCCATGTTTCGTCCGTGTTTTACATTTTTAAATTCTCGTGGACCAGTGTTACGTTGGCGCGCGCAAGTGGAGCGGTGGCGGCGGCGGAGGCGGGGGCTTCCGTCGCGCTCCCCCGTTCGCGCGCTGGACGTGCCTCGCTACCGGCCCGCGCCTCCGCCGCTAGCGCCGTGGCCATAGCGGCGCGCGGTTCGCGCCGGCGGACGATTCATTTCGGGAGCCGTTCGCCTCGGGGTGGAAGCCCGCGCCTCCGTCGCCCGCCTGCCACCGCTTCCGTCGCTCCTCGTCGTTTGCGGGCGCGCGCAGCGGCTGCCACTCGGAACTGGAGCGGGGCGGCTGGATCTAGGTGAGACGCGCGGGCTGCGGGCAGAAGGAACGTGGTTTTTTGTTAGTTTCTCTTCTAAAAAGGCGTACTTTAAAGCTGTCATAAAATGTAAGGTTGTTCTACAACATACAGAGGAAACGAAAATGACTGCTTCGTCGTTTGTGGGATTATTTCAACAGTTTTTGTCCTGTAATCTGGAAACTATGAAGATAGTTAATGTAAAAATTTTAAATATCGTCATCGGTATTAGATATCGTGATGAAATGTTTTTCAAACAGGAGGAATTTCTGTTTGTCATTTTCAGGTGTGCGCATCATGAGGTGGCAAGGGGCTGGAAAGGCGTTCCCTTAGTCGTGCGTTACAAAACGTTATATTATTGTCCGTAAATGTGGAAAATACCTAATGCTCCTTTTTAACCTTAAAATTTGGAGATTTGTAATACGGCTTTTGAGGAAGAGGCTTTTCAAGGAAACTGACCACCTTGAAAATGGTTCAGTACAAAATCAATAAAATTGTAATTATTGTGTCATTAATGTAATTTCCTTTCATGTAGAATATTTAATTTATTTACTTCTAAAATATATATTAGAAAATACAGTACTAAAGAAAGAGGGCCAAGAAATGTTGTACCTCCTCCCTTTCTTGTTACTTTCTCGCTACAGACTAGAGAAACAGTTATATAATGCTGCGCCAAAAAGGCGAATTTTCGCCAGAAAAATGCTTATTACAGGGTCATAGTAACGAAAAAGTGGAAAAATCCAGTTGCTAAGTTTAGAAGAAAAAAACCTCTTACATGTAGTGTAGCCAGAATGCACGTTTTGTGGGTCTTCTTGATACCAAAAAAAAATCGAATGACGGCAAAACGTCTGCCACCGTCCGTTCGTCCGTCCGTCCGTCCGTCCGTTCGTTCGTTCGTTTGTTCGTTCGTTCGTCCGTTCGTTCGTCCATTCGTTCGTCCGTTTGTCCATTCGTTCGTCCGTTCCTTCGTCCGTTCGTCCCTCCGTGAACAATGCTAGCGGCTAAACCGTACCCAAACTTGTAGTCGCCAATCGATCGGGCTGATGTCGTGGCCCCTTGAATTTTAAACCGAAATTTTAATTTTGGGGGGTACTTTACATGAAGCCCTTGGGACATTTTCCAAATTTAAAAAATGGCTTCATCAGTTTTGATTAAATTTTGTTTGATAGTGTGAATGACGTTTAAGAGAATGGTGTAGGTCTCATCCGTTGAAAACCCTGATTTTTCGAAAATACCAAAAATTGAAATTTTTTTCAGTCTTCCTACAACTAAAATATTAAAGATAGTTTTTTCCTTTAATGAAATATTTTCGTTAACAAAAGATTTTGAAATAAGGTCATTTATACTTTTTTGAAAATTTGAGTACTTTTCGCGTAATTTTGCGTGAAAATAATGGGCAAGAAAGAACGTGCCGTTTTAGCAACACTAGTTTTAGGTTTCGCATGTTTATGTCTGAACCTAAAGCGCATTCAGAAAAATCACCTGAGCAAGCGCCCGGGATTAAGTATTGTTCATTGAAAATCCGATGTAAAAGAACGTGACGTGTTGTCGTGAGATTCCCACGTTTTGTTTGCACTAGAAGTTGCTTTAGGTAACTTAAATGTCCATGAAAAGCGAGAGTGATTCAGGAAAGAACAGCGCACAAAAAGAAAACCGCTTTTGTGTTGTATAGAACCTTCTAGGCGACGACCGTGGACGGTGGCGAACGGTATATTCTTTCTCCCGGAGCGCTTTATGTCTAGTACTTCATTCTTTGGGAAGCGGCGCCGTCATCGCGGTGCTCCGTAGTGCGGCGTCAGGAGCGATAACTAGCGTGGCGGAGGGGCGGGGCGCTGCGGAAGCCAAGCTGCAGCTCGAGTGCGGAAGTTGCGGGAGGTAAACGCGAACCGGTACTCGCTGGAGGGAGGGGCAGGCTGGGTGATGAAGGCCCTGGAAGGAGGGCATCGCGGGCAGTAATAAAAAGTGGAAGTGGGGTGATTTCACGGCTGGAAGGTACTGTGTGGTAGGAAAACAGATAAGGTACGGCACAGGCACTTATTAAATACTGGTAAGTATTGGATATTTTGTGTCGGAATGACGAAAATCCAGTAATTCGTTACGAACGTTTTATGGATGAGTAGTTATGACAGGAGGATCGGAGCTGCGAGTACTTGGGCCTGAAGAAAAGATGTTGCGCAATGTACTAACTCAAGATTTAATTATTCAAATTGGAACTTTTTTGGTAGAAAAGGCCTATTGTAGGTTTCTGATGTCGAAAAAGTGGGTAATGTAATAATTACTGTACCTGTATGTAATACCTGTATATAATAAATTACTTTCTCTGACACGTGAAGTCAGAATCCACGTTTTGAGGGACCTAGTACAACATTAGCAGCTACCATCATTTCCCCAAAAACTGATATACCCTGATCGATCAGACTGATGTCGCGGCCGGTTGAATTTGAAATGGATAGTTTGGTTTTGGGGGAACCTTCACATAATCCCCAACAACATTTTCAAAATTTTCGCCAAAATGCCTCCGATTTTTTTTCCCATTTTTTTCTGGGATATAGCAAGGATGTTAAAAAATGTCACGTTCATTTGGATGGTTGCTAGATTTAATTCTTTTCAGCATTTTTCTACAACTACAGTATTAAAGATATATTTTTTAATGAAATGTATTCTTCCGAATTATGTTTTAAATGAGGTCAGATACATTAAAAAAAATGAAAGTAGTTTTGCCTGAATAAATTCAATTTTAAAATAGGATATTCTAAAACTGCTTCAAATATTTTCTTTAGTTTTTTAATAGAGCCAAATGTACCGAATAATATGGCTTAAAGGTTGTTTTGATGTAACCTTTTAATGTTTCAAAAAATACACAAATGTCCACGTAGTATTATGATATGTGACCGTTACAATTAATGCGAGAATGTACTTTTCTTGTAGGACCACAAGTTTAATTTTGTAAATGTTTGAAGAGGGGTCATTCTCCAATGCCCATTGGAGTTGCCCTTTAAATGCAGAGGGTGATCCTTAGGGCAAATGGTGGATGGAACAAAATATCTGGCAGTGGAGATGAAACGGCCCCCTGAGCGACAGCTGCAGCGGCCAGGATGTGGCGGCGAGCGGCTGCGCCGAGAGAGCGGCCGCAAGCTAAGCGGCGGGGGCGGATGCGCCTCGCTGGGCCGGGGATGCGCTGCGGGCGCGTCCAGGCCCCGGAGGAGCTTCTAGAGCGCGTAAAAGTTTTATGAAGGGGCGCGCGGCCAGCCCGTTACTCACCTGCGCAGCCGCCGCGCCCCGCCCTATGCCACCCCGCTCCGCCCCGCCTCACCCCCCCCCCCGCCCACCCACTCCCCCCCCACCACACCTCGCCTCCACCCACCCCTACACCCACAACCTCACCCACACCACACCACCACACCCTCACCTCACTCCCCCCACCTCATCCCACGCCACGCAGCGCTGCTCAACGCCGCCCTGCACAATGCCTCACTCCATAAGATTCCTTACCTCTTGCTGCTCCCGCCCCTGTTCATCTCCTAAACCCGTTCCTATCCCTATCTTACGCCGCCGCTTAGCGTCTAACGTGTAGCTCCCTCCTCCCCACTGTTTCCTTCTTATCCTTTTCCATCTCGTCCGTCTTGCCCCGCCCACCATGCTTATCTCCCACCCCACCCCCCGCCCCACACCCATCCGAGAGAATATTTATGAACAGCTGGAGCTATGGATAAATGGAATATGTGTGGAATGCGCTTATTTAATTACGAAGAAGTACTTGGTAGTAGTTATGCGATTCATGCGTGTAAAGATAAGTGATACTTGTACTCTGCTGTAAAATGTTTTTGAAACGTTGAATTGATTTAGTCAACAATGTGTTATGTAACTCTCCAGTACCCGTGTGGGGTATTTGGATACCATCGTCTACATTTTATTTTATTTGTTGTTATTTGCTGAAATTGTTCTAAACCAAACCAGTTTCTGTATTCTTTAAATGCATGAAATCGATTTTGCTGTGTTGCATTCACTGAAGTGTAGTACTTTCCAAGTTATAGCTTTCAATATTGCTTGAGGATCTGCATACCCCACGCGAGCATTTGTGTTATGACAATGCAGGGGCACGGTAACCTTGCACTCTACTCACAGTGTCGAATTTCTTGTAAACTATGAAGGGTGATGATAGGTAATGATTCTAGGAATCATATCGTTCATCGCAGAGCTTTAGGAGAAAGATACCATAGTCGACGCCAAACATAGCTTGCCGAAATGAACGGCGTTTATTGGTGATAGTTGGCAGTACCCGCAGATGCCTTACCGCCGTATTGTGCGTGTTATCTTTTTAACTCTAAATTACAAAGGCGCCTTGCACCAACAGTTATTACAAAGGGATAGTCTGACAGATTACTTCGAGTGAAAATAAAGAAAAACTCATTTTTATAATGAAATAAATTTAATGAATGGAACAAGTATGATATAGAGTTACCAAATACATTTTAAAGGGTTTTATAGAAACACCTAAATAACTTAACTCTCCCAGCAGACGCTTGATTGGTGCTGACCACACATGACTTTTGAGAAGCGTCCACAGAAGTACCTTGTCATGTGACGTTTGTTATGATCGCCATCGCCCCGTTATGATTGATAAATGTTCAGAACAAAACTTTAACTGTTACAAGTTAAGGACTTTGTATTCATTATTTACAACATAAGGCAATAAAGCACCAAAAATATCACTGATGAAATTACAAAGCCGTAGTCTCCTGGACGACGCTAGTTCAAATCGTGTATACCGGAAATAGGCATGCAAACAAGGTTACGTGTAGTTCACTGGCTAGTCACACAATGAACGTACACAGAGTTTGCGAAACGGGGAGTGAGTGGAGGAGGTGGGGAAGCTTTCGGCACTAGTTGCGTCGTCTGACAGACGACGCCTTTGTAATCTAGGGCTAATTGAGCTTACTTTACGAATCAGGTATGCACTTATCTGATTCTGTATATCTTGTTTCTTACCTAATATTTCCTTATTTAGTCTCAGAATTTGGTTTTCTGATGTTCGGGTGTGCAAATGCGCCTCGTAGAATTCTTGCTAGCAGTGCTCATGAGAAGCGGAGTATTAATGAGTGCTTGAGGCCTATGCAGCGTACATGAACAAGAGCCGCTAAAGAAGTCTTACCAAGGATGATTTCGCTAGCGAACACGTTTTATTGACACGTTTCATTGACTCCAGTTCTTGTCAGTCAGCTTTGACCTTCACTATAGCCAATTTAATCATTTCTCCAAATGAAGTGAACAATTATTTCGCTTCTTTTATTTTTCAGTAGTTCTTGAACCTTAAGACATGTAGTTAAGATTTATTTTTCTGGACTATTTCAAAACGAGCTTTTGATCGGGAATAACGGCATTTTGAATAAGCGGGTCTGTATCATAAAACTGCATTAAATACTTAACCACGACCGTCTCTTGGCAACTTTTTCTAAGAGGAAAAGAGACTCTGTACGTCAGCATCCTGCACTTGACTGGTTCTGCAGTCGAACATCGGTTGCCTTGAAATTGTGTCCTTGAAAGAACACCCAAAGTGAATGAAATAAGGTCTAGTCGCAAGGTGCCAAAACCTGATATTGCTAAGTGAAAGTAGAAATAATTCACGAGAAAGTTTTCTCGTCTTTTTGCTATGATATCCTGTTAATTTAAAATAAGATATAAGGAAGTGTTGATTTTTCCGTGTAATGTCGAAAATATTAAATACTATTATCATTACGTGTGTGTGCGTGTGTGCGCGTGTGAGCATAAAATATAGGCTTCTGGACGGTGTACGAGGAAAGAAATCGTAAAACAAATGCTGTGCAATAACAAAGCATTTCTCAGCAAAAAATGTGTTCATCTAATTGAAGGGAAGACGGTGGCGTGCTTTTTCCACCTTAAAAGATTTACAATAAAATATATTTTGTGTTTAGTCTCTGAAAAGGAAAATCTCTTACTTCACGAACATCCTCACTCGATTTGTAAATTATTTTATTCAATTTCTTATTTATTTGTTTACATCAGAAGCCTTAGTATTGACTTTGACGTTAACTCCTACGGGACTTCTTTCTTCGGCATGCAGGACCTGTTTATCCTACCCACACCCAGTTTTCTGCCTTGAATTGTAGCTCTTCAACTTCTCGGAGAATACACGTATGAAATGGAAAATGCTAAATATGAAAGCGATTCTAGCGCCTATGTTCTTAAACAAAACATATTGGTCCATTATAATCCAATAAAACTATATCATTGCTTCATTGATCATGTTTAAAGGCTTTTGGAATTTTTTACATCTTAAATGCAAGTGGATCCTTCACCTTACTTATATAGGTTGTAATATTGCGCGTTTTGCATATAATGGTGTAGTATAACTGTAAAACATTGCATTTCACATCCCACTCCTTGAGTTAGGTACTTCTATTTAATTACCCCCGAGATGCCGCCAAGTGTGTTGAGGCCATGGAAGCGAGTCGTGCTCGGAGAAGAGGGTGGGTCGCTGCTGTGGCGGTTGCTGCTTTGGAGCACCTGCGATGTCTTCGCGACTCATAACGGCGCGTCAGCATGATCAGGGCGTTTAAGCCGCATTCCGGCATGTCTTGACTCAGCTCACCCCGGCATTCCTGCTTGCGACTACCTTTGTTTCTTGCGCTTGTTCATTTTTCATGCAGCTTTCGAGGTTCTCGGGGCGTCGAAACGTTAATTCTTACTTGGCACTCGAATTGCTGTTGCGTGTTGTCATTTTTAGTTTAGATCAACGAATTAGGTGCAAAAATGTTCGGAACCTAACGGACCTTTTACATAATTCAAATAAATATTTTATGAACTTAATTGAATATTTCGTATATTAATAATACTGAATTAATATATTGTATATATTATTTTATAAACTTCTTGCTGTAATGTCATGGCTCTTTTATTTATAAAGTTAATATTTTCACCTAAAGAAACAAATATACTTTAGCTGTTACCATAGAAATGTTGAATAACCCAAATTATTAGGGATTGATGAGTTTTTATATAACTTGAGTTAATAAAGCTCTCCTGAAAAATCTTACGTTTCTTGGCTTACGTTATTAAATTAAGCTCTGCATGTACTATCTAGTCAACCAGTTGCATAACAAAACAGTGTTATCGAATCCAGAGTAAGCCATGTATGTATGATGGTCACATGAAGAAAAATAACAACCATTAGTCTCAAATAGAGTGCTTCGTAAGAGTATCGTATTCTATGCAAATCAATTTAAAAGTAGAGGAATGACCTCTATGGCTTTGCCAATCAAATGTCAAAGAAAAATTATATTTAATGGATCCGTATGTACCCCCATTTCAGTCTAGCTTCTTCCTTCCAACTTGTCTCCTGGTTGAGATTGTGTGAGATTGTTGAGAAATGGCAATCATTAGTCTTGTTCAAAAATTGCTAGTCTTACAAAATGGAAGTTCTTCCTATCGGTATTGTATTCTTTGTAAATCTGTTTAAATGTAGTGAAATGACTTTTACAGCTTTGCCAACCAAATGTTGAATTGAATTTATATTTAATGGTTTCCTTTTTATATACCCAATTCAGGCTCTTTCTTCCTTCAACTTGTCTGCGAGTTGAGCTGTTTGTGTTTCATCTGCGTCCTTCCTGCTGAGGGTCGCCTCCTTGCCCCTGCCGAAGCTCCCATGAGAACGCCACTCGCCCCACTGGCTCGTGTCGTGGAGGTGCTTGCCCTCTGGGGGAGGGCGGCACGCGAACGCCCACGGGGGAGCCCCCAGCAAGCAGGTTCTCGCGACCCTTGTGCGCCCGCGGAACACAACGCGCCGGGACACGCGCGGCCCCTGGCGCAATGCTTCAGAATGGGCGGAAGAATTCAGAAATTTCAGGACCGTAGTCTCATAAGCGCCGTGTTTCCTTAGTTCGGGGGTCTAGTGATTCGGTAATTGTAGGGCTTGATTTATTAATTGGTTTGCAGATATTTTAAAAATATTTATAAAGCAATGTGTTTATAAATAATGTTTCAGGTGTACTTTAATAATTATTTTATTTTTAAATTAAGTATGATTACATCCAGTTGCAGTGCAAGGCCTCTCTCTAGAAGGGGCGGTTCTCATAAAATACCACTTCCAGGGGAGCCACTCTTAAACAGGGATTTAACTTTGAAATGCTACAGCGAAAATTACAATAGTAAAAAGAATATCGCATGAAGGCTTTACGATTATTTTTAACCAACGGATTATAATAAATCAGGGTAAATCCTGAATTTCAAACCCTTTCCATTGGACGGAAAATAATACAGAACAAATAATGTTAATTTATGTTAAGAAAAACTCCCAAGCCTAAAAGACGCTTGTCCAGAAATTCTCATCGGAATCCTCAGAGACTATAGAAATGAAAGTTGGGTGCCAGTTCGTATGCGATGCCATTAATCCATTCGATCTAGATCGAATCACCCGGAAAACGTTCAATGCTTCGTCAAGATTAGAATTCTGTGGGCGAAAAACTAAATTCTGTGTGACATTTCCTGGTTAGCTATTCGAATTCAAAAGTTCGAAGAAAAGTTTGTTGGCTGTTTTTTTCTTTTTTAGATCGTAGTTGACGATGACCGCCCCAGAAGTTATTGTTTTCTTTCGTTTGCTTTGCGTTGTGGACCACTGCGAGACATTCACATCGAGTCGCGGGCCTCGGTGACTTGGCACGCGCCCTCCACGCTGCGCGTCCCGCTACGCGCGCACGCTCGTCGCCTGCCCTCGAGGCACGCTCGCCGCCGCCGCCGCCGATAACGTCGGCGATCTGCCGCAGGTGGCGGAGAACTTCTCTCGGGATGACTTGACAAGCAGTCGGGATCAAAGATACGACTTGTACTACTGCTGGTGCAGCTTACCAACTTTCGCGATCTGTCTCTTTTTCTGTGTTCAGTATCCTGTCACCGAGGTCTGTACAGTGATTACTGGCGTCCGCGCACTCTTGGAATGAGTTTCGGAAGAGATGAAGGAAGATTTCCTCGGAGATAAATGTTCGTGTAAAGTGTACTTTCGGTCTGTCCTGGAGAAATTCAGAACGTGAGTACACTGTTCGGTAAGTGGGATCGGTGCACACATAGGATATGATCGCGTAATGTCTAGACAATGTAACTGAACTGTGACATGATGTCTAGTCATGTTGCTCAAACGGCAAACTTCCTGATGACGTCCTCGATCCCTTTAAAACCGTTCCTCTTGCAAGAGGAACACATTCCTCTTCTAGAGGGACACATCTAACTCCATACTTAATTATTGCCGTTAATGGAGAAACGTAATTTTTTTAGATGTGATACTTTTAAACTGCGTTTATTAAGACATTCATTGCAACGTCATGAACATTGGACAGCATTTATATTGGCATTAGCCAATTAAATTTTCTCTGAAATCGTCTTAATTACCAAGATCATCTCAATAGCTGAATCATTTATAATGGATTCTGCGCCTATTTAATTGTATATTTATTAAAACATATTGTCAAGCATTGACTAAGGTAAGTTTTTAGGACAAATAAAAGGATAAAATATAAGGGTAATTATTTTTTAAACAATGAAATGTATAATATAAATAAGTATAATAAAATATAAATAATAAAAAAGTTACTGTAAACTTCTGTTAATAAAAGAAGATTAAGGTTCCATGTTTATCACTCCCAATTATTCACTTTGCTTTGTTTTGAACTAATTTAGTGAGACATTTATTTGAGACTGAACCGCAGTGCTTTTTGAGAGACGCTTTTTGAGGCGATTTAATGTATCGTTGCAATAGAACAGTCAATGCACTGCCAATATTGCGTTGGAAATGCGAACCACAATTCAGTGCATCAATCTTATACAGAATCGTAAGTATCGTAGCAGAGAGCTTACATGAAAGCCCTTGATGATTAGTAACATCAGTGGCGCCAAACTACTGGTTCTCTGTAGGTGTTATTGAAGCTTTTGTACTAATGAACGTTGGTTGTAGTACCGGATGAATTGTAATCACGTGACTGATGCTATACTACAGATACTTTTTGTGTACTTCGGCCGTACGATGAACCTCTTTAGCCAGGCATACCATTTATTGGAAGCAAAGAAACCTCTACTTTGATCGTGTTCTTAAATAAGATTTCTTAAGCAGGGATATTTGCGACTCCCACTTGTTTCTTTATGATAATTGCCCGCCCGATACATCGTTTCGCGTATCTCGACAAGTCCCCTCGTTTGCGAAATATGTCTATTTTAGAACATTAACAGCTAGATTTGAATTGAGGTTATTCAGTTCTTCGAACCAGTTTTCGCATCCAATTTCCTTGGAAAATTTCTTTTTGGAAAAAGTAGATTGCTTTTGTGAGGAAATAAATATGTTACTTATATATAGCATTCATGACTGCAAGAATGTTGCAAAAAGTAGTTTTGATATTAATAAGTTGGAAGTTTTCGCTGGCGGTGGAAATAAAGGTATCAGTTTAATAATTAACTCACTGTGATTAATTTATATTTTGTATTGATTATTGTGATGAGCAATTTTAATAGGTTCATTGGAATTACGTCAATAATAATTAATTGAAGATACTTTAAAATACCGATCACAACTCAATTTTTTTCCAGTTATGTCAGGGTTGGAGCTCATAAAGGATATTCTCAACCTTTACACAATGTTTTCTTATTGTGTTTGCGTGAGTAATGTGTGTGCACACGTCCGCAGTATGAGACGTGCGACAGGAGACATCGTCGCGTGCAGAGGGCGCGCACCATCAATGTGCCGGAAGATATTGCGTCTTACGTCAGTTTCGCCGCCTGACGAAACGAAACATGCACGATCAAATACCAGCAGCTAGAGAACCTGCCTGCGCTTTATTATGCTTCTTTTTATTTCTTTGTTCGGTGGCCGCTTCTACTTCCTATGTCTTTGCCCTCCTATGCAACTTGCCTCCACGCCTTGTTATTTTCTCTGCTGTCTGCCCTCTTGGTCTTTTTCCTTGTTCATCAATTCGCTACCGCCCATATGCAGTTCTACAGTCGGCTCTTATTCTCCCAACTCACTCTTGTTCTCCCTCTATCGAAACTTCGGAGTGCATTTCTATACATTGGCGTTCAGTGTTTCCGTGTAGTGGCCACCGTCATAAACATTCCCTCTCTTCTCAACTAGGAGGTGCGTCAAAAAATAAGTTACAAACATACCCGTAGTAGTAAGTACTACGATGCATTTCCTCGTCTTTAAATAAATGAAAGGTAGCTAAAATCTGAAATAGTCATAGTGTCGATTAATGACAGCGCGAACTTACTGATGGCTACCTTCCGTCTCGCAGTTTGTGATGAAAATGAGATAATTAGACTTGTGCTTATTCAAAACCAGTCACCGGCAGAAATCCGCCGGTAGTCGTGAAAGGTTTATAGGCTAGACATTATCAGTTACTAGATTACTAGACTAGATTGTTAGGTGATGTTGCCGCCCGTTTATGGCGTGCTCCCAAACTCTCCTATATCAATTCAAGAGAAATATGTTCGATATCTCCCATAGAGACCTGGTGTCACGTGGAGTACTCCTGTCTGCGGCTTAAGCTATTTCTGACAGTTCTACGTTTTGACGGTGACGGGGAGGTTCAGAATGTGGCGATTTCCTGGTTGTGCAGTCTTGTGGAACAGACTTTGGGACACGGATAAACAACAGTTTTCTGCATTCTATCATAAATGCCTCAATAATATCGGTTCATTTATTAAAAAGTTATGAACAAATTACTGTATTTGTTGCAATAAGTGGACATTTCTTTTAATGTTATTATTTTATGAATAGTCGGATCTCACTTTCCTGATACTCCTCGTTCAATGTTGTTTTTACCGTGTTTGCCTGCTTTCGACGTCATCGCTCCATTCCAATCTTTCCGCAGTCTCTCCCGCTCCCATCTCTTCATTTAACCATTTCTCCACCCATTTCTCATTTTCTTCTTTCTTTTATATTCACAACTTTGGCCTTTGTGTATCTTCCACATCTTTACCCGTCACTGCTGCTGTTGCTACGGATAGCCTGCGGCCGTTAAAGTCTCCTTCTTTGGTATCGCGTCTATTGGTCGCCGCTTCCCTTCGCTTCCCCTACAATCAACACGTCAGCTCGCCTCAGCTGCCCATTCCCTCCCGCGAAGGCACGCCGTTGTCTGTTGCGATTCGGCCGTCGCAGATACTTCGCCGCCTTTCCTGCTCACACAAAGCATCGTCTCTCCACGATGGGCCGAAACAACACCAAATGCACGCCAAGAACATTTTCCACAAGGCAAACGTGACAACAAAAAATATTAAAAAGTATGTGATTAAAAATAAAACAACCGATAATATACAACCATAATTTAAAATGAAAATTGTGACATAAACATCATTAACTAAAATATGGAAAAAGAAATGGGAAACAGAATTTCAGAGCAAACAAACATTTTGGTGTTTCAGTTAAGAGTGAAGAAAAATAATGGTGCAAAGTAATGAAAAAAAAGGGAGCAGCAGAAATAATAATAATAATAATAATAATAATAATAATAATAATAATAATAATAATAATTTAATAATTACATTTTCAATATACACACCAGTCATCAAAGTATTAAATGTTGCGGTTATTAGATTTAGCCTATTGAGAAGAAAGATTTATACTATGTATTTGGTTTCGTGTATTTATAAGTTATTGTTCTTACTCCAAAACGTTTGAATAACTGTATTTAGTCATATGTTTACAATGTAATGCAGCCACATACCACTTCATTATTTATTTCTTAATGCGCCTCGCTGGGCCCATTCCGTGGCCGCGTGCGCCGCCGCCTCGGGATCCCCGGGGCACCCCGTCCCGCTCCCGCCTATTAAGCTGTCGCGGGAGATTTACACGGCGCCTCGCGTGGCGGTGCGCGCCGCGCCGCCCGTTTTCCGGGAGCATTCGGCAGGTCCCTCCTCCCGCACGCTGCCCCGCTTTTCGCGAGGGCTGTTTTAGTAGAGAGGCTCTAGTGTAACGGGTTCCCCAGCAACACGCATCTGTGGGCTGGAGAAGAAGGTGGAGCGCATTCTTTGATTATACTGTCACAAGCTTGGGTTTAATTTCCGCTTGGAGTGTAGTAGCAAATCACTGGTGTCGTGAATAGCTTAAGGTGTGAATCGGAATGAATACATTCGCACTGAGACTTGTTTGTGTGTGTTGAAGATATCGAAGTATCACGCAATCATGTGATCGAATTTATATTGTATTAACTTAGTGGTTTGGACGAATTGGATGTTGCAACTTAATATCTATCATTAAATTACATCGTCGAATTTAGAGAACTGTTGATGAAGATATACTACATCTTCGAATACACTCAATTTGAAGTATTGAAAACATTTTATAACGTGCAGGCGAAAATGGCATTATGTCGCTTCTTAGGTAGGCGCCTGGCGCTGTAAGCCTAGTAATGACGTAATTAGCAAAATTGCATATGGCGAACGGGATCAACAAATGCCCCAGGCACCGTTGAGCTCGATGTCCCGTCATTAAAAGTTGAATTGAAAATAAGATTTACGCGACCGTATACGTCTTTTCCGCGACTGCGCTCCAGATCTGTGATGAACGACCTCTTCGTCGGCCTGACACCGTCGGGTCTAGCTGCGCCCGACAAAACCGGCCCGCCCGAACAGGTTGGTCTTCTGGATGGTGCCGGAGCCAACTGAGGACGGGTTGATATTCCAATGGATGGATGGATGAAAGAACAAAATCTCCACCTTTTAAATATAGGGTTCCGGAAAATGTATTCATAATAATGAATTCTCCTGCATGGCTTGATGTTTGGAGAAACCAACTCTACTCATCTGGTAATTGAATTTTTTAAAATAATTTTTCAGTAGCTTTTTAATCATTAACGCCAGGAAACTAATTTTGAATTATGAGTTATACATTATACATCAATGCTTAAAGCAATAACGTGCTTGCCTTCCGTTTAAGTCTTTGGATTGTATTATTTGTTTAATTCTTTCCAAAATACGGTACCATTATTGTTTTGCAAACGTTTTTGTAGGTATAATTTTATAATGAGGCAATTCTGTCTCAAAATTGAAATTGAAAATAAGTAATATGTAATATGCATGTAATATTGCCTAGTCAAATCTTATTTAATGTTATTTAGTTTTTTCTTAGTTACATTGTCGAATATTACAGAATTCACACTGATTTAATTGCTCCTTTTGTGTCTTCTGTTCTCCATAGAAAACTATGGAGTAATTTCAATGTCCATAATTCTCCAATTCACAGATCATATGAAAAATCTCCCTAATTTTGTGTCAAGACAGTGACATAGACGTGTTGTTTGTTTTCTTAAATAATATAGGACAAGAAAATATGAATGTTTTGGAACGTTATTCTGTTACGTGTGTTTCTCCATTTTTAGTGAAAATAAAAGTAATGATGTTGAATAATATGACAACTCTTGGTTTAGTCAATAAACTTCGCAATTTTCAATTAATTACCGTGCACATAATACAGCTTCATCTCGCTAGCAATCCCTGCCCTTGAACTACCGGTAATCATCCCCTCCCTGGTCTCCTACTTCTTGCCAGAGTTCAAAATTCTTTTCCTTACGTGACTATTAGTTAATTTACGAGAATGGCGTTAGTTGAGATATCGTAAAACGCAAACTGCCCGTTATAGGTTTGATTCTTAAAAACCATGTGCGTTAATAAATGTCAGTGAACGCCTTCGTCCTTTTTCATTAGTTCATTGACTTCTCTGCACATGGGTTTCGTCATTGCTCCATTCTGCCTGTGGAGTGTCCTTTTGCTTTCAGGAAAGCTTTTAGTAGTTTTGTTTTGTAAGATGCGAAGGCGGAAGTGTGGTGGAAGATGCAAAGGTGGAAGAACTCGAAGTACGAGTGTCCATTGCTAGGGGATCATCTTCCGTCTGTGAAAAGTTTGGCATTTGCTACACTTTACAGAATCGTTCTTTACGTTTTTTAAAACCATTCTTCACTGATTTGGACTATCGAAATATCATTTTCTACGGAGGCTTTTGTCGTTATCTTGTATAATGCACTCACAATGCTAGTCTTAAAAGTGATATTCAATCCTGGGTGATGAGTTTTAGAATACTAGAAATATATTTTAGATAACGAAATTCGTTAAGACAGAAGTATGTAGATATGTAGATTCGTAAGTTAGGAGCCGCGGTTACACACACACACACACCAATCTTCAGTAGCAGTTTGCCGAAATACTCTGCCTGATATTTCTTTTGCAAAAACAAAAGATGAAAGGCTAGCGTAATGTGAAAAATAGTATGTACTATGGAAATGTGACAGTACGCCGCAAAGCGACATTGTTGCCACCAGCTCCGCCGATTCTTCGTCTCGCCGCTTTAGTCTGTTTTCTCTGCAATTCCTTCACGTTTCTTCCATGTCTGCTCGTGATAGTCGTCTTGTACCGAAACGATGTTTTACAAAACGAGAAGACAGCTACCGAGTTACTTCCTCCGTCCACTGCGATTCGCTGCGAGTTTGTTTCTGTCTTTGACGGCTACAGTTTCTTATCGTCTCTGGTTTTGTGAAGACTTTTAATTAAATTGCAGTGACGGCTTCTTTTTCCGGCTTGTCTTTCCTTGAATTCAACACTTCTAGAAAAAAGACTAGCTGGCTTTCCTCAGTGTCTTTTGACTTTTGGGCGTTTCGCATTAATGAGTCTCGTTAAATGCCGCTTGACGAGCAGGAACACACGAATTCGGCCCTCCTCGGCCATTGGACGAAAGTGGGTTAAAAATTTTCGTTGCTTTTCACTCTCGCCGTCGGAGGAGAGCGATCCGTCGCTAGAGGTCTCACGCAGCTGTGGCTTTTTCCGCTTTTACCCCGCGCCCGTAACTGTCGGGCGCGCCATTTCCGACCGCGCGCTTCTGGAGAAATCGCGGAGGTCGCGGCGCGTGCGCGGGTAGCCGTGCGGTATCCGTGTCACGGGCGAGCTGCCCAGCGCGGCGCGGAGCGCTCGGATGAAGGATGGTAGAGTCCCTAGAGAGAAGCGCAACCTGAACGGCCGTCGCCATTTAATGTCCTTTCACTCGATAGCCCCAACAGGTAGCGTTCAGATCTTGAGAACACATGATAACAATCGAAGGCATTATGAGGAATTTCGAGTAGACTATCATTAGTTTTGAGTAGATTGGTGGTTCCTAACTTACACTACCGCTTGGTTCAACTGGATATAAAATGGCGGAACCTGTAGGGCAAAAGAATGCACTACTCTCTGCATCACCGGTAGCGGTAGCTCAGTGCATCAACTGATGTCACTGCAGCGCCTCTGACCGGGAGGTCCTAGGTTCGAGTCCTGACGGCGGCTGGATTTTCGACACTAGCTCTTCAGCTAGGTCGAATTCAGTCGCTGTCTGGAGGAGAATTCTAGCGGCCGACTGCTCTGATCGGTAGTTTTCCGTGGTTTCTCCGATCAACACCAAGCAAATGCCGGAGCAGTACCCTATCAAACGTGCCACGGACCGCGCGCGATCTGTCCTTCCTCTTGCTTGTCCTATCCTCTCCCCTGACACACACACTTACACTAACATGCACCACACTATCACATATTCCGGGAGACCGGTCGGGAGCTTAGAGCTTGTCCCGGATGGGGCGGTGCCCCGCTGCACTATGGGGCAAATGACAGCAAAACCTGGCAGAAATTAAAAAAAACAAAATTATTTAGGGTGAAAATTTCTTATGGTTTCGTGCAAAGGAGAACCTGGACGAACATGTCCTAGCATGTCACACCGCTTGGGCTGTCAGTCTCCACCGTAGAGCTTTCAGTTCATGCAGTGTTGTAGTGACGATCGGACGTGCTTTTGATTAGTGAGAATTTATCTCTAGGTTCGTGGTGTTTTTCAGTCAGTGTGTGTGAAGAAAACCAACTTTTTGAAATGGAAGCTTCAAGTTCAGGTATTTAATGTTATTTAGCATGTGACAAACACAAAATCTAGGACTTAATATTAATAGAAATAAAACTACAAAGAAATAGCTTTTAACATTTCAAACTTACGTCTTATTTTGTGAAACACTTAACTTTTTAATTATGTGTCAAAGGTGATCAAGCCTTGATCTTTGTTTCTCGCTATTCAGTAATGTTCCAAATATATTATACAGCTGTTTTTTCTTGCTACTTTTTGCTACTTTCTTCACCGGAATGATTTTTTACGGAAGTGTCTGCACGTAAAATACCGGAAATGAATTGTGTACTATGTGAGTAATTTTTTTTTTGCATGCAAGAGTTCGAATACTGTTCATATCAAGAGAAAAGAACTTTTGGATATTATGGGGAGCTCTAATGAGAGAGAAACAGACAAAAAATGTAATTTCTTGACTGAAAAACTGAAGACAAGAACAAAGTGTGGTTCACGAAATATTAGTGATATAAAGCGAAACGTAAGTCATTTCAAGTCCCAATTCACGTTGCGATGGATGAAGGCTTGAAGAATACGTGAAAAATTTGATAAACATAATGAGGAATGGCTTGAAAGTTTCGTTTCGTTTAACCAGTATTCACTGAAGAGACGTGGGCGCCGGGAAATTTCTTTTGAAACCAGTTCTGTGCGAACAAAGCGACAAAAAACTAAAGAATTACGGAATGCTACACCATCTAATATTTTAATATTCGCCACACAAATGAACATGAGAGCTGAAGGACAGCCGCACGCTTCGAAATTACTGATGGAAATGACTTCAAATCCGACACGTGCCCAGAAATACAGAGCAGCTTACAGAAAATCATTGGAACCAAAACAAATGACTCACGAAGATGCTCTATCAGTTTTGGTGGAAGTTAAATTGATTAGACATCAATATCACATCATAAGGACAAGTGCTCCAGAAAAATTTCCGTCTTATAAAATAGTTCAGGATGCGAAAAAATTACCCTACAACGCCTATTACCCTACAAGTATGCACATTACCGAAAATGTTTCTCTCATTTCACTGCAAGCTTTGCTTGATCGCACTGTGAAGCGCCTTCTAATGTCACTGGAATCTGTAATTGAATCACTCCCAAATGCAGTACTTCATCAACTCACTCTGATATCAAAATGGGGATTTGAGGGCTCTCCGGGACACATATCTTACAAGCAGGTATTTCAAAATAATGATGCTGATAATTCTTCTGTTTTCATTACAAGTATTGTTCCTCTTCGTCTGGTTTGTAATGAAAAGATTGTTTGGCAAAATCCGCGACCTGCATCGACAAGATATTGTAGAGCTGTTCACAAACAGTTTATAAAGGAATCGAAGGAAGTATATACTAAGGAAAAAATGAGAGTTGACGATGAAATCAAAAATATTCAAACAAGCAAGGTAATGTTTAGAGAGAGAGAATTACACGTTGATCACAATATGATATTTGCCATGATTGATGGAAAAATATGTAATGCTGTGTCTGAAACTACTTCAACTCAAAAAGTGTTACATATGTAATGACACTTCAAAAAATTTCAATAATGTGAATAAAATGATTGAGAGGACAATTAAGAAAGAAAATTTGAAATTTGGTTTGTCAATCCTACATAGGTGGATACGAATGTTTGAGTGCCTATTGCATTTGGCTTATAAGTTACCTATTAAGAAGTGGCAAGCGCGAGGGAATGATAAAAACACTGTGGCTGAAAATAAAGCTCGTATTCAGAGAGAGATTCGAGAACGCAGTGGTTTGATTGTGGATCAGCCAAAACCAGGATCCGGTAATACAAATACCGGAAATACTGCTAGACGGTTCTTTTAGAACCCTGAACTATCTGCTGAAATTACACGCATTGATGTAAATTTAATTAAAATGATGTAATAATTATGATTGTCGTATCAAGTGGCAGTGAAATTCATGTTGAAAAGTTTCGGGCTTTTGCTCACAACACGGCTCGGTATTTTGTTAAAAATATCCATGGTACAACATGTCACCTACATTGCACAAGTATTTTATTCATGGACCTGAGATTGTCTCGTCAGCTTTGCTTCCTATTGAACAATTAACAGAGGAAGCTCAAGTAGCACTGAACAAAGATTTTAAGAAAAACAGAGAGCACTTCTCTCGAAAATATTCCCGTGAAAAAACTAATAGTGATGTTTTAAATTTACTGCTCTTAAGATCAGATCCACTTATCACCAACAAGAGAAAATTACCTACGAAAAATGTGCAAAGCCTCCCAAAAGAAGCTCAGGAACTATTGGTTCATCCACCGGAACACATTGTTCATTCTGAAAATTATGAGGCCCGCGCGGGTGATGATTGCGATGACACAGTTCATACTATTGATAGCGATGATGATGATTTTTCATGATTTAATATAATTTCACTATATTTCTATTTGATTTTAATTTATGTAATTAATAAAATCTTTCATTTTTTGCTCCCTCTCAACAAAACGTAATGTAACGTTATTTGTTGTTTTTACTTACAATGCGTATTCCTAGATAATCGACTATTTCTTTGTCGGATGAAGAGGTATCGAATTGGAAGTTACACCATTTCTTTCAACATGAATTTCTCTTTACAGTGATATGCAATACTATGGGTTATAGGTGTTACTCGAATTAATGCCAGAAATGAGGCCCTCTTGCCCCACTGTGCGCTGGTGCGAGAGTCCTGGTGAGGAGGGAAACCCCTCTAGCCGACGGTAGGTCGGCGCCGGATCTCGCCATCCACCGGGGGAAGATCACCGCCATCTCCCGAGAATCAACACGCACTACACTTACGGGACTAATGACCGAAGCTGTTGACGCGCCCGGAAACACGAAAAAAACAACCAACCAACTACTGTCTGTATCCAGGGACTCTAAAGAATGGCAGAGACCAGTGCAGCCCGTGGTACGCGAGAGATGCCTCGGCTTGGCGTTGACGATGCGCGGGTTATGGACAGACGTGAGCACATACTTCGACAAAAATTAAAATACAACAGTACATCTAGGCGCGGGTTGACGTTGATAATGCATACAACTACATCGGATTACTTTTGAGGTTATTTGCAAATAATGGATCTAGGAAATATGTTAAAAGTCTTGGATCATACTGAAACAAATGAAACAGCTCTTCTTAATTTGCATGATAACAAACATCATTTGTAAACGATCATGGTTTCTTGACTTTTTTTAGGCTTGGGAAATGATCTCGATAGTAAGTCGAGATAAGGTCTCATTAAATGATCTACAATGAAGATCTGTCGCGCCCTGAAATGGCAGCAATGTAGTACTTATGATTATTTCTTCAGTCGAAGATAACGTGGTTTCACATTAAAATGTTTTTACAGCATAGGTCGACAGCGCGTCGCTCGAGATCCTCGTCACTCGCCACGTGCGGTTTTTGAGGTAGCTCTCGGAGAAATTTTACTCAAGAGAGCTGTTGGTGCTTTGATTTAGGGTTTCAAGGCGTGTATGTGTAAGAGGAGAGGAGAGGAAAAGGAAGATGAAGGAAAGATTGCGCGTGGTCCATGGCCAATTTGTTGAATACTGCTCTGGCATTCGCTTGGCATTATCGGCAAAACCTCGGAAAACTACTGATCAGAGCAGCCGGCCGCTGGGATTCTCCTCCCTACAGCGGCTGGATCCTTCTGACCTATTTAGCTAGAGTAAGAAAATCCTTTACCGTCGGAGATCGAGCCGCAGCACCTCCGGGTCAAAGTTGCTGCAGAGAGAGCGGCATTGCTTGATCCGAACGAAACTCAGTCGATCGTTTTAATAAAAGGACCCATTGAGTGCGAATGCCACATCGACGCAGAACCAGTGCACAGCAGACCCAGCCCCAAGCTAGAGGCGAAGGCCAGGGATCAGGCGCAAGAAAAACAATTATGTCAAAGGCGATGCTCCAAGTGACGGCTCATTAGCATTAATCACTCAAATTATCACCTTTCAACTTACTGTAGATTACGACCGGCGTATTGAAAAAATCATCACCCTTGGCCCGACGACTAAGTGATGGAAAACTGTTTGTATAATTTTTTTAAGATTTATGTCTTGTAATTAATGTAAGATTTACGTCGTATAATTTGATATAATGTCTAATAATTTTATAATTGTGTGTTCTTTCGTGACTCCTTGTACCTTCAGAATAATCTACGATCACTCACGTGTAAATAAATTTATGAGGTTTAAAGCGTTCATGTAAAAAAGCTAAAACCAGTATGGATTGTTTTCGGTTTCAGTCGCCAGGCTGCTGATTGTTCGATCGTTTTCGGTATCGTGGTCAGAGTTTGTCGAAAGCAGTAAGGTTTCAGTTCATTTCGTTTTATACTATTGTATTTTTCCCTTTTCCCTATAATGGTTTAATTTTTCCATATCTCGTAACTTTTCATTTCCATTATTATTACTCGAAAATTTAAAAGGTTTTAAGTAACTTATTATTATTTTTAACACTGGATTATTATTATTATTATTATTATTATTATTATTATTATTATTATTATTTTAAGGGTTTTTTAGAAATTTCCGTGACATTTAAAACCAGACATTTGAATCATCCCTTTGATTTACTTCCAATCAATAATAGCACTTTTTGTCAATATTATCGCAATTGTGTTTTCCTTAATCTTCCATTCTTGATTTTTAATGACAGCTCAACGATGTGAGGGGGAATGAGAATAATCTCTTCCTGCCCGTGAATCATTTCATTCGTTGTTTTTTTTTTTACCCGGAAATCAAACATGAATCCAACGATTTTCAGGCAAAGGTGGTAATGAGGCTATAGACGGGGGTGTTGTGGTGAGGGGGGAGAGACAAGAAGTCATGTTGACGATCAGAATATCGACAGCACCGTTATCGCTCAGTCACGCCTGCCGATGCACGCTCGGCCGCCGCGCCTCCGCATCGCGTTCCTTCCTTCCCCACCGACGCCCGCGCCTTGCCCCCGCCCCCGGCCCCCACCACCCCGCCACGCCAAGACCCCGCCTCCCTCTCGGGGGCTCCGGGATGCAGGTCAGTGCGGGCGGCTAACGATGTACATGTTTCCGCAATTCATCGGGATTCGAGTGCAGTACCAAACGAGTTCGATCAGATACTAAGACCTGTCTGATTAGCTCGCGCCCGCAGTAAGTAAAAATTGCAACCGCTGCACGTTTGCACTTGAAAGGAATGTATACTTGTCTGTGTTCTGGCAAATACCCGACAGTCGGTAACTAAAATTGCAAGTGATTTTATGTTTCCGTCATACCTTTCCTCCACCTCGTACAGTTCTTTAAAGACGTGGCACATCTCAGACTCGTGTCAGCAACTCCTTGTTTCTCCTAATGTGAGAATAATATGTCCTAGATCCAAATTACATACATCCGCGTTCATACACCATTCGTAAACAATTGCGTTTAGTCGTCGTCGGGTTCTGTCGTAAACATTGCACACTTGTTCTTTCTTATCATGTAAGAGAGGGGCAAGAGAGGCAAGTGCAAAAGGGGAAGAAGATACGGGTTCTTGAGGATTCCACACAATTATAAGGAAATTCCCCGTTGTAAAAAAAATGATTGACACGACTATTATTATATGACTAATAAATCGGTTGAATTTTTAATTACTGAAATGTACTTATGTGTGTTTTTCATTTCATGAGCATCCTGCGCGAATTAAGGGTATTTAAATAGGCCGTTGGCACACTGTGTAAAAAATGTTACTTTTTACCGTGAGAAAGATTAAATAATCTTCAAAAGTATTTTCAGGATAATATTTAAAAATATAAATAAGCTTCGTAAGTGTTAAAATTTTTGTATGAAATATAATAATACATAAAACGATTTTTAATTAAATAATTGATTAATATTTATAGAACATTTGAGATGTGGCAAGCGATAATAGGCAACACCAGAAGCCTGTTTAAGTGCACGTGGTACTACATTTTTGCTCAACGATCGACTTATATTGCACCTTCCAGCAGAAACCGTTTTTTCCATTAAATGTTCTAAAAGTCTATCGGCTCTTCAGGAAATTTATGTACGCCATTACAAAAGAAAGACTGTCCATAAACTGTGTAAATATGCGTAATTTTAAACCGGTTGCTTCTTTTTGATCGTGTGTTGAGTCCTGATGTCCCGGGTGTAATTATCGTGTCCGTTGCCGGGAGCAGTCCGTCTTCCCTCCGTCTCGGTTCTCTTCCTTTTGTCACGCCGAGTGCACTCTGACGGGATGGCCTTCCATTTACTGGCTCAGACCAGACCTCTCTCCTCGAGTCGACCCGTTTCCACCCTTTGTGCACCGCGTGAGGTCAAACTGCGGCCCCTCTGCACAGAGTGCGCTGGGAGGAGATGGAAGTGCACCGCAATGTTTGAAATATGAACTGAGAATTCTTTGTTACGCGGCGCCGAGACGTATTTTTAACTCCGGGCTTTTGTGCATATTCTTTGAATGGATCTCGTTGTTACCATTATATGGATGTGTGAAATGCATCTTAATTAATAGGTGGTGGTACAACTATGACATTTCACAGAACACTAGAGATGAGCCATCCAAAGACATGAAATCAACATCTGTATTTTAGAGTAGAATTGTATGTAGTGTAGGCAACGGTAATTTACACAAGATGATACCACTATAACATATCCTGTCAACATATATGCAATAGCCCTCACACCAATCATTTGCTTGTTTTCTTGCCCTGTAATTTATTTATGAAAGTGCAGAGATTCAAAGAACGTGCTCTAAACCTGAAATAAGGTGCTAGCTTTAGTTACTTTTTGCTGTCAACTAGCGAGGAAAATATCAATAATTTTCACTTGTTTTTTAACTTAAGAACCTAGCATTACAATCAGATGGCGGACTAGTTTCTTGTGTAATGGATTTTCGATTCTCGCAGCAATGCTGACGTGGTAAGTAATCCAATTGCATTGACCTGTTGTAAATTATAAGGATAAGGCAAGGGAGGTGCTGCTAGGTAGTAACCTGTACCTTTCAGGCGATACCAGCCGAACTCTTCGTAATTGAACTAATTTTCAATTTGCTTATTGAATATTTCATGCATTAAAAATTTGGGAATCTTCCTTGGTGATCAATCTTACACATCGTAAATTACTTTCGTGTAGCTTGACGTTGTAATTATTTTAAAGGTAAAACACCGAAGAAAATTGTTATAACGGTTTTAAATAGATTTTGGTCTCTTCCTTCGATGTATAATTTATAGCCAAGTATTTCGTTGAATCTCGTAAACTTTTTACCTCTCATACCACTCTGTTGCGTTGGAAAAATCGGGGAAAATGTTTATTGCACCAACGTTTTTGCAGTCTGAAAACAAAACTATTGATCGCCTGTTTTATATTTTCGCTGTGAGTTTACAGTTTGTTATTGTGTTTACCTTTTTTTGCTCTGATCCGCCGAGTATGCATATAACTCCAACCAGGGCGAACTAGAGTTGCGAAAACTGCAGTTTGATGCGGAGCGTTGCAGGAAACTAGAAGTTGACCCGTGATACTTTTTTCACCCTGCAGGGTTGGGAAAAACCGTAAAATGTGAGAGTCACAGTCCTGCTAGAGCGCAGTGTATGTTCGATTAGCGAGATGGAAAACCTTGCGTAGCCTACCGTAATATTTCATATGCGTTGATTTATACTGACCATGGTGAGACGAAATACACATGCCTAATATGCAATGTCTGGCTTTTCTCAGTAAATATTGTATATGAATTGTGTTATCCAAGAGATGATTTGTTATGAATTAGTTGATAAAAATTCCGTATTAACTCAATATGTAAGATGAATTGGTCTTCCTTAAAAGTAGACTTGCGGATTTTGCTGAAGTAATCAATCATGTGTGTAATTGAATCAGATAGTAAATAAACAAAAAAATTCAGATGGTGTCCCGCAAGTTCCCAGTAGGCATAAAATATCAAATATAAATTCGTTGGAAACGAATACTCGTCGATAAAATGTTTAAATTTGTATATCGTGGTTCTTACAATGTCAATTGTAGAGAGGACGTATTTTCTGTGTAAAGTCCTATTAATAAAATAACCTTTGACGTTTTTATAAAATGCGTAAACTTAGCTAGAGCCTGGAGTTCAGAGCGAGCGAAGGAGAACGGGAAGCACCTCCGATGTCAGTGCTTTTGTCCTCCAGTATAGACGAGCGGCTGTGGAATTGTGATAGAGTGAAGAACGACATTGCGCATCTAGTTGATTAGAGGAACGCTACAGTGACACCGGAAGGGCTCAAAACAGTCTCTTTTGCCGAACTCGCTGACGTTCAAAGAGCGCAACGTAGCAACTTATCTGCGGCCACGTACAGCAAAGGAGAGGTTAAGAGTCAATTGTCTCCATCTGTCTTCCTAATGTTGTTTTCTCTCGAAAGACGTCTACCTAAGCACTAACGGACATGAAATAGAAGACTCATATAATTTTGAAAACGTCTTTCTCTCACCTACACATGTAAATCAACCGTCAGCGGTAGTGGAATGTTGTTCGGAGGGGAGCGTAAGCGAGATATTGGAAGGGAGGAATCCTATGTTTCAGAGGGATCGTTATTTTTTTTGAAATGGTATTAACCCATATTTTGTTTTCTTTCGCACCGGTGGATTGGGCTATTGAATTTGCTGCTCTCGAACATTATAATTTTTGGTGTTGTAACAATATAACGGAAAATCGTGACGGATTCGTGACGTAATTATTGTGCATAGCAATATTGATTATAATAGGTTCGTTTATACCGTAATATTCGTTTTTCTTATAATAAAAGGGTGTGGTTGTTTTTAATGCAATTTGTAGAAAACAATGTTTGTGTTTATTCTAGGGAATTTAATGAACGAAATAATAGCGGTATTTATCTTTCGTACGACTTTGATGTTGTTACGAGAGGAAAAACTAAACTTTCCAAACCTCCTTAGTGTTTAGGGGAATAACTCGCCCCTATTCCTAGGAGTGTAGAACACAATGCCAGAGTGCACCATGGGGAGCGTGGGACGACGGAGTACACAGACGCCGGGGACGCACAGGAAGGGCAGCAACTCCCCGCGCGGCGCCCGCACGGATGCGCTCTCCGCCCGTTGCGCACCGTCGCGGTTAGCCTGCGGTCGGCCGGCACTCATGGGGCCGGGTTGACAGGGGGGCGGAGGCGAGGTCAGTGAAGACCGGGCAGGGAGGGAGTTAAGGCAGTGCACGACGGGGCGGGAGGGGGTCTGGGCGGGGTCGGAGGGGGCGTGTCGGGTCAGCGCAGCTCATGACAGTGCGAGATGGGGAACTGCCGGCTGACGGCGCAACCAGAACAGAAGGGGACGAGGCGGGGCTGGACAGTGGGAAGGGGGCGGTCAGAGTACAACGGGGTGAGACGGTGAGGGTGAGCTGGCGCGGGGCGAGGTTTTCGCTTGGCTTTCTATTACGCGTCGGCCCCGCCCCCTGGGCAGCGCTCCGCTCGGCTTCCGCAGACAACGTTGCGGAGACACTTGTTAACGTAATGGGATTTCCCGCGGAGTTCCCTGCGAAGCGGGGCGGCTGCGCTGGGAGCGCTCTCGGCGGCGGCCGCCTGGGACGCGACGCTCGCTCGCTGGTTCGTTTGCGCGCGCCTGCGGCTGGCTTTGACCGGGGGCCGAACCGGGTTACGGGCGCGCTTCTCTCCTTTCCGGATTCCAGTCCTGCAGAACCTGAAGTGCGCGTATAATGTTGCTCGATGTTATCGCAGGTCGGCGTCTTTATTTCGGGATGGACTCTCTTTTATCCCAAGTCGTCGTCGCCCTTTTTTCTTGGGAACGGGTCATTCATTTTGTGTACACTTGCGCTTCGTCTGAGATGAGCAAAAGGAATTTTCACCACTAGGATCTCGAATTTATGATAGAGATAAAACATTTAGAACACGCATGAAAGTGGAAATTATAGCCAGAAGGCTAGAAACGATGTGCATCACAGTTGAGAGAACTTCAAAAGGACACCCATAGGAGAAATGGCGCAGAAATAGGTGCGTTGTTTTTCTAATTGCAATGCGAAACGTAAAAGATTCTTGCTTGTTTTTTATTTTGAAAGAAATGTGTTGGTACTTTGGACACGATCGTTTCTCTATACTATCTTCGCCGGATGAAACTATCCACCCTGCCTTTTATGGACCGAGCTCAAATGCAATAAATAATGGTAATGCTCGTGGTTAATAACGGAGTTGAGAAGTTCGCGGATGCACGTTCTTCGTAATGCGGCGTGGATGGTGCATCGCATTCTGCGAATCCGGATGCAGCGCAGGTGAGACACCGCCGCGCCGCCGAAGCAGCGGTTAGGTGCCGTGATAATGGGCGTCTAGGCGGCGAGCGACGGCACGCGGGGCCGTGCCGCGGCTGGGTCTTTTTTGCGCGCCGACGAGACGCGACTATTACACGGCCCGAGAGACGCCTCTGCGCACTGTGGTCGGGATTGGGCCACAAAGTGGACAACAATGTCACGGACGAAGCGAAATTTGCTTCGAGCTTCGTAAACTGGGAGCTTCTAGGTTCGATTCGTGACGACGGCGTATTTTGGCCGCGAGCGTCGCGGTGGTCGAAACCAAAACCACTGTCTGTATGCGAATTTTTTAGGGCCGCGGCTCTTATAGGTCGATTTTGTGCTTTCCAGGTGGATGCTGGAGAAGTAACTTAAACTATAGGTCGAGTGCAGTCACCCGTCTCCTTAATTTCAAGCCAGAACTAAACATTAAAACATATTTTGAAATTGCATAGCCGACGAAATTTGAAAAAAAGCTTCATTATGGTATTCTACTGTATTTTTTGTAATAATAGTTTTCTTTGTATGCAAGATAAGTTGATGAGATATTATTCTTTGTAGACTTGATATTAGTGATAATATTTGCAACTAATATGAAAGTAATATGATTAACATAGTATTTATTAGTTACATGATAAGAAATATTTTGAATACGAGGAATAACGAGAGAAAAATGCAGTTAAAAAATATACTGAGAAATGTGAATCCCGAAATCGGACGAATTTATGACGGTCCAAATTTATTTGTTCTGTTGTTATATGCAATAATGGACGAACAAATATGACAAAATAGTATGGGACATTGAAGAACTACATATTTTTCTGTTTGCGTAACTCACGTATATTTAGTTTTGAAAAAATAATTTTGTCTGGTTTTTGCCCTTTTGATACCACCACATGACGGATGAAGCGGCATGCGTTGATCTCACAGTATAATCCTTGTCACGACGCGCCGCGACGCAGGAATATTGTCTGCCTGACCCCTGCCTCGGTGCTCTGTTACGTCTCAGTTCCTTTTTATTTTCGTTATCGACCCCTCCCCGTAACCTTGTTGCGAATAGTTTGTTGATCTCTCTTAACTTTGCACGCTCTTCTTTGTGTCTTGACCGCGTCTATACCAAGAATTGTGCATTCAACTTCACCTTCGTGTCCTCTACCATCTTTTTCTCCCTCATCTCGAAATCATCCATCTTAAACGCGCCATTTCTTTTTCCTCAGTTTATTCCTTACCCATCCGCACATTTGTATCTATCCTAATGTCCCTGAGATTTATGGTTAAGGTACGTTCAGAAATCGTTAGCCACCTGCATCAGTGAGCGAAGAGCTGTGATGTTGAACCCTTTTTCGTGAAGTCCCGTTTTTAACAGTCTTGCTATTCAACGTGAGTCTTTATATGGAACAAATTACCTTGTAGCACGTAGTATGTATAATAATGCATCCCAAATGACGTGGTAAATTAATTTAACCCAGGACACACACACAATAATTAAGGGCACTTGTTCTCTCTACTATAATCGCTGACCGTAAAAGCTCCTGGTATTTGAAACGGTTAACTCAGGGGTTGAATATATTGTGTGCGATGTGTCATGACTTGAGATGAGTAAAAAAACGCTAGTTGGTGAGAGTGTCAACGTGACAAAGTTCCTGCGGCTTCTTGCGAGCGCACGTGCCTTTTCTGTCGGATGATGAATAGTCGCGTATGCCCTCGCTGCCTGGCGCGAGTCTTCAACTTCTCGCCAGCAACTTCAGCGGTCGCTGCTGTTCGTGGTGTACCGCTTCAGGTGACAGCTTGGCCAGTTGAAGTGCCTTCGTGAGTAACCGTGCATGATCGTGTGTGTGAGTGGCTAGTTGGACATTCATCATTAGACAGTATCTCTAAAGTAAAAGGAACTGCACGTGAATAAAACCAAAAAAGTTGAGAAAATTAGAACTCTGACGCAAATAGGATCCTATGTAAAATCTAATAGGGTTCAGCCATCTCTCTTAACATGAAAATTAATCCTTTGTCTTCAAACATCTATGAAAAGCCAAACAACACATTCAAATATTGTATACTTGTAAATCATGACATGGGATGATAATTATTTTAAATAAAGGCGTTTCTGATAATTTTTAACGTGATCTTACAGTACTCATGCCACAAGCCAGTGATGGATGATGCGTACCTAGGAACAAGAAACGCACAACGTTGCTAGTAGCGTTATCATGGATGAGAACGTTAGTTACGGAAATCAAATTTTTGAAGGCATTTTTGAAGTTTCTGTGACTCGTGACTTGCCTTTTGACATTTCGTTTGAAGACCTCTTGTCGTTGTTACCATCGAATTGTGGCATTTTTTTGCACTTTGTCCGATTGCGCCTTCGATTCTGAGTAGTGTGTGTTGCTTTCTTAATTTTATTCCAAATAATAAGAATAATGTACAGATAGATAATGAAAGATGTACTGATGAAGAACGTACAGATGGCAATGGAGAATTTACGATAAATAAAAACAAATACGAATTTACGACTTCTGATAAATTTAATCATTCTGTTTGATGTGTTGTGTGATATAGATTCCCAGTGTGTATTTGGCTACCAAGCATTGACAAATAAGTAAAGCTATCTTTTTGCTACAACATTTTTTACCCAGTTGCACATTCTACCACTGGGGTTACTTGTCTGATTCATTCTTCATTGACACTATTCAGCGTCTCTAAATATATATGTCTAGCAAGCAATTTTGCTCGTTTCATCTATACTTCACACTAACCCGGAAACGATTCTGTTTGAGGCAGAGGTGAAGACAGCGGAAGAGAAAACAACCACAACTTCGGCGGCGACACCAACTTGGAGGTCAGTGGCGACAAGGTGATGGATCTAAGGACTAAAAACGCAGCGTTGGTGGCGTTGACGGCTATTTAAGAAGCTGTAGTGTGCGTGTGTGTGTGTGGGGGGGGGTGACGGCATTACCGACGAGTGGGTATAGAAACAGTGTTGGACCGCTGACACTTTCACAGCGTGCCTCGCAGACGTCTCACTTGGTCTCCGCCCTTCGGATGTCGGAGCTGCCGACGGACCGCTGCTTCTTTTCCTTACGAGCGCTCCGCGGCGCGGCGCCGTGTAACACTTGGGCTGTAAAATGAAAGAATGAAGAGACAGCGAACCGGGTTGGGAGTGGAGGATCCACTCGGTGTATGGTGGAGTCATCGACCTCCTGTTTTTGTGTCCACTCCGCTCTGCGCACCCGTGATTCTCGCGCGCTCCTTTCTTTGTTCCGCGCTTCCCGATGCGGGGCCCTTTGCCTCGCCGAATTTATATTGCGGTCCTGACGATAAACTTCAAAGGGAGAGAAGCAAGTGATGGAGGATGCGGCTCCGAGAATTCAGATATAGAAGTTTACTTCCGAAGTGTACAAAAAACACCGCATTCTTATTTTCAGAGGATTCTGACTACAAAGCATGAATTATTTTAAATATTATGTTCCTTTGTCTAGATGTACAATTTTTCAACTGTATTTGGCCTTTAACATTTTAATAAATTGCATACATATTTTATTATTTTGTGTAAATCTGCTATCCAAAAACTAATATTTTCTGTCCATAAAGTAGAAGTCAAATACAGCCTGACAAAGTTGTGACATGAATTTTGTTGTTTCCTGTCACAGTATAACGATATTAACTCGAATACTTTCAGAAAGAGAATTGAATATTAACTTTACAAGTGTAGCCGTAGGTGATTTACTCATTGTTATTGGAATGGATTGTAAATCATTATAATTTTTTTAATTGTAACAAAAAGATTAAAATTAGTTTCAGCATTTCGTCTATGAAAGAACATAAGTCGTGGGACAAATTAACTCTCACTCTGTCATGTATAATATTTTTTAGTCACGTGTTGTATGGTCTTTAGTTGCTTTAACATTCTTTAAAATCAATTACTCTCATTCATCGAAATCGTGCTGAACATATAGTCGGTTCCCAACAAGAGACGCATGCCCAAAATTGTGATTTTTACAGAACAGTTCTGCCCCATACGGAGCCGTTTATTTCGTGTTTGATTCGAAAGACAATTGTACTCTGCATACCGGTGGTGTAGTGAACTATGTTTGTGCACGTTTTATTAGTAAAGACTTGCAAAGATATTTCTTCACCTAAATAAAAAAAATGACGATTTTTGAGATGTCACGTATTTTGTACATCGACGATATCGTTTTGAAAAATAGCAAATTCCTACCGACGTATTTCGAACTGTTTCTAGCTACAATGTGGTTGTCCGCTGGGGTCTCGCTGACTCTTCGCCGAATTGATACGGCGACCTCCGCGGAGAGCGCCGCTCGCTTCCGAAGCGCTGCGCCGAGATGGCCGAGATGCCCCGCGCGCGCCTTGGGAGCGGAATGCGCTTCGGGACGCGCCAGGGAAATGAGACTCGTCCGAGGGACGGAGCCAGGGGCGGGCGCGTGGACGCGCGGACGGGCAGACGGACGAGTCTCTGCGCGAGCGCACGTCTCCCGGTGCCACCACGGCTCCCGGGCAGTTGGGGCCGGATGACTCCGGCACGCGACACGCGGTTGCGCGGCGGACGTCGGTTTATGAGTGCAACTGGCCGAGATGATGGGTGCAAAAAATACGCTAAAATCAGGGAACTAAAACGGACGATATTTTTTTTTCTCCTAATTCAAACTTCATTTACAGTTCTCTTACTTAAGCGGAATTGGACTAACATTTGCGACATGTAATTTTGCATGACCGATTAAAGTTCAATAAATAGACCTCCTAAAATAATTATTTAATAATCATTTTTTTTTTTTTGCATTTTTAAAATTTAAACATCTTTTTCGAGACCCAAGAACTAAGGTGATCTCGGCATAAAGTATGAAAACACTCAGGAGCATGAGAATTTAGGTAAAAAAAACTCTATATGTATCTTCGCGTGATTAACAGAGAAACGTATCCTCGCAGGCGGACGACACCGGCACACACCGCGCGGTATTTATTGGCGGGCCATGGCGCTTTATGATTGTAACTATATGAAATAATTGGATAACTAAATGGTAAATGATGAAATTAGTGAATATAACGAACCATTGGAAGAACTCGACACCTTTTTCTGATAACTTTTCTCTAATGCCAGCAAATTGCCGCCAATCTCTACATGGTGGTGGTACTAGAGAAGGGGACTGACTTTTAACTTCTCTCGAAGTATTACACAAATTTAGTAAGAATATTCTATTAAAAATATTTTGATGTATTTCACTTGCCTTATTACATTCAATTTGAAAAAAAGTTTCCATTAGTGAATATAACGAACCATTGGGAGAACTGGATACCTTTTTCTGATACTTTTCTCTAATGCCAGCAAATTGCCGCCAATCTCTAATGGTGGTGGTACTAGAGAAGGGGACTGACTTTTAACTTCTCTCGAAGTATTACACAAATTTAGTAAGAATATTCTATTAAAAATATTTTGATGCATTTCACTTCCCTTATTACATTCAATTTGAAAACAAGTTTCCATATATTTCGGAAAAGAATATCGTATATTAGGTCCCCATAAGGAATGTATTGTCTTAGAATAAATATAATTGGTACTTTGTTGCTGTAATAAGTATTTTATCCTCTTCAGGTGTTTAGAAGTAGCTGGAGCATGAATATAAATTTGGCGGTGAGTCTTTGGAACATGGCATCATCATGGGCACCACTTCACCTTGTAAATGTAATCATGGTTATATCCCTTTCCTCACAGCGGAGGCATCACAGCCACATTTTTGCGTGTTAGTCGGCCGACTTTGATGGAGGAATGTGTGAAACGCATCGCATTCGCGTGCTTGGGTCAGTCGTTGTTGCCTGCGCGGGCGGACGGACGGACGGGGTTCGCGGCCCGACGGCAGGTCTGCGTGCCACACGCGCCGCCGGCGGGCGCGCCTGGCGATAGGGAGCGCGCAACACGCGCGAAGGCCGAGCGCCGAGTGCCGTTGGGGGCCGCGTCGGGTCGCGTCGCCACGCACGCCCTGCGCCAGGGCCCTGCAAGTCGCCCGTGTGGAGGAGTCGCGCGGTATCAAAGGCCTGCTTGTCAGCTTTTCTGGGAAAACGTTGCGCATCCAACGCAATTGTGCAATGGAAGCGATGAGTTTGAGTCTCGAGTGCTCGGGTTGTGGAATACTAGGAAAAGTCACAATGATCGAACTGCTGAATATACATCTAGGGCTATCTCTGGGAATTTGTTGATACTGATATGGATTTCAGTGATCGTCTGTTATCGGTTTAATCGAATACGTCCATTTAAAGTTATAAACTGAGATATCGTGCTTTTGGCACTTTGACTCAGCTTTAATTCCTCCATGCCGATTTACTTATTGTGCGACCTTCATTATTCAATTGAACTGTGGTATTTCGCTCCTTTGGCGAGTGGACTGTCTCCCCCCTTATCCTCCTTTGCAGTGAAAATAACAACCCGTGTTAATTCTGTTCTGGTACGTCCCGAATTTTAATTGATGTTCGGCACGTCAACTACTGTGATCGTTAGTCCCGTTAGTGAACTTTTGTATCGCGGTAGTTGGCGGTGTTCCTCCCACGCTGGAAGGTGACATCCGGTGTCGACCTGCACGACAGCTTGCAAGAGATTCCACATCCAGGTATCTCTCCGTGCGGTGCACCGCCCCAGACGGGACAAGCTCTATGCTCACGACTGGCCTCCCATTGTGTGGTAGTGCGTGTAAGTGTAAAGGTACGTTAGTATGAGAAATAGGACAACGAAGAGGAAAAATAGATCGCGTGCGATCCGTGTGTTCTAGGATACTTCTCCAGCATTCGCCTGGTATTAATGGAGAAACTAAGAAAAACTACGGATCAGAGCAGCGGCCGCTAGAATTGCCAGACACGGCTCAATTCGACCTAGCTATTTACTATGTCGAAATCCGGCATCATGAGATAACCTTGGACCTCTCGCAAGTGCTCCGGAGACGCGTCTGTGAGCTAAATCAACCGGTACTGAATTTTGAAGTGAGTATAATTCACTGGCAGATCTTCAGTAGTATTCTTTATCTACTGAGTATATTTTGTGTACTGTGCATCTTCAATGACGATTTTTTGTCTTTAAACAATCACGAAAAAAATGTAACGTCTCAATCCACAGAGGGCTACAACTATGTCGTCACCGACTTCCCGTCGAAGAGGAGTCGTTAAGTCGTCTTAAGAGGAATGAAAGTCTTTCTCAACAACAGAATAACAATTTATTCACAGGACTTTCTTGCAGGTTCACAAGACGTATTGACTTCTCCAAACGCTAAAAAGTTATGTTGTTAAACGCTTGAGCAAATCAGGCACTCTGTTGTGTGAAAGCCACAACCTGTGGAACCGATAAGCTCCCAATGTTGTCTCCACGACCTCACTAAACATTCTGCTTGTTTATCCTGGTCTTCTACATGATACCCTGTTGCTAGTTGGAGACAAATGACGACGATAACTCTCTCCTTACACCTACAAATGTAAGCTTGTCCCTTTCTGATACTATATTTCGTTTACTGGTTATTCTGATTTATTGCACAATATTTGAATTAATAGTATTGCTAATGCTTTATTATTTATAAAAAATCTTAGAGAGTATGAAATGGAATATAGACTGGCTTTGTATTTCCTTTTTTAAAATCTTTTTCATTCTGTTAAAAGTATCAACAAAACCATAACTCCACATAAGAAATCCTCAAGGTCATTTTTTATACCTCTGGAATGTGAGATAGATATTACATGCCTGCCTCTTAGTCATACTTATCAACGAGGCAGTAAGAACGTCATCGCATTTAGAACGTTGGTTGGTTGCGTCGCAAGTCGATCGATAATCTTGGGCGCCCGCCACTTGAAGATGACTTTGGTGGCGCGCTCAGCCAGAGCGCAATTTTTCCGGCGCGTTACTCACCGGTGCTAAAGGTCGCCTCGTTGTTATGAGGCGCTGATCTCGTTGGCGCAACCGGCGCGGCAGCGCTGCCGTCCGCATTGTTTGGCGACGTCCCGCCCTCGACCCACGCTGACCTTGACAAGCACTCCGCATTGCTCGCGGCTTGTTTTCTTTCGCAAGAGCTACCCGCCCTCGCTCTCTCCTTCCGCGTCGGGAAATGGGCGGACTGGAAAGCGAAAGAAGAGCAAAGGAGATGAATTTCCATAGGAAATGTAAAACTCGTGCAATGTTGTAACCTCAGTGGTAAAGATATTATTAATAGGATTGGAAAAATCTCGGATCGTGCAGAAACAATAAATTTTTATTAGTCCACTTTGTGGAGCATTCCACACTCCGAAATTTATTTTTTAAATAAACATTTTGCATTGTATATATTATTGTGGTACAAGCGTTTATTCACAGACGGTGTAGATCCGTGTTATTTAATTGCATATAATAAAAGTGAACTGAATTTTTCATCGATTTCGATATACTGTAGGTTTAAGACAACCGATGCTTTGGATTATAGGTGCCCCCCCAAAAATAACTAAAGGTTCAGAAAGACCTTATTTTATAAAGAAATCTGACTCGGAGCCTCGGGACAGCAAAACCGAGGTGTAGGAGTCTAGCACGCGCCCTTTCCTTGTGATTCCCATGACGTAAGTTGCGGTTGCATTTACACCTGCTGACTTCTTTGTAGAATAGTCTAAAAGATTCTGGAAGTTTCGTCTTAAACCTCATTGAAACATCCCTGAAGAGTAATTTCCGAACCAAAAGTGACACTTTTTTTGCGGGGGTTTTATGTCGTTGGTGTTTTATAAATCAGACCAAACAGTCAACGTTCTTTGCGTATTGTATAGTAGAAACGATGGTACTGCAAATATAAAGCGTACCCGTGGGTGAACTCGCGCATGTACCCACCCTCTACTGTTATATTTTTTCTTCAAGACCCACTTAACCTCCGTCACTTGTTGTGTGTCTCCTTGTTATTGATAACAATACAATACACACCCTTGTCAATACAAACTATTCTTATTTAACTTTATTATCGAGCAGAGAGATACAACGGTGTAATTCAATCTCGTATTATATCAAGTAATTACTTCAATTTCACATTCAGTTGCAGATTCTGTACGTTTCTGAGCAGGTGGGGTTCGACCTTTGACTTCAAAATTTTAGTTTTTGACGCCGTACAACGATTGGTTCAGATTTTTAACAATATAGATTTAAAAAAATACGACCGAGTGTTGCGGGTTGCATTTGACATTAATATTTAGATGCGTTTTTTAAACAAATCCTTCATATTTTTAAAGTCAAATTGCAATTCGTCACGTCTCTGTGAAATTGTATTTCTTCAGAAACCTCATTTATAAATAATGGTCGCGTGTGAGAGCCGCAAAAGGTAATCTATGCCACTGAAATAATACACAAAATAATAGATGCCCAAAAAGCTTTGCGGACTAGCAAGGAAACATATTTGGAATGTATGAGGAGAATTTTGCGTCAAAGTAGAACAATTTAACATTCCATTCCCTGAAGAAATCACTTGAGGAGAGGAAGTCGAGGGTGAGAGAGGCCGTGGGTGGAGATGGAAACGAGAGAATCGAGCAATGGTGTGTGGGGAGGTGCACGACCATGGAAGGCAGCGTACGAGAGACCGCATGTGTAACTCGCCGTAAAGAAGAGTAGCTCGCCCTGGCAGCAGGTGCGGGACGGCGCGCGGAGCGACGCGTCGGGCCTTGTCACGCCTTGCGTGAAGCGCTGCCGAGCGACGTCTTGACGCCCGGGGCGTTTGTTGTTTTAATTGTTTAATTGCCCTGCACATTTTCCGGGACCAAAAAATCCAATTTTTTGTCCACTAGTGAAGATGGGTTTGAGTATTTCCCTCTAATTATCACGTTGGAAGTGGGCGGGGAACAACGTAAATATAGGGAGTTGTATGTGACGAAAATGTGTCCTGAAATGCAAAATTACCTTTTGCATTGCAAGAGTAGTAGAGGAACAAAGAATTTACAGGTTTAACTAATGGCAGGAGGAATTACACGTGCATTACTCTTTTTCATCAATGTTATTTGTTGATTTTGAGTCAGTGAAGTAATTCTTTTATAAATTTGATTCTGCAATATTGTATTATAAATTTGCAAGAATGTTTAGTAAAATTTAGCTGGGGGGATCAGTAAACTTGTACTTGATGAGCTACTGAGTTAATATATTAAGGACATTTGAATATTGAATCCTGAGATTCATGAAGTTATCACTTCCACTCTGTGTTATGGAGATAAATAGTTTTGAATTGGACAATGCATGTTCGACTCCGAACATCTGTAAGCTATAATCGTCCTTGAAATTAGACAGAAAACTTAAAATTTACTGTATATGTTTTTTTCGGAGGAGGAGCAGTGAGGCAAATGGTTTTAAATTATTTAAATAATTTATCATGTATTAAAACTTTTTTTCCTTTTTTAGGTAAGCTGGTTGCAGGACGCTGATCCACTACGACAAGATCGCTCATGTAGACACTGTCAGTGAGTTAATCTCCTTAGCACATGCACATGTGTGCGGCGCTTAAGAAATGTATTGCTTCGGGAAATCCTCGTCAGAAGCACTTGAGTTCTAATTCTCTTCATTATTAGTTTGCGTATTTTTTCGCCATTTCCATGCAGGAACGTCCAGCAATGAATTCCTGATATTTGGAATCTGTATGACACTGTATCTCGAACTCATTTCGAAACTTTTGAGACTAGACTGTCTCAATATGACCATTTTTTTAGTAATTGAAAGAAAGCACTGCATACTCCGGCTATGAAAGAGGTTTCTACGGTTTCGTTACTCAGAAACTTACGAAAATCCAAAAACAATGAAATAGTTCTGATTTTGACTGAATAATGCAAATATTCTATTGTGCTTTTCACGTATTCGCAGACTGTGTGAACCGATTGAATTGTCATGCTCAGAGTGCCACTGCTCACGACATTGATGTCATGCGACAGTAAGGCTCCAGGAAAGATGCCGCCCGCCTTTAAGTATTTGTTATTCATATGTCATGTTATGGAACAGAACTTTTTATTCTTAGCATTAAGTACTGTTGTACGTGTGTATATTATCTTATGTTATTTCGAATTTGTGAAGACTTTTTGTCAAAGGTTTATTAATTACATGTTAACGAGGTATTTATTTCTTTTCTTGAGCAGTGTGCGTGCTGCGTTTTCGAAAATTATTCAATTATTTAGTGGTTTTTTCAACTGCATTTCCACTTGCAGGTCACTAGTAGATGCATGATGATGTCATGCATCTGTGATGTCATGCAATTGTGTTGTCATGAAAGCCGTGTTAGCGTGTGCATACAGTCGGCAGTTGCACGCGTTGTGTCATGAACAAGATTTTAATTGAATTGATAATTGCACATGTTGAGAAAAATAGACTCTTAGTAGCCACTAATAACCATTAAATACAAATACATTACTTCACGTATAACGAGTGATACTTCCTTTGTATACTCACATTCTTAGAAACACTCCTTGCAATCCAGCCCAACTTTGCGTGTTCGACCTCCCAAATTGCAAGCAATGTAATTATTCCTGTACATTTTTACAATCCTTGAACACTTTTTATCACCGTGTTATATTCCTAGACTGCGAGAAGGTAGAGAGAGTCCTCTCCAACTCGTGCAGTTTTTGTTTCAGAGCATTCTGTCGCGTTCGAAGCTTTTCCTCTCTATCGGAACAACTGACTCTACGCGTATTTGTTTGATCGATGTTGCCAGGCACCATACATTTGCTTCGCGCGACAAAGAAAGGTTTTCTTCAGAATAGAAAACAATTTGCCTACACTGTCGGCAATAATCCCCTGTTTTAAAATGCACACCCACGTAGCTTCCCATCAAATGTTTTAGCCGGAGGACTGTTGTCTGCCATTGTTATGCTTCGCGAGTGGAAAAATCCCCGAGGCCGTTTCGCTCCGCGCAGGTATCGAGCGGCTGGAGCGGACACCTGCCTCCGCATCCGCCGTGCCGTTTACACGCTCATCTAAAAATAACAAAAAGGCGCCCCAAGCCAAAACAAAAGGAGGAACATTTTTTCGATTGTGTTGCGTAATTGCTCTCTTGGCCGCTCATGCGTAGCCTAGTTTTCTTGTCTGTTTCGTCGTGTGAGCGATTTTTTCTGGCATTCCTTGATGGCAAACCAGAAGGGGAGGGGGCCGATTATTGACACGTAGAAATCAATCACCAATATTTTTGGAGTCGTTTAATGTGTTCTTTAGCTGTTTTACTCCCTGTTATTGTTTTTGTTCTGCTAATTGAAGAATGCTCTCTTTATATCGATGAATTTAGAATGTATCTAGAATGCACGAAAATCTCACCTTAAAACACTTCAGTTTTAAGAAATATTATTTATAAGCATAATTCTCTCATTAAAATTTTGTCTATTGCTATTTACTTAAAATCGCGATGAAAGTAAATTCGGTCTCTTTGAAATACTATATTCGGGAATGAAATTCGATCTTTACGTTTACATTTTTTGATGAGTTAATTCACATGCAAACATATTCTCATCTCTATTGGACATGATTTTTATTAATACTTACAAAATTTTAGCGACGAAATCGGAACAGCGTAAATCATTCGTGAAAACGGTCCCTAACCTCCAACTACATGCACTGACCTCGCACTTAGAAGCACTTGCAGCTGGACCACCAGCCCACATGGGTAGCGGCAGAATACATTTCACAGAGTGACCTGCCAAAACAATCGTCTCATCCTGAACACTCTGTAAGCTTATTAGTCGACGTTTCTTCTTTTAAAATAGTGTTCAACGGTCGTGGCCTGGCGTTCCAAGTATGAAACGCAAACGGTGTTAATCCGAATGCGTATTTTTTATGATACAAGTGAGTTAATTAAATCTTCACGCGAGAGAGTTGCTTTAGAGTAGATGCAGCCCTTATACCGATAATCCCTATACAGTATTTGATAAGCAGTGTGCGATTGCGTGCGTTCGATTTCCGTCACCCACGGCTAGACCACTTCCCGGCACCAACCGAGACATACGAGGTGTCATTCGACGCGTCTTCCTGATGGGGAACTGATCATTTGTTTGGATCCGGCAAAGATCAAAGAAATTCCAAAAACGTGTTTTTGCGTGTTTTGGCGCTGCGATCTTAGTGAGTGAGCCGGGAATTAAATCAAGACCACCTAAATAGATCTATGTAGGTGGCGTTGATTAAACCTCAGTACCCCGTGGTTATTTTCAGTCCACGGCACCATAATTTTCTTCCATGAGGTTGATGATTACAGGATCCTGATTCTTTACAAACCAGTCATATGAAATGAAAATCGCGCGGCAGAATTTGTTAGATACGAAATATTTCATGAGTAGTTTTATAATAAATTTGCAATAATTTTAATTGAAAAATTCGAATTATTTGAAGAATATGAACAAAATAAGAAGAAAACCAGAAATGGAAGTACAATATTAGAGAAAGTACATTTCTTAAGAGTGCAAAGATCGATTTTCAATTTAATGTGACTTAAAACTTATTCACCTTATTCACATAAACATGCAAAATAGTAACATTTTAATGCTTAGATATATTCGCCTTCAGAATACAAACCAGACTGAGTTTTTGGACTTTTAAAATGTCAAAAAATGACAAAAATGGATGTGTTACGCAACTCAGGGAAATCCATTGTAGTGTGGCTTTTACGTCGGAATTTTTCGAACTAATTGACAATGATCTTATAATAGAAATACAGAATAATGGAGAAGAACATGTTACAGATGTTCATTTATGTTCGTATTTGAAAACTAAACGTATAAATATAGGTGTGCTAAATTCTAACTATTCGCATTCATTCCTTATTTTTGCGGCCATTGTAATTTTGAAATTGCAATATTACCGATTCACAACCCGTATGGAGGTAATATACAAGGCCATTGGGTGTAGGGAATTTTTGAACGGAAATATAACATTGCTACTACGATTCACTGTAAGTCCAATGCCAGATACTGTACGAACATATTTGAACAAAGCAAAACATGAAAGAACTGAAGTATTAAAGGAATTTTCAGCACATGAATATACTTTTAAAACAGTTTTCAGCGTCGGCGACGCCATATTCAACTAGCAAAAATGTAAAATGAATGTATAGAAGTGGCGAGGATACACGTGATAGAAGCCAAGACAAAAATTCTCAAACATTTTTATTTTAGTGGTGACTCCTCCTTTGTAATGGAAATCTGCTAATCTTGACATTCGCACATATATCAACATGAACATAAACGACAAAGGAAAGAAACCTTAAAGTAGATTATCGCTCTATAAGGAATCGAAAAATGCACCGAAGTTCGATTAGTACACTCCTGTGGATGCTTTTACAAGCTTGTGTTTTAAGTAACGTTTTGTGGCCTAAGTCACACCCTCAGTGAAAATACATAAACCGTATGGTTCTTGGTTTATTCCTCAGAATAAAAATATTGATGAAAAGATGACATTATCATTGTGAATTTAATTTTAATTTACTCATTCATTACATATATTTTAAGCAATGTTTAAAAATGTTCTTGGAAATCGCAGAAAGAAAATAATGTAAATAATGTTCGTTGTTAAATTAAGTCAGGATGTAAGACAAAGTAGATTTAGATTAGTTTGTAAGTATCTAGTTTGTAAGCTAGGCCATACGTTATTTATGTAAATAGAATTTAAGAATAAATATTATGTCCGGCGCGCTCTCGATATAAATTGGACCCGCTGCGCGCTGTGCATTGGGGCGCCACGACGCCTGGCGACGCTCTTGCAATCCGCTGCACGTCGAGTTGGCTGGCGTACGGACTCGCGACGTCCGGCGCCGTGTAGGCGGTGGGAACTCTGCGGAGCGGGTGTCGCATGAGCGCCGTGTAGGCAAACTAGCTGCAACCCGGCTGGCCGGAACTCATGAATATCTGTTCATGTAGGACGAGCAGTGCGCAGTAACGTGGAGATTAGAACAGATTACCGCCGTTTGAGGCTTAGTGATGACGTAGTGTAACATTTGACTATCCCTTATTTGTAAGATAAAGTTAGAATCTGATTAATTACGGAATTAACCGGTTAATATTCACATGATTCAAAATAGATGGGTAAAGTCGGAAGTAGGAACGGCTTCGAGGCACTCTCGAACTTGTTGCCGGATTACGTTGACATTTGCCAACACGAAGTGGTCTAGGGAAGGTCAGTTACATGACGGTAACTAGGGATAGCAGATCATGTAACAAAAGGGAGCCACTCGGTTAGAGAGAGGGAAGGCGCGTAGTTTGAATTCCACTGTATCAATCGTACATTTCTGTTTACACGATACTACCAACACTAACTTTTAAAGCTGGCAATGACTCAAGTTTTTGTGATTTACTGAAAACAACCTCCATTCTGTGCAATGCATTTCAACTCATTTTTATTCCAACATTTCTTCCTTCATTTTTATTTACCTCTTGTAAAAACACAAGACACCTCACACTCGACATTCGCCTCACTTCAGCCTGCGCTCTATGGCTGATACCAACACCAGCCGATAGATCACGCAATAATCTGTTCATTGTCCTACATCAACATTATCCACACCGTCTGACTAATGTACGATTTACCAAAGCAATTAGCAAATTATCCTCATTTCAGTCTTGATCGGTAACGTATATATTTAATCTAAATATGTCCCGAAATTTGTATATAGTAAATAATGTAAACACTGTGAGTCATTGTCACTCGTTTTTCAAGCGAAGTTGAACAATTGCTGATAGCGAAAATCAATTAAATAATAATATATTATTATTATTATTATTATTGTTTGTACACCCACGAACTGACCAATCTCATTTCGTGGTATTTCAGTAATTCGATGTGATTTCTCTCCAGCGAAAGACAGTATTCCTTTCCATCTACAATGCTTCGGTACAAGAGTTTGTCGGGATTGTCTTAGGCGATTTTCAGATTGCTTGAACTCATTCCTATATAGACATTTTGTCGATTCTCTTTTTTCCTAACCAGATGCGGATTCTGTACCCTCTCCGAGCAAACATTTTTTGTATTTTCATTTAGTTTATTCAAAATAATTACTAAATGATCGCATTACATCCTAGGGAGTTTTCCTATTATGAATAATTAATCAAGAAATGTTTATAGGGGAAGGTATCCGCCCTGAAAATGCACCTTGAAATCTTTTCTGGATTCACCTTCGTGCGGCTTTTTTATTCGTTAATAACTATTTTACCAAAGCAATCGTGCATTTATAACTTCATTTCAATATTATCACTTTTTTATTGCATTTTTGAATAGGAAAAATATTTTTTTCACATTTCATTGTGTAATTGACACATTATTACTTTAAACTTTATTTTGTTCTTGTGATTAACGTGCAATGCCGTGATTACAGCTCGCTGTTGCGATTATATATGCCATAATTTATGAATACGCCAGTGCCAAACATAAATAATTCATCGCTGAATTAATGCAGTAGGATCGAATAGCGCGACGAATGATAGATCCTGAGCGTGACGATAATGCGCTGGAAGTATTAAGGGTGTTCCTGTGACGAGATAATACTCATGAAATCCATGATTTTCGTACTCAATTTCATGTTCAATAAATTAATGGGTAGAGAAATATATGAGGTAGTTCCAGCGAATAGTGTGTTCTTTTGGTGTTTTCTTTGCTCTAGTATATAAATTCTCCTTATTAGTATCTGTTGTGGAACTTCGTGGAATTAATATTTTTTTCTATCGATTTTTTTAGCTTGTTACAGTTTTGTAGATTCTAAAGATGTATTAAGTTATTTCTGCATATCAGATGTGCAACATCATTAAACGCCCTTGATACACATAACTGCACAAAATGTTGATAATCCCATTTTGGATATGAACGATGTGTTGACGTAGTGAGTTCTTTCAACAAAAATTTACTTCTTGTTAAGACCATCTCGTATTTGTTTTGTGTACCCAGTCCGTTCATCTCATAGTACTAGTAAAGACAAAAGTACAAGTGAATTTATTTCCTTCTAATTCGAGCACATATTCACCCCCAACCGGACATTGATTCATCGTATTGATTTGCAAAACACTGACACCTAGTGAATGCATGTGTATATCAAAACATGATTCTTAAAAATTAAATAGTGCTGGTCAGGTTCCGTGTACTGTGTTTTAAAAGTGCAAGAACTGAACTGCCATAATTTGGAACTGTATAAGTGATTGAAATACTGTGGAAGTATTGTTCCTGCCTAAAAAGATGCATTTTTACCTAGATATGTTACTGAGCAGAATATTATATCTTGCATTTCCGGGTTTTGAATGCTTTAGGCAGTGCATCGGACTTTCCTTGATACCTTTTTGAATAAATATAAACGATCCCCCGTCAAGCGCGTATTGTAGGGTTGTTAAACATTTAAACGGCGTTAGTACTTTTAACCCTTCTTGTAATATGATTCCTAATTGCAGCTTTAGCACATAAGTAATGGCGTAGAACAGGCCATCCTTTGCACAAGTTACTGCGGGGCTCTAAAGGCGTTAGGAAATAGCGCGAATGCACCGTATTGATACGTAGACCTCGCGGTGCTTATTCACAACTTGGTATCCCGGCGAAACGCGGAAACTCCTAGCTGGGCTGGTTTCAAACCGGCTTCGTCTTCTCTCGGTCGGTTCACTGCGCCAAGCCGTGACGCCACCAACTGTTCGCCGCCTCATCAACGATCTGAATATCTGATACGAACGGTCTTACCTTTTTTTTCTGCAATCATTACGCACCTAGTACCTTTTTTTCTAGGGTGCATGGAGTCGTTGACCGATGAAGGAAATTTCATTCCGCCGCGACCTTTATTGCATTAGTTACCTAATGACCTTCATTTGTTTAGGTCAAGGTGATGAAATACAAAGTGTCGAAAGCAAAAGGACTGCATATTTGAATGTTGCTAAACACGAAAGTGCTTATAGAAATGTCTGCTATCATTATTTGACTTTATAATTCCCTTTTGAAATGCTTGAATTGAATTATTACATGGACAAGTTCTAGGTTTACTCCTATTTTTCGTGAACATTTTTATTGACACTTGAATAGGTGTTAGAATGATCTCGAAAATAGTGATTTATAATCCAGTGTCGTGTTCGTAACAAAAATATACCCATTTAGTAGGTGATATTCGCCTCTATTTAGCTGAATGTTTTTCTTAATAAGAAAAGACAAAATGGTTTGTCGTTTTGGACATCGAGCACATTTTTAAGATGTAGTGTCGCCTCTGTTAATTCTCTTCACTTTTGAAAATGTAAACACGCGTAATGTGATGTCTCCATTGCGCTTTCACAATCTCCCTATCTAGTGATGTCCTCATTCTCCACGTTTGAGTGTGTCTGCTGGCGCTACTACTACACAAGAAATTCCACTTCGTGTATCCAAACATTAGTTTATCTGCTGCTTGCATTTCAGCAGGCGGTGTGCTGAGCGAAACATCACCAATCGCGCGTGTTTATCTTCGGTGCCTGAGTTGCAGAAAGCGCTGGCGCACCGTAAATCGCAGGAACGAGTTGGGCGGGCGCGGACACGTAACTCACGATTCTCAGATTACAGGATAGCGGAGCCCTGAGCGGCCTGCCAACGCCGCCGTCGCCGACGCCGACGCTGAGTGAGGACGCCCGCGCGACGCGACGGGGCCATTAGCCCGGTGAAATTCGTTCGATTTTCGCTTTTTTATAGATCGTTTCATGCTTATCAAAATGTACCCGAAGCTCAAAGTAAGAAAATGTATTTACTTCGAGATATCGTGGGTACGTGCGTGTCTGGCAAAGGACGTCTGCGGAATGAACTCTTTCAATTGTTTCAAACTTTTACTACGTAATTTTCATAAAAAATAAGTTGTAAAAAATTTACTTGCAAAATCCTACAGTTCCGAATAATTTCTCGTTCATATTTTTTTTCGTATGAAATATAGAAAAAAGAATAGTTTCCTCTTAACCCACCTATCCTCCTACACGTCGAGAAACGTTATTGCATTTGAAGTTTTTATTACATATACGCTTGTATTTTTTCACCTGAAATTGTCTTCAATTTCAATAATTAAAATTTTGGATCGCACTGCGCGACGTAGAACATGATAAAACTAAAACGTTTGTAGGAAATGTATTCTACAGAAGTAGCTGTCATTTAGCAGTGGAATGCAGTACATACAGTGTTAAGAAAGGATCTAGTGTTAGGGGGATATTTTTATTCTATGCGTGAAAAATTGTAGTAAAATTTAGCACTAAACTTAATATCTGTCATGTCGTAACTCTCTTGCATAAATGTTTTACAAGGTTGTCATGGGTTGTTCTGGGCATTTCGTATTCTGAAAAAAGTCTGATATTTATTTTAAAATTTTAAGCTATTCAAAGTTTATTTTTAAAGAAATACTGACTTTTAAAAGTAATTCTTTTTAAAACCGTGTTCACACTTTTAACTTCTAACTTAACGAGGTATCTGTATTGCCGAATAGTTCGCCTGACCTTTTTTGACATGATCTGGATGTCATAGACGGTTCGCCGACGTCACGTCCATACTCTGTGTAGCAGATTAGTTGATTAAGTATTTTGTGTACTATGTGATATGGTACGATTTGTAACATAAAAGCAAAAGCATAATAGTATTGTAACTATGTACGAGTTTTTTTTCACTTGTTTTTGGGATTGTATGCTGGTTGAGTTGTAAACCTTATTTTTACTGGACGTTATCCCGATAACAAGTATGCCAATAATTGCTTATCTTGCAAATGATATAATGGTTCGATAATAAACATGGCTCGTTTAGTGACGATAATTAAAAGAAATTTAATTTTTATAAAAATAATAAAATAAAAATATAATAAAAATGAACGATATCGTTTCAATGTGGCAGCCGACTGTATTGTCAGAGTTGTTCTGCCCCCTTCGCGTAACCCCATATTGCTTGTTTACCCTTTTTTGCAACGATAGCGGCGCTTGACGCATTGAGTAATGGCGAGTCACCTGTCGTGTAACGTACCGATGGGCGGTTGTTTTCCTGGTGAGGTTGCGTGGGCGGGGTCTGGATCGGGCGGTGAGAGCGGGACGTCGCGGCGTGTGGACTATCGGCGTCTCTGCCAGCGAGGATCCAATATTGGCGCAGGTGACATTCCGACGGTATGTGTACCACTTGTTCTGCGTTTGCAGAGATGCTGCGTCTAGGTTTGCTCGCTGGCTACACGCCTGGGATGTGCCTTTGGCGATGGGCGGGCGGTGTCCTTGTTTCGCCCGCTCTTGTTTTCAAACAAGAGGGTGGAGGACGCGAGTGAAGCCGAGACGCGGACGTGTGCGGGATATGTGCTGCAGTGCCAGACGTCGCGTACGTGACGTCGCTTTGCAGTCGACCGACACTGCAGATTACATTTCGTGTGTTTGAAGTGCAGAACTGAAGTGCGTTTTCTACGCCCAGGACAGCTGCTTATGCCTTGGCGAAGACATTCAGTTCATAGTCGTAGTACGTGTGCTGTTTGCCCACGTTGCAGTTATTCAGACCTGCCTTCGCAAAATTGTTCCTCTTGGTCGGAATCTTATCGGTTGAAACGCAATTCCGTAGTTTATTTGCTTTTGAAAATGTATGACCAGTACATTCCTTCATATTGGTTTCTGGTTGATGTAGATGCCCATGCGGCTTAACAGCTGAACATTAATGCAGCGCTTTCATTTAAAACTACTTGAACTTATTCTTCAGTTACTCCTCCTTGTCATGAAAAGTAACCACTTCGTAAAGACTCGCGAAGCTATCGTTAGTATTACACAGGTTATTGAGGCTCATGATGACGCATGATGTTTCAATTTCAGTTCCTGCCCTCAAAACACCTTCGTCATGGGTCGTGACTGGGTGGCGTTTCAGGCTCTGGATCGTGCTCCACACTTTCTGCATGCGAGGAAGTGTTAAGCGGAAAACTTGTCCATTCCTATAATCGGGATGGCGATGTCTTGCCTCATTAAGGGCAAGCTTTATAATGTTTTTATAAGTAGACTGTTCTACACGATTGTATTTTTATTATAAACTAAATGTCTCAAAACGAGTGTGCAATATTTGCAAATAATATCAACATTGTAAGAAAATGCCTGGCGTGACATTTAGCTCATGATTTGCATCAAAATATGAACTCCTGCAAGAATAAGTGTACAGAAGATATAAGTGTACGGAAGTGTGTATATAAGTGTAAGAGTACTGTAGATATGTAAAAAGATAATAGAAAAAAGGATTTAAAAGAATTGCAGAAAATGAATGCTTCATTCACGATACTGCGTCAATGTTACTCCTGTGAAAATCACGGGATCTGTTTCTAAAGAAAGGGAAAGAAATGCTTTTGAACATTTTATTGTGGTTTCAAGACACGAGTTTCAGGAATCAGCTTTTATTTCTCCGACCCGAAGCTTTTCTTTCCATCCACCAAACCCATACGGTTACTGCATTTAAACTTGTATTTCAAAGAAAGAACCCCCGGTCAATCAATAGGGCCCGACATTTCCCGGAAAACTCGAGACATTGCCGGGCCACTTCCTCCCCTAACCCTTTCCTCTTAAGCGAGTTACCGGCCGCATCCTCCCCCCTTCCGCCAACGAATAGTCTTCGCAGAACTGAGCTTGACGCACTGGGCTGTGGTCTGGGGTACTGTATCTGGCAGGGGCATCCAAAAAGGGAGGGAGGGGCAGAATTTTTTCCAGGCCCTGATTAATTAGGGCCCGGAATCTTTTTTCATTCAAAAGAAATGAATATATTTATCTCTAATACAATTAAAGGCTATAAGTTATTTCTGCTGCATGGAAAAATGCATTCTGTTTATGAATTGAGGGGAGGGGCAATTTTTTGTTTGAAATAAGAGGCCCCCTTGGATCAATTGCCCCAAGCCCCTGGTTTTCTGTGGGCGCCCCCTGGTTTCCCAATGTTGCACTAGGTACACTCTTTTGGGCAGTTGTGTAATACTACGTCGGGACTCACTGCAAGAGTGCCCTCAAAGTGAGCAGAGAATTCTCAAAGTGAGCCCGTGGCGCGCGGCGCGGCGGGTGGAGGCCGCGCGAGGGGCGTTGCCGCGGCGGCTGGCGCGTGGGATGAGCCGGAGTCGTGAGCGCGCGCACGGCCTATTACAGGGCGAGCGATGAGATGAGATGAGACGCGAGGCCGAGCCCGGCGATGATGCGTAGCGCCGATGCGACCGTGTTCTCGCCCTCCGCCGCCCCACAGTGGCCCACGCGCACACAGGCAACGCGGCGAACTGGTTGCACAACATGTCGGTGCATAAGGAAGGCGACTTCCCGAAAATCGTCAGTTTTGAGTTTCTGAAGAAATGCTTTTACAAAATTGTTCAATTATATCAGTAAAACTTCCATCAATACAGTTTACTACCTGACCTGCGTATAGACTAAAAACACGTCTTTGGCCGCGAAAGAAACACCCTCTGTTAGGATAAAGTCGTTCTCTTGTAGTAATTTTCTGACCTTATTAAAGTACACTATTTTTGTAATAATTTAAAATGTAATTCAAAAGAAATTAGGGTATGTTTTAATAAGGACAGAAAATAGTACAATTTCAGAGACATAACTTGTTAACATGTTCCTTAAAGTCGTTCTCCTAAAGACGAATAGTGTTAATTGAGTTCTGAGCTTCTCAGGAATGATTGTAGTTACGAATGCCTCGGGTGGCATCATTACGTTCACATTGTTTTTGTGGCATGGAAGGTAAAAACAAAATACCATGTTTGGTAATAATATCCCCTTAGTCCTCCGTAGTCGTAATTTCCCGGTAAAACCATTTATAGTTCTCTGCAGCTCAGACTCCCAACATTGTCGGCGATATGACAATAGAAGGAAAGAAAATATTTCTCTTTTTAGGAAGCTTTTAGTTCAAATGACCGGTGTGTTATCAACATTTTAGTAAAAAAATGTTTTGCTTCACCGGAAATCAAAATGCTTGACTGAGAAGCGATGCAATTTTCTAATTTACGGTATTTATTTTCTCAGTAAAGTATTTAAAATTCGTATTCAGATCGTTAATAGGGCGCATTTTGTTGGGGATATACCAACATAAATATTGCGAAAGATGTTTTTCTCCACGCCAAGCACTAATGATGATGGCCTCACTGTGCGCCCGCGCGGCATGTGCCCAAAGGAGTCGCAACCGGTGATTCACGTGACTGTGCGGCGGAGGCTGCGATTCCCAGATGGCGTTGGAGGCCTCGGGCTCAGGGTGGGCGGGCCGGAGGCGGAGCGCGTGCCTTCGCTGCGCCACATGCGATCTTGATATTCATCCGTTAAAATGAACGCCGCTGCTATCGAGGTTTCCGATGCTCGTGCAGTGTGAAGTTCAGCTGGTGTTTAGAAGATGCGACCTGGATCTGGAATGCGTTTTTTTAGACAGCCTCTAGTAGAAGCGGTTACCTTTAGGGCAAGCACAACATGCTGAAAGTTCACATTTTAATTTTTAGTGTTAGAAGTGACACGATTCTTAAATTTTCAGAAACGACTGTGAATGCAAAAAAGAAAAAGTACTCTCGTCTGATCAGCTACAACTGATCTTAATGTAACATGGTAAATACCCTGTTAAGTGATTTGCATACTGAATTAAAATAAAAGGAAGTCAGTCACTTCTAAAAATAGTGTTTGACACACTTGGCAAAAGTGATTTTGTTTTCCTCGTGCGATTGTGTCATTCGATCAACGACCTCGTGTCGCAAGATTTCCTACTCGCAAAATAAAATTTCACATTTACCGCTCAAATAATTACGTGAATATCGACAATAGTAACTTAAACAGAATGTCACAGAAACTTTCTGAAACTGAACGTTTCAGAAGGTACAAAGTTTGTGAGTACTTTAAGACAATATATTGAAAATACGTTTTTCTTCAATATATTTTCTTACAAATGTATCTCTTGGCAAACAATACCCACTATTCATAAATATTCTTAATATGCATTCCCCAAAATTCTTGAATTTTATGATTTTTAATTCTTATTTCTGTAGGTAATTTGTCTTTTGATGTCGAAATATATTAAAGTTAACGTGTTTTTACAAATACCTTACGTAGTGTAAACAGCCATTGGCACTGCTATAATTATTGTCCATCTCTGTTTCCCTGAATTCGAGCAAAGAATGCGTGTATTTTGTAACGATTGTTTGTCTGGCACCATTAGTGGTCGACCGCAGTGGATGTTTTGTAGCTAGCAATGCCCATTTTCGGAGATCGGAATTCCAGTGAAGCAATGTTTCCCCACCGATGTGTTTATCTGGTCAGCATTGCTTTGTTGCGGGTGGGCGAGTAACGCTCATCGTTGTTTCTTTGGTTTCCTCTGATCGTCCTGACAAATTGTAGTCACTCTTGTGGTCATCGCTTGATTGATTTCGTTCAACTCTTTAAAGTTATTTACAGTGCGTAATAAATATACCAATTGATTCCTTTATAATTAAATGGATGCTGTTGACTGATTAAAGTCACAGACGAAACTTATATTACTTTATTCGAAAGCACGTTGCTAAGTTATTGATCATTATTGTGGAATCATATTCAAAATGTAATTAAAATGTTTGATAACATATACGTGATAAGTATAACTTCTTAAGTCGTATATTCTTGCTTGCATTTCGTTAACATATTTTACGACGTGGTTTCTCGTTATGACTACTCTGCTTTCGCCAAAGTGTATGGCATGCCAAGGAACTTACAAACCGAGTTTCGGTATAAAGAGCGCAGTTTCTTTGCAGTCTCCTTGCGTGCGAATGACAAGCGGAATATTTCGGATAATCGACTGCAGCTTCCCGCTAGGCCTTTTTTGCATGTGAAGGAATGATTCTTGTCGAGGTCAAGATCGCAGTTGCGTGTCCGGGTGTGCTCGAGGCCCTGGCGTACTCATGCACTTACACACATGCAGAGCAATCCCTCACACGTTCTACGCCTCCGGGAATGACGATGTTAGCCAGTGCCCGTCTGGATGATGACGGCGCCGCGCCGGCGTGATGAAGTACATCTCGAAAGTATATCCGCATCTGATGCTGAGTCTCGTCAAACATTTTTATGTGCAAGCTGAAATGGAAGACAAGCCCATATTGCCCCCAGTAGTAGTATGTTAAGACCGGAATACGCGGTACAGTTTTCGTGCAGATTCTTATACAGTAATACAGTTTCGTACAGATTACATTCTGTACAAAAGTCGTGCATACGCGGTCGCCGCTAGGGGGTTTAACGAGAAACAACTGAATTGCGCCGTCCGATTACTTCCATGATGGTATTTACCGGCCTGCGTTCTGGCTGCGATTTTTATTTAGTATTAATTAACCATGAGGAATGTAGAGAATAAAAATAGGAAAGCAGGAATTCCGGGAAAGGGAGTTTATTACACATATCACTTCACACAATCGCATCTAACCTCAAAATCGAAATGGCCGGTTATTGTTAGTGAACTATTCGGGCGCTAGAGGCGCTTGAGTCAAACTTTAGCCTTTCTGCATGACCAATTATGAACATGTTCGTCCAGAAAACGTGCAGTCTGTACTAGACGTTTTCTGTAGGTCCAATCTGCACAAAAACTGTACCGTACCTACCGGGCTTTATATTATTTCTACAAAAAACAACAGGTAGATGTTCCCAAAACTTATGAAGAGATGTATCAATTTCAAGGCTTTCTATAAAATTATAGATATTGCGTTTCAGACTTCTCTGATTCCGTAAAAAACATTTCGTAGTTGAAAATAATTAAAATATTAGGTAAACAAACTAATTATATAATAAATGACAGAATATTAAATTATGGTCTAGCTTCTCTTTGCTTTTCATTTCAGGGTTCCATTGGTATTATTGAACGTGTATTCGACACTTTTCAAACACATGTGGAAAGGAAGACAAATAATTCGCAATTTCTTTTCAAAAAGTTCTGTTTCTGGTTATGATTGTCCTATCTGGACTGTCCGACATTCAACACAGAATAACTGACTCCGGCTAATACGGCCTTCTTTCGCCTTCGCCTGGGAGATTGTGGCCTCACCTGGTCGCTTTTTGAATTCAGAAAACTGAGCTCTCCACATTAAATTAAAAAATTTGTTGTAAGAGATTCTTACGGTCGTGGCCTTCCGCACCTTGCTCTACTCCGCTGCACGACTCTGCTTTTGCGCTCCAGAACGGCGATCCTTCGCGCTCCGCGCCGGGGGCGGTATACCGACCTGCGTGCAGCGTAATGACGAGGGCGGCGTCGGGGCAGTGATGTATCCGGAAGCCCTCTGGCGTGGGTGCGCCCTTTTTTTTTTTCTTTTTGTTTTCTTCATCGTGCGTCACGGTCGACTCCGGCGCCGCGCGATGGCGACCGTTATGGGCCAATTAACGTCCCGCGCGACCTCTTTCGGGGCGGCCCATTGAGATATAGTGTTTGTTCTGGTCGCGAGCTCTTCGGACGCGCGGCTGCGACGCCGCCACCTGCGCGGGCAGGAGACCCGCGCAAACACGCGCAGCGGTGCTTTACGCGAGTGGCCTTATAATGGGCGCTCGCGGGACGATGACGGAGGGCGCCGCGATTACTCGGCGGCCGCGGCCGGCGATATTTTGTATGTAGGTCGTGAAGGAGAAGTATGGTCGACGTTGCGAAGTGCTGGAACCGAGCGCTTTCTGAACCGGGAGAACAAAAACCAAATGTTAAATGATCTTGGCTGTCCAAGTGACGCCGCGTCGAAGGCGTGTTGCCGACGTTTCGACCATCTTGTCGGGCTTCCCAGGGCTGTTGTGCGGAAGACCACGACAAGATGGTCGAAACGTCGGCAACACAGCCTTCGACGCGGCGTCACCTGGACAGCCAAGATCATTTCCATGACTCTGGCCGCGGAAACCTACGACTTCACAAAAACCAAATGTTGCTAGCAAAATGGTCGTGGTAAACGCAATGTCAAAATTATTATTCTTTTTTGTTTATTACACCATCGTGATCAATCTAGAGAACTGACTCAGTTTCAACAGGTGTCAAAAGACTAATGAAAAATTGAACATCATGATTTTAAATTTGTGAAAGCGACTGTCAAGACGGAGAGATAGAGAACGCTTTTCGTTCCTCCTGAAAGTTTCGGAAGATTTAACATACGACCTGTTGCGGTTACCACGACGAAATGCTGCTTTTGTTCCAAGTAAATTGTGTTAAATAGAATTGCTCCGTGTTCTTACGAGTCACCTATGATTGGTATGTTGATTGTGAAATGTGTTGTAATTCTAATTAGAATCTCTCAGGTAATTTAGAAAACCCGCGAACGAGAACATCTGAGAGGGTCGCGTTGGCGAAATGCGAAAACCTTGTTGAGAAGAATTATTAGCCTGTTCCTACTTGATTAGATAAAAATACACTGGTCTGGAATGTAGGCGAGGAGGAAGCTTTCACAAAATTCAGCAGAGTCATGTGAAATGAAGAAAATTCGTTCTTGGTGAGTCAAATGTGCACATATGTATATTGTAGATATTTCCGGGACGATTGAAAGAAATGAGCTACAAACAGCTGTTCTTCTTTCTTGAGAAATTGTCCTTCATGTACGTATTGCTAATCCCTAAGCACTGGTGCGAATAATTTTGCATTATTCAACTTCTGCAACATGATTTCTATTTCAGTTACAATTATTTTTGGGTGTAAGATTCACTATCCAACCAGAAATTAAGACGGTGTGGCACATTCTTTTCTTAAAAGAATAGATCCTCGAGAAAATTTCAATTAAATAATATGTAAATTTTCTGTAGATCCTCTCAAACTTTGTCTTGTTTTTGTTCTGTTCGTCACTGTCCTTTTCGTGTAGATTTGTAATGCATGATTTGGTGTACCCACGTTAGACATTTCTTTCTTCTATTACAGCAGGCGCCGTGTAAGGCACAGTCCTTAGGATCTTTTTTTCCTTGATAAAAGGGGTAAAAAAACTGTGTTTTGTAGCAGCTGGATATCTTATTAAGAAGTTAAGACAATGTGAAAATGAACTACAATGCAATTTAAAATCTAACTTCGGAAAGCTGAAGTGACAAGCACATCTTTTGCGTTGAGACCATATATGTAAATGCGTTCATAATTTGTCCGTTATATGTCTAACGTGGTAATATAAAAAATTTACAATGTTGAATGTTTCGACTTCTCTTAGAAGTCTTTCCCTTATTCCGAACATTATATGAATCTTGAAATTTGTCACTGCTTCAGTATTATTATGCAGTGTGGTATATACATTGGTAAGAAGAGAACTGATCGTTCGAAGCGAAGTTGTACACATCTTACAGTAACGATTAACGTGTTGTAGAACAACTCAACACGTTGTTTGCGTCGGTAAACAACTTCTATTAGCATAATGTATTAACCCTTAAATCAGTGATTCATGAAAGAGTAGCTCCGATGTGTTTCATCGCTTCGTGACAAAATGGCCGTAAAATAATTGTTGATTTTTTTCAGTAGCTGGCCTAAAAACAACCGCTTCAAGGTTTTCCGTTGGAAGTATGTTGACCATTGAAACAAGTTCACGCGTCTCGCGAAATGAAGGGACGGGGCGTGAAGTGTGAGGACGCCCTGTGTGGTCGACGCGATCTCCTGCGATGTCGCCACCGGAGCGCCGCCATACCTGCGGTCGCGCGCTTGCTCGCTGCGCCTCCTGCGGTCTCTGCCATCACAACTCACCATCCTCCATTCACCACTCACCGCGGCTCGCACTTACTGTCCGTACTCAGAACAAAATGATGATTGGAAAGTAATGATAGCAGTAATAACAGTAATAGAGATAACCTCGTTTAGACTAATAGCGATGGATGTAAAGTGTTAATTCATTGCCCAGTTCATTTATCATCCGCTTGAATCTCTAAAATCAAAGGGAATCGGAAATGGGTGTAACCAGTTTCATGTGCTGAAATGAGATTGTGAATCCCAACGACTAACTTGTAAGCCGGAGGTACAGTCGAACCTCAAACCCTTTGAATCGTCTTATGAGCTTCCGATTCAGCCACCACATTGCCTTGTACTATCAATATCATCATAATCTCCATCAGATGGCGTGTTTTGCAACAACAACAAAAAAAAAAAAATTGAGAAACTACAGAGTATGCTATTTAAATTTGGACACATTGTGTTTTCCCCTTAGTTACTGCTTTATGAATGCAATTAATTTCATTTTATGAAGCATGGATATTTAATCTATGTACCTGTGCAGTCTCCAACTAATGTGAGAACTAGACATGGCGGAGATGAATTTTAATGAGATGAACCAAATAGTGTTCAGGGATTCCTTTACACGATAGCAATTGATATATTCCGAAACAATGCTCTGAACTCGGCAGGACGGACCCGCGACCTTTGGAGGCACGACCACCACTCCGGTAGCGCAGCCGGCCGTTTGCATGACAATTGCTGTTAATGCGGGCTCTCCTCGCGCCGCCATTCATGCTGCAAAGCCGATGGTTGGCCCTCGCTCCCCTGCCGCGCTTGTGCATCGCGGGGGTCCGTTCGATCCGGGATAACACGGCAGGCCTTTTTGCGCGCGCGGCCCTCGAGCGCGGTCTGCTTTTAATTATCTGCTCGCGCTCAGTGAAAACGCGGCGCAATTTCCGGGGGACAACAAAAAAGCCGCGGCCGGAGGTGTTCTATGGGCGCTGGTTTGTGGGGTGCACGTAATGCGCAGTTGTTAAAAGGGTAGGAATTATGGAAACTCGCGGTTGAGGAGCGTCACGTTGTCTAAAGAATCTGACCAGTCCCATAATCTTGTTAGGATTGTCATTTGATCAGCGTTTCGTAATGTGAAGAAAGTACGAGTAATACACCATTTCGACACCAGCCATGTAGCTGAGCTTTTGCTGTATTTGGAGGAGAATTCGAGAGACGTAATTCCTGATTAATCGTTTCCATGGTTTCCTCTAGTCAATCCAGGTGGATATCGGATCACTATATGAAACTATGGACCACAGACTGCGCAGGACCCATCCTTATGCTGGGCCCACACCCGTCTCTTATACACGTGTGATCTATCCCCTATAATCTACAACGACCTTCACTAATTCGGAATATATTGAGAAAGGGATGATATTTCTTCATAATTTCATTTTTTGGTTATTATAATGATTATGATTATTATGATAGTGATTATGTAGTGATTATACAGTCAATTTGTACGTCAAGTGAATCAAGGTGTGTGGTAAATAAGGATGATACAAAGACAAATGAAAATGATACGTCGTTAGCTATACCACTGTTTTTTTAATTACTAGAAATGCAGTGTACGAAAACCAAAACGTCATTGCCTACTCTGAAAAGCTTGCGTATTTGAATTGTTGACGCCCTACGTGTAGTCGTTTCTGTGTATCTGTAATTTGCACATGTTGCTAAATAATATTGCGAAGTGCGTCATATTTAAATCTCATCTGCCTAATAGATCTGCATTAGGTTCAATTGGTTGCGGAGTGTACAAAACATATGCATGCATAAATTACCTGACTCGCCAATCAGATTAATGGTCCGCCACCGCGCTGCTTCGCGCGAGGGGTAACTGTGGAACAGATGGCGGGCGCTACGCAGCGCATCAATCAGCAAACCTCGCCTCGCGCCCGCCTCGCAGTTCTGAAAGTTTTAAAATAGTATGAATAAAGGCTACCAAAAATATGTGTTTCTGCCAACAGAAAACAAATTATCTTTCTTCAAATTGTTTACATGAACTACCTCTCAAAACGGCCATTATTTCTTTCAAGGAAGGATGTTCAAAAAGTGATAATTAGCACCAGTTAAAAACAATATTTGATTGGTAAAAAAACCCTTTTTAATTTTAAAAAAATATTTCATAGAACTTCCAGCGAGTTGGTATGGTTTATCAGGCTATTGTCCAGTCTGTCCTGGCATGAAGTCAGTAGGGCGCCGCTTTCCTGCCAGCATTCCTTCCGTTATCTCACCCGAACCCGTCGAACCCACCTGCATCCTACAACCTGTGATGGTTACCAGTCGTATTTTCTTGACACTTGATCATGCTCACGTCATGATGGCGCACCCTGAATTTGAGTGATAAAAATACATACATTTATTTTATCCACAAGCGAAAATGTTTAAATATTCATAAAGCTGTTATTTACAGACGAATTGGCAATTAATTTAACAGTGTAATATTTGTAAATGTCAGGAATCGGAATATATAAAAAGAATTGAAAAAATATAGATTTTTAACCTTGCATATGTTATTAGATTACTCTGAAACTACACTTATTCTCACGATGCATCGCAAAAGTAGCATTTTCCTGTAAAATCTGTTTTACCTGATTTTAGAACTTTTCTAAAATAATCTCAGGTTTATTTCACGACGTATTTGAAACTCGAACTGGATTCCGAGCATTCATGCTTCTGCTCTCGCTACCATCCCAGACTCCACCAGCATCCGCGGCCACACAAAAACACGCGTGGCGTTCTTCGCCTATGGCGGCAATTCTCGACCACAACTGAGCGCTCTCACTCGAAAACGTTAATGCTCTAACAATGAAAATATAGATTTATTTTTTCTCAATTATAATAAATCCTCGAGTATTCAAAAGAATACTCCACATGGATAGCCTAATTAATATTTGGAATATTTAAAATAATGATATCCTGTAACTGGAAGTGCAGTATTTCATGATTTCTTATTATTGCTAAATGTGGCTTTTTATGACCTCCTCTTGGTGACAAATTGTCGTTTATCAACAGTCGATTTGATAGTAGGTGTAACCTTAATGAACCAAAGAAATAAATAGGTATTTTCATCTTCTGAAAAATGTACTTTTTTTCGTACATTTTGCAATTTTAGTGACTATATATTTCAACATAAAAGATAATTTAAAATGTGAGTAGCTATAAAATCAATGAGATTATACTACTGGGAATCAACTTTTACGAGTAATTAATCAAGTGTTTAGTACAACACTATACGGAATTTCTTTTCATAGAATCTTCCATAGATTTTCCACTTTTTTTTCAGATCATTGTTATGACCGTACTGTGTGCTTGCAATCGGAACATTCCTGCCTCCGCTGTCACCGCCGTCCACGACTGCGTCCGCGCCCAGCGACCCGTGGCGTCGTCCGCAGCGCCACTTGATCATTCTCGGGCGTTGCCGCCCCGCGCGTCGCATGCCAATACCCCGAGCATGCGAGCGCATGCTCTGCTTTCCCGATGGCGTGCTGGGCTGGTGGCGGCGGCGCGCGTCCCGGGCCTTGCGCATGTCGCCTGCAGGGATTGCGCCGCGGACTCTTCCTCTGGGCGGCTTGCCAGTGCGCGGCCGGCGCCGCGGATTGGTATGACCTGCGGCAGGTCCGGGTTCCGCGAGAGAATGAAACCCATTGGGTATGCCGTGCAGCAGTACGAACGTGCCGCTCAGCGGTAATGATGTGGCGATTTTTGTGGAATTATAAACTGTCGCCGCACGAATTTGTGGTGTCTAGAAATCTCAGAGTTATCGAGAAACGTTATTAAAAAAATGCATCTTCTTTGAGTTAAGGGCGATCACAATTTGGCCATTCATGATCATTATTTTCTTGGGAAGTAAATGAGATGCAATCCTATATGCTGTCCTACAGGAAATCATGCAATTCAAGGAACTGCAATCTCCAGACCAATATTAATTACTAAAGGAGCGTGAAATAAAATGATGTAATCATCAATGGAAACCATGATGTAATTCGTAGATTTATAATTATGTTTGCACATCTTCAAAGCGGAAAAAAAGATCCGAAAGTAAAACTAACGACTTAATGTGGATCCCACTTGACTCATTAATTAGATTGTTGGTGATATAGATACCTTATTAACTTAACACCCACTTGACTCGTTATGGTGCTCGAAACTCGCTTCCTTGTCCACTCAGTCGCTCCATTGGTTGTCAGTTTCATTTGTCATCGGGGCCCGGCGTTTCCGAAGGACGTGCTTCGGTCCAAGGGATGAACGTTCCCGTGGCATCGGAGCCAGACGTCTGATAGCGGGCGCAGCCGGTCGGCCGTGGCTGTTTCATTTTGGACGGGTCCCACCCTGCCCCCCCCAGTCTCGCCCGTCGGAGGTGAATGCACTGGGCGGAGGCGGCGGCGGCCCGGTTTCCCAGGCGATCGCCTGCGGGAGAGCCACCGACCGGCTGGCGTCCCTAGCAGCGGCCCGCTGGGCGTGGGATTGCGCTTGGGCGAGGCCGCTCCCCGCTTCCGCAGACGCCGCGTCGTGTGGTCGCACTTGGCCGAACCAGTGGGTGGAGCGGGAGTCATCCGAACGTGCGCGATTCCGTTCAAGTGGAAAAGTTGTAAATATCTGTGACGCCAGAGGAGTGTCGCTTCCTTGACACAGGGTTGATTTCTGCGCGTATGTGCTTGTGGGCGTTTCCAACGCGAGTCATAGCTATCGCGAACTGTACTTTCGATGTTACGGGCAAACGTTAAACAAATTACCAACATGTCTACCTTATTCACGCTACAGCTGTTTTTGATGAAATATGTTATTTATCCATGCGACAATGGAAAAATAAGTGGAAACAATCAAATTAATGATGTATAATTTAGTCGTTGAGTGACATATTTATTTACGTAATCTGAGAAGCTACTAAATTTTGAAACCGAATTTTTTTAAACGAGTTTTTGAGTATTACAAAATGATAGATTACACTTGTTTTAGTTCTTGTGATGTTTTGGACTACTCGCCAGTCATTGCAACGCAATCAAGTCAAAATATTATTGGAAAGTCAAACCAGCGATCAAACATGTCAACATTTACTCTTTACCGTACATAATCAATTTTCCATTTGTATTTGAGAATAAATGTAAGGTGAAATAAGTTTGAATACTTAGTAGGGGAAATTTTTTTACAAGTATTTGTGACACTTCAATTATTAACACTATTCTCAACATTTTACAGTGAACAACTTCTTTGAAAATACTTCTAAATTCGTGTATTGCTTACATTTTTATTTCTTTTATTGTTTTGCAATGTAGTAAATGTTTGTACTCCCGAACTATGCACATTCTTTAGTGAATTTTGTAATAACCTATGTTTTCCTAGAAATTATGTAAACATGACTCTTGGAATGTTTGTTTGCTTGAATGTCGGCACATATCGCCATTGAGTGGTACTGTTTACCTTCCTACGCAGTTCGCTATGCTTGTCTGATACCTACACATACAAGGAAGCACTCAGAATGTACTGAGGCCACGGAAGTTATGATGTCAACAATGGCTATCGACAAATATGGATGGGAAGGGGTAATGGCGTTGCTCGGACACGGAATGTTATGCATTTTCCCTGAAGAAATACTTCATGTGTTTTACTGTATCATCGTGATGCTTCCCGCACTACAAAGATCTGATATTGTACACAAGATATATTTGAGAATCCAAGAGGAAGGTACCTAATTCCTATTATTTTCAATGCCTTGCTTGGCAATTTTTCTTGGAAATGGGAATTGTTTACAAAATGCTAAAAAACTATGAATGCCAATGCTGTTTATCAATACCAGTACCGTTTGTAATTGAATTTACTAGCCATTGTGATAAGTATGATTGTCACTTATATCGTAATCCGCGAATACATTTTATCATGTGCTGCCGAAAATATGTAACATGGCACAGCTCGTGTGAGCGGTTCGTGATGTAGTGGTCAGACCACTCACCGTCCATCTCTGGGACTGGGATTCGGATTCAATTCCTGGTCGATCTGTATGGAATTTGTTGTGAACAGTGTCGGTTCGCAGCAGGTTTTCTCGGCGAGCTTCGGTTTTCCTTGCCTCTCATTGAAGCATTGGCCCATTCATTAGTCATTTGATTTAGGCAGCCAAATTTAGGTGTAGTTCTCATTCAGATTTAATAGAGTATTTTGAAAATGGATTGGAGAGACATTGTGATAGAAGATTGGTCTTATGGGATATTGTAAAAGACATTGTAATTGATCATATGTGATGCAGACTGAATAAGAATAATTTCCGCTCTTCGTGGGTCATAATGCAAATTTCTAGCCGAGGGCGTGTCCTCGAACGGGCCTTTCCGATGCATTCCTCCGCGTGGCATGTTCCCATCGCCTCCCCGCAGCTTTGGAGCCGGGCCTCCTCCCGCACCATCGCTGCTGCAGCACTTAGGAAACAATAGCTGCTAGTTATCTGCGCGGCGGGGGAACCGGTACCTGCTAAAGACTGACGTGTGGCGGCGAATCCTGTTAGGGTTCAATAGGCCCTTTGTGTTCCTCCAGTCATGCTCGTCGCCGACTATGAGCAACGCATAAATCACGGAAGGAGTTGCAATTGCCATTCCGCGTACGCTAAAAGCAATGTGCGATTCGAGGTGGTAAAGTTTTATAGCACGCTTCTTGGGTTCTGCTGTCTTTTACCTCTAGTGTTCGTTGTAGATCTTGATTGGCTCGCTGTGCGTCAGGGGTGGTGTATTTGTTTCGGTAAGAGGCTTCCGTAAGGTGGCATAGATAGTAAGAAGCGAATGGCGTTACATGGCTTTACACACATGCTCATAAACACTCGCACTTAAAGCTTTCATCCAGTTTTATTGCGCGCATGCGGCGTCGTAACTTCCACATCCTTCGGTTTGATGCTCTTATGTTTTATTCCACTGCAGTGGAATCATGCTTTTCTTACGGCATCTTGGACATTCTCTGGAACGAACGACGCAACGGTGTGATGTGAACGTTGATCAATGTATACGGAAAAGCCGAGGTAGAAATTGGGAAAGATTGCCCATGACCACGAAATGTCTGACCAGTGCTTACATGAGATCTGAAAATACTGTTGAAGTTATTATAATATGAGATCATGAGACGCTTCTTACTTGTAGTGGACGCTCTGTGGCTGTGGATCAGACTAGTGCGCTTACTTTTTTGGCATCCTGTACTCTTAGCGATTATGTTAGCACTTGTGCAATAGCGAATGATACATCTACAACTAAACTTCAGGAATACAATTGTGATAAAGACACGGTTTTATTGTATTTTGATAATAAATCCCTGTCTCTAAAAATGAATTAATGTGGAATGTTGATTATGAATTTATTTTTGTTGGTTTTCTACAACTTCCGAATGCATTAATACATTTCACCCTCCAAAAAAAGAGACAAAGTGACCGAGAAATCTTCAAAAAGAAATCGTATGCACATGAGGTATTTGCTAGAGCAGAAATAGAAACCTTTAAGTACTCGTGAGAACTTTTGATCGCGTAACGTTTTTTCAAATAATCACTAACGGAAGGATTTGTTCCAGTCCGTAATTACAATTTATTGGCTGTATTCTTTAGACTAGACATTGTAACAATTGAGTTGATAAAAAACGCATAATTCTCCACGTGAAGAAAAATCAAAATACAGAAATTAGGCTGAGAAAATTGCACGTTCCTAATTGTATAGAGTTGTAATTCGGTAACCAAATCATCATTATTCTGCTTACCGTCCTCTGCATTTTCGGAACCCTTTGAACTAGTTCTTTCGCAGCGGGTGATCAGTGAGGCGCAGCCGTGTGAGAACCGGGTTTGAGTGTAAAAGCCGAGATTCCTCGCTTCGACGCCGGATCGCGCCGTCAAGTAGAGCGGTCAACCGCAGCGCCTCATTAGCGTGCCAGGAGGGCCCGCGCAAACTTCTGCCGCGGGAAGCGGGCGGGCAGCCGGCTGGGAGTAACGATGGCAAAACCATCCATGTTTTTAAAACATCGATATTGTCCACCAGGAACATCGATATATTAACATCTAATATTTTGTTTTCGATCTTATCTTTACATCGATGTATTTTTTCAGAAATATCGATGTTTCTAAAAAAAGGTTATGTAATCTTTTTCTATGATTTTGTATATGGTAATGTTGTTAAAGTGCATTTTGAACTGTATGAAATCTTGATTATAAAATTAAGGAAACGATGTTTTAAGGCAGAATATACATTAAACTGATATTTACGTCACGATACAGGACGATTTACTTCGATGGTTTATGAATGGAAATGAATAAATGGAATAGCAAACCACGTTGTCCTTTATTTTTATTTCCGTCTCTACATTCGATAAACATTGTTATTATTACTTTACTATTATTTTTATATTATTATTAACATATTACTTATACGTGACCAAACAATATGATTCCCCGGCATTTAATTTAAATACTCTTTAAAATTGAAACAGAATTGAAAATACCAATGTTTTATCATATTTTAAAACCGATATTTTAAACTCGTTGTGTTTTGTGGATGTTTTGTGTTGAGGTACCAAATATCGATGTTTTGATAAAATTTGCCATCACTGGGTGGGAGGGGCCCTCCGCGAGACGTGGCAACGCAGATCCCCGTCGCGCCGCGGAGCGCCGGCGGCTGTGGCTGTGCTCTCTCCGCTTTGAAGCGGGCGGAGCAGCGTGGCGCGGCGCGGCGGTGGGCGTTGGTGGGGGGCGGAGGCGGTGGCGCCGGCGGTGGGGCCGCCTCCTCACGCGCGTCCTCGCCGCCCGCCTGCCCGCCCGCCCGCGCGAGTCGTACGCACCGCGCCGTCCCGAGCAGGTGCGCGCCGCCGCCCGCTGCACGCTAGACGCGAAGCTTCTCGGGCCCGTGGAGTTGGACACCTCCGACGTCCCGGGTGGCCACTGTGGCGCACGAGTCAAATACGTGCACGCCAGCTGTACAAACTTGCGTTTTAATGCTGTCCGTCATGTGCTGATCGCACTAAGCTGCCAGTCGAATTTCGACCGCCCTCAACTCAACGAGGTCGCGGCGGTGATTGCACGCAGACTGCACTCTTCGAAACCATCTTCGAGCTGACTGCTCTAAAGCCAAGACGTGACTGTACTCCGGCTGTTACCGGCCACAACATAACGTTTATCTCATCATCTTATGTCAGCGACTTATCAACCGTGCATCAGTCGTGCTGTTCTGCCGTCGTATACCTATCTACATCGTTGAATCATCGACACATCCGCAAGCGCTTACCCGATCACCTGTTCGTCGGGTGCACTTTAACTTGGGCGACTGCGTTCGCCCTCATCTCGCCGGACCACGCTGGACTCGTTCGGCGCCGGATTTTGGCCGACTGGGCGGGTAGGCCCGACCAGCCTGGTCACTCTCGACTCTTCGCATTCAGAACTCTGGCAGCTGGAATTCGGCACAGCTCCTGGCAAAACCGGAATCGCTAAAGACGCTCGCCTGGTTCATGCGATTAATAACTCGCTCGCTGCTGTGGATAGCAGTGCCAAGTCGGCGATGGCTTGGCGACATCGTTAGGTCACCATCGGTTCTTTGTTTTGAGGCAGCGTTCCTTCTTAGGATACCGCTGCTCTATTCAGTCCACAATCAGTTCATCGAACCTGAAGTTGAAGCATTGAAGACCATATTTGTCATCTTGACACCAGCCGTCAGTCGAGCGCCTGCCTACAGAACTTCGTGTTCAACAACACAACTGTTGTGTGACCTCTGAAACATCAAAAGCATGACGTTTACCAACGCAAAACCTCACTCGGGCCTGTAAAGTGTTTGCTTTTCCTCAATCGGCCTGCGTCGTGGTAGCAACCAAAACAGCTCTTCGCACGTTCCACAAGTACGGCCGCCACCGTGTGAAGGACCTCCGCCGCCACCGGAGCGTGACGTCACCGGGTTCCTACGTCTCGGCGCAACCGCCGGAAACTGTGACTTCCGCGAGTGTCGTTCCCGTGCGGAAGCCGAGTGTCAGCCGCCCAAAGATTTCCGCTTGAGGCTGCGGCCACCCGCTCACAGATCCCGTCGATTAATCTTGGCGCTACTTATTCATTATAACCGCCGAGCGCCCCCCGGCGAGCAACCCCATCCATCACAGCCAGCCACGGAGATTTCTGAGCCGTCTTGAGAAGTCGCTCGGCCGCCGCGGAGGTCGCGATTGTTGTCGGGCTGCTTTATGAACTTTCAGCGAAGACGAATAACGCGAGGGCTCTCTCTCGGGCCACGTCCCGCGTTCCCAGGCGTTTCGCCGGCCGCCATCCACAAAGCGCGCGCCGCTCGTGGAAGGGTCTGCCTGTGGAAGGTGGCTCGTGTCCTTTTTGCGAGGCCGCGTCCCGCCGACTGGGTCGCCGTGCCCGTTTTACGCCCGTCACGAGCGCGCCGCGCGCCGCGTCGCGGGTCCGTTCGCCCGTGGGAATTCTCGAAAGCCGCGGCGCGCCGCGCGGGGGGGGCCCGCACGCGGGTCGTGCGCACGCCCCCACGTCCACCGGCTGCGTCTTCGCGCTGTTCGAGATCGGTTGACGCGGATCGGTCTTGTGCGCCAGTGGCTTGTGGTTTGTAGAGCGTCGTCGCGTCGCGAGTGAAGATCGGCTGTGATTTAGTGGCGGGAGAGGAGAACCGCTTACTTCGCCACGGGCGCGAATATCAGTGGAAAGTTGAACCGACGGTGCAAGGGAATTCGGTGCGGTGATTTTGTCGATGATCGATTGCGGAAGGGGGAGAGACTGACAGTTGCAATTTCCCAGATACCAAGTGCTAGACGTGGAGTTCATTTCGTCGGTGCAAGACCAAAGGTGAGAACGTACCGACTCTGATTCAATACTTAATCACAAGAGGTGAATCAGCATAACGTGAGATTAAACCACCGAGAAGACAACCGAGAAATATTCTACCTTGAAAAAAAAAGCAACCGGGTTGTTCATCAATTTCCATCCATCGACTCCTCTTGAGCCACAATGTATCACCACCACCACCATCACCATCATCACCACGGGCACGGGTCGTTGACGCCGCCCACGGCCAAGTACCGCACGCACGCGCCGCCCGGGAGCAGCCGCGCGGCCGCGTCGCCGGCGGGCGACGGCTGGAGGGCCCCGCACCCCCCGGCCGGGCGTGGGCCTGCGTCCGCGTGTTTGCGAGAAATTACATTCCGATATTGTGTGTCTCTCTTATGAAGTAGTTTTTGAAATTTGGGTGTTGCAGTGAAATTTGGGCTTATTTTTTCGTGCGTTTGTTTGTAAGGCTCGTTGCTTCCTCTTTCAACTTGTGAAATTACGTACAATGTTATATTTCTGTCGGGAATAGTTATTTATGATACGAGTGGTAAAAGTATCGTAGTATTTTGTGAATGGGAAATGTTGCGACACGAGGCCGATATGCCGAGTAGCACATATCGTACGAGCAAAATAAAATCACGTATGATGTACACTATTATTTAGACAGCAGAACTGACTTTTTATTTTAATTCAAATGTTATATTAAACGAAATTAATTTCTTTTTATTTTATTTTTCTTCAATTATTATTACCACATTAAGTACCAGTATTAGTACCACAAGATCAGTTGTAGCGACAATATTTTGTTTTCTTTGTTGCCTTCACAGTTACATTTTAATATTTGACCATTGTCTCTCTTTTAGCACTAATTTTAAAAATTTAACTGTTTTAAAATTTAGCCGTTAGTACTTGACCTACAAGTAATCGCCTTTACTAGACACTAAAAAATGTGTTTTCGTGACATATGCATTTTAGATATGACGAACAGTATTACTTTCCTATTATTTGTGATGAAGGGTAGCTTCTGCTATAATTTTCGCGCGGTTGTTTTGGTTGGCTATTTATTCGGTCTTTCCGACCCTAATATCGCATTTCTGTTACGAGACTGCTTATGTTTATCATGCATCTTTTTTTAATTTCGCTTGGAAAAGTTTCGTAAGTTCGTGTGAAAAACAATTTGTTTGATCTTTCAACGCGTGGGAGGAAAAACAGAAAAACTACATTTTTATCAAGAAAATATGTTGCACATATGACATTTTTGACGCTGTAAACTGTAAGTTTTTTTCGTAATTTATTACTGCGAATTAGATTCTTATCGCCAGAAAAGAAATATTGGAATGTCGTGCAGCGTTTGATTTGCGCACGGAATGTTGAATTTGGTAGTCCATCCACGCAGAGTACCATTCCAGGGTGGTTTCGATGTGTAATTTTCGTGTTTCGATGTGCGACATTGCTTTTCGCCTATTTATGTTTTGGTGAGATATATTAGTATAAAAATATTACGACGTAAAGACATGATTGATATTGATTGGAGTAGTTTCCTAGTATTAAGGAAATAGTAAAATACACACGTTTCAATTGAAAACTTTGTCAATTTCTGTTGACAGGATGTTCTCTAAATATTGTTTCTTGCAGTTGCATTGTTGTACTGTATTGATTCAGTCCATGTTCAAGATATTTTGAACGTGATACAGGATTCATTTCACCGAAAGCTTTGTAATGGAGACTTTTTCGTTACATTATTTGGATTGCATCTTACCTAATGGTTAACTGTTTTTATTCGTCTTGTAATGAGGTATAACTTTATTAAGCAAAGCATCTGATCATCACTCTTGTCATGTTTGCTGATTTCTCTGGCTTTCGCCGGTTTTAACTTAATTTGTGTCGTTTCGCGTCTTACCCATTAGCGAAATGAACTGTTTTAAAAAAAAATGAATGAAACTTCGCGAACAGACTCAAAAACATAGGTAGTAAATATAACCCAGATTCCATATTTCAGCGCGGTTTTTCCTGAAGTTCTCTGCAAAAAGTCAGCAAACCTGTTGAAAGTGTAGAATGTTGTCAAATTGCTAAGGACAGGTAAGAATTGCTAAGGCTTTTTTTTCTGCTACCTGTTAATCCAGTATTCTGTAACCTCGGATTTCGAGGATTTTCCTTTAACGGATGACCTTTTTGAACGTAGTTCTTCTGCTTTGCAATCCTCAGATAGAGATTTCGACGTTCAAGTAGATTTTGTTAGTGAAGATAGAATCTTTCTCATTTTCGTAAAATGGTAAACTATACCCATTTTCTTTTCTCTATGACTCTTGAGATTCCATTATTGTTTTATGAAACTGAAAAAAATCACAACACCCATTTTCTAATATTTTTCAAACAGGCACTGCCTTTACTGTTTAGCACAAAGACTATGGAAACGAAATTCAACCAACTTCATAGTAAATGATCCTCTCTTCTCTGTAAATGATATTGTTACATGGGCATGCGCAACCTATGTCGAGAGGGTGAGAGGGCAGCTTTAATTTTGGCCTCTTTCCCTTATTTTGTTTACTTACACATGGCATACGTCTCTAGTAAATAAATAAAGGATATTACGAGGAGAATGAAATTATGTCTTTAATGATACAATTAATAAATACAATTGATTTAGTGTTGAACGAGTCACACAGGGTTGCCATATGTCTTGAAGAGCCTCCTCCTCAAATATCATGTTCATTAATTTGTCAGGTCAGAAAGGAATAATTAAAGATGGAACATATTTTTGGAAATAAAATGTTTTATTTCCTAAGACTGCGGGGTCCATTTCAAAAGCATTTCCAGCCCGAGATCGGTGAGAATGGGCATCACAAGACGTGCGGGCAGTAACTTTCCGTCTCTCCTACACGAGCTCCTCGGGGTTAATTGCGACCGCTGGGTAGTCACTGCATGGGCTGATCCATCCGATTATTGTGGAGGGGGCCATCATATTTTTCGCTAAATAAACCATTATTATATTGTATATTATTTTTGTAGTGTATATATGATATTACATACTATTATTTTTTACATTATTACATAATTTTAACATAAATATTTAAATCAATTTTGTCAAATACAAGAAGGTAACAAACGAAAACTGTAGGCCTTTCGGGGAGGGGCATGCCCCCTTCCTGGATCCGCCAGTTCTGCTGCATGTCGCCTCCGCAATCCCGAGCTGAGCAGGGCGCATCGCCGGAGAGTCACGCGGCAACGCCTCCTCTTGAGGAAGAGATAAAGGGCAAGGCGGACGCGTCGCAGGGAAGCGGGTGTGACTCAGGCTGACGTCATTGACGCCCGCACCGGATGCGGCGTCGCGACCCACCATTGTGTTGCCTTTCTCGCCCTCGCGGTAGGCGGCGCGGCGGCCTCCGCCAATCGGGCCGGGTTCGCGGCGCTGCTGCAGCATCAGCCAGCCGCCCAGGCTTAAAAATAACACGTGATCCGACCACTGACGCGCGAGGCGGGTGAGAAGGAAGATGGGCGGTATGAAAGGAGAACGATTTTCGCAGGCGGACGACAATTGTGCTCGTTAATTTCACCACGCGCGAGGTGACGAAGTGTTTATTATTAATCTTGAACAGTTTTCTCGTCTGCGCCGGTTACCATTCACACTTCTTACGCCGTGATACCTGGTACATTGTGAGAATCGTCTCCTATATTATTTGAGAAGTATACATGCCTTTTTGCGCCTTTCACAGGCAACCCATCTTAAGAATGTCTCTAAAGAAAGATAATTTTATGGAGACGTGACGAATTGCTCATTGACTTAAAAATGTCAAGGATTTGTCTAAATAAAGCGTCTAAATATTCGCATCAAATGCAACCCACAATACTATGTCGCATATTTCAATCTATATTGTTCAATAACTCCTAAACGAAGCGTTTTAATGCCTTGAAAACAAAATATTGAGGCCAAAGGCCTCGAGGAAATGTTCCTCATACCGTAATCTATAGGATGCGATCTCCTTGAACACTCATTCACATTTTTGCTGGTTCGGCACTTCCCTATTCTACCCCACCTGCCCGAGCCTGTATTATAGAATCTGCAACTATATATGAAATTCAACTATTGACGAGGGTGTATTGTAATCAATTTCAAGTAGATATAGAACAAGTGACGGAGGATAAGAGGGTCTTGAAGAAAAAGATATATTACAGACTTAATATGGAAATGGGAAAATAGGGAAGATGGTGGGGTTTATAATGCGAGAGTTCTCGCAGGGTTACGCTAGTATTAACATATTTCGGTTTGCTCTGTTATGGGATTAGCAGAACGCGCTTCGTTAGACAACTCGCACGATCTGCGAATCACCAAATGAATATAATGAAGAGGAGGACTCTTTGTTGCAAATAAATGATTTTATTATATTCTTAAAAATGTTTCATAAATAGAAAAGAGTTGTTAAAAGAAAATTTACAGATTTAATAACACAGTTCGGAAAGAGATCGAGAGGTGTGCTCTTCTTAGTAAAAACTAGTGATGCTACAACAGCACATACATTCTTGCATTATTTGTAACTCTTGCAATTTTCGAAGACATCAGGGACTTCAATGATAATGGAACATGCGTTATTTTTCAGCTTCCTTTGCTGTACCTGAGGATAAATATTAAATAAAATATGTGGAGCTGCTTTGGAGAAAATAAATGTTTAAAAATTGCCTACATTTCACACAAAATTACAGGGAAACTACACATTTTCGCAAAATTGTACATGATCTTATTTCAAGCTCACGTACAATTCTCTGCTTAAAGTACGTATTTCACTAAGGAAAAAATATTTCGTACGAAGACGTCAAAACTCTTTCTCTCTCTCTCTCTCTCTCTCTCTCTCTCTCTCTCTCTCTCTCTTTGAGGAAAAAATGTAATCCCAAAATATGGAGCTTTTTGGGAAAATTTTGAAAATGTTGGTGCTTCGTGTAAAGCACCCCGAAAATTAAAAATATCCATTTCAAATTCTGAGGACCTCGGATTCGACCAAATCGATAGAGGAATGTCAATTATCTGAACGGTTTTGGTGCTAGTGTTGACCCAAGACAGACACTTTGCCGTAAACCAATTTTCCATTATCAAATCCCCTCAAAACGTGGATTTTTGACTATACATCGTATAAAGGAGGTTATTTGCTTCATACAGGAACAAGAATGATTCACTCTTTTGGTATCAGGGAAAGTACCTACGATTTATGCTGCAGCATTGCAATACATTCTGTATTTTACGAAAGTAAAAAGTATATAAGTACCGATTCGTAATCTTCGAATCTTAATATTCACGTTTGATGAGACTGTATAATATAAGCGCCCTAGCGCTTCAGGACAGGTTCCTGATCGCTTTAGTTTTTATTTCTTCGTTACGAATATTTGAAAATTGATTGCCCTGGGCTTAAACGCTTGCCTCAGTCTGCATCGGCAGATCTGCACTCCCTTCGGTTGTCGTGCTCCACTACATTCGTGATGTTGCTTGGAGTTGTCGCGATGTTTGTCTCTTCGTCACTTAGTAACTTTCTTAACATCGCCGGGGTGATGTCATCGGTTTCCTTGCATTGTACTGTTACGTTGATTCGTGCCAGTGTCATGGAACGTAGCCTTCTTGTGATATTAGCATACATTTTTACTTTAATTTCTTCTAGTATTGTGTATTTCTGTCATTGGTTTTTAATTTCTTCGTGTCTTTTATTTTATTATTATTATTATTATTATTATTTTATTATTATTTTATTATTATACTATTATTATTATTATAATCTTAGTTTCATATCTGCACAATAGTTCACCTATTCTTCCGTTATCGCGTATATTTTTTATTTTTTGATGATAGATTTGGTTATCTTTTATTGTAAATCTTGTTTATTTGGCGACTTTTCGACAAGAAAACTCATATTGTAGGGCTCTGGTATCGAAAATATGGAAAAATCTTGTTCCCATAATTAGTTAATTACTTCCTTTAACATGTTATGTAGTCAGAATTCACGTTTTGTGGGTCCTTGTTACTGAAAAATGGATTTGACGACAAAACGTCCGTTCGTCTATCCCTCCGTCCGTTCGTCTATCCCTCCGTCCGTTCGTCTACCCCTCCGTCCGTTCGTCTATCCCTCGTCCGTTCGTCTATCCCTCCGTCCGTTCGTCTATCCGTCCGTCCGTCCGTCTATCCGTCCGTCCGTCCGTCTTTTCCGTCGTCCGTCTATCCGTCCGTCCGTCCGTCCGTCCGTCTATCCGTCCGTCCGTCCGTCTATCCGTCCGTCCGTCCGTCTATCCGTCCGTCCGTCCGTCTATCCGTCCGTCCGTCCGTCTATCCGTCCGTCCGTCCGTCTATCCGTCCGTCCGTCCGTCTATCCGTCCGTCCGTCGGTCTATCCGTCCGTCCGTCCGTCTATCCGTCCGTCCGTCTATCCGTCCGTCCGTCTATCCGTCCGTCCGTCCGTCCGTCCGCCTGCACAACGCTAGTGACAAAAATATTCTGAAGATTGCTTTCAAAATTGATAGTTCTAGATCGATTTGGAGGAACTCGAGGCCGTTCGAGTTTGAAATGTACATTTTGTTTTTGGGGGTTCTTGATATTGTTTCAAAATTTCCAAACTTTTCTCTTTATTTTCAAGCAATTATAAAATATGTGCATCAGCATGCAAAATTGCATATTTTGTATTATTTGCATTTTTGTTCAATTGTTTCAGTTGTTTAATTTGTTCAATGTTCATTTGCATTTTTGAAGCTTAGAAAAGATAGTTTAACTGTGGAGGTAGTGTAGGGCTAACGTGACTAGCGGGGTAACTCCCAGAACCTGATGGTTGGATAGGAATCCCAGCACGGAGACAAAAATTTAGTTGCTTGGAAACTCTCGTGCAGGTTCATGAAGTATTATAAAGTTGCTTAGCCGTTAGAAATGTTCCGAGAAAATATGCTATTGTAGCTCCTATTTTAAATTCATATTATACCATACCTCATTGTTCTCTAACGTTGTGTATCGGAATGAACCTACGTGTTCTGTCCCTTTGTACAGACATCTCTCAGTTTCATTCCTTCATCCTTATAGTTACGTTGTGTGAACCTTGTTGCACTCTCCCCAGTGCAATTTTCTTTCACTTTCCGTGTTTGCCTCTAATCAGCTTCCCGCTGCGCTCGTAAGTCTCGGGTATTAGCTACTCATCGACAATTTATGGAGCTGACATTGTGCCCATGTGCTTCTAGGAATAATCAGCTGCAGGTTGTAGTTTTATGTACAACGGGACACAGACAGGGGCTTGTGTGGACGCCAACTTCTGTTATCGTCGCTTTTTTTATGAGTCTCTTGTGTAGTGAAATTGTTTTGTTTTATTACATTTTGTAGTTTAGTTTGGAAAGACAATCGAATATGTTCTGAAATTTTTACCTCATACTTACGTTCATGTTTCTAAAAGATATTTCGTACATCATAAGTTTAAAAAAATGTATAGATGGCTGAAATACATCATATCTATATTTACTACTTCATACCCTATAAAACAAGTAGCACATTTCGAACATTAACACTTCAAACAAGATTTTCGTTTAATATGCTTAAAGAAACCCGTTTGATTATAAAGATAGTGCGCGGTTTGAAAACCGTATTCAGGCAGAAATTAAAACGTTTGTAGTGCTTATTTTAATACTTTCTCGGGCCATTTTTAATTTTTAAGTTTTGAAATAAAATTCGTTCCGTTCTTAAGTGTAAAGTTCTTGTTAGTGCTTATATTGATTTCCAGAAAATTTTTAATCTACATTACACACACTTCTCTCTCATTTTTCAGTCATCAAAATATGTTGATTCGTCCAAAAGTTATAAAGAAGGGTGAAAAACATAACTCTTCTGTTGCGCAGGGGGGGTGTAAAAATAAAGTTCTAAATTAGTGTGCAAGTTTTCGTTCCACAGAGAAGAAACTTATATTGAGGAAAGGGGCAAGAACGTCATCCCTAGCCATTTTCTGCTGTACGTTTTAATCACAGTATTTTATCGTTGCGTTGAAAATAAAAAGCTGTTTGCGAACGATAATAGGGGGTCATCCAGCTAACATCCTTATTGCTCATGAAATACTTTTATTGAACATCTTCCTACGTACTTCTGTTCCACTGTACATGCACCTTCATTACGCTCTATTCTGCGTTAGGATTATCCTTTCGTGGCATCCTCGGCAGTCTCTTCCGGTTCTCGTTGGAGAGATCATTTGCATCTACTGTTCGACTTGCAGCCGCCTAATTATCGTATGTATCCAATTAGCTGACCGTGTAATTGGGTGCATGCGAAGTTGTGCCCACTGCACCTGCAGCTGGAGGTCAGGCAGACCAGTTCTTGCAATCTTTCTCTTCTCTTGGGTTGCGGAAGCTTTCGTGGAATCGTCGTGTTCGTGGTATTGAGAAAAGAAACACAACCGAGCAATTTGTTCACTTATTTGTACAATTCAACTTAAGAACGAACATCTCTTTCATCCACATGCAGAAAACAGCATACATTCAGGTTTGTACTTTCTTTTATTTCCTGTTACTTTACATTAAAGGAACCGAATGTATCCTAAACGCCATTTCATCATTCAAATTTTTGTTTTAAAAAACAATCCGTTAGTCGTTGAATGAAACATTTAAAAATCTTTTAATTAAAATGCGATTAAATCGATGCATAGCTGTTATGGAGAAAAGATGTGACCTTAATTAATGTGATGATCACGAAGGCATGTTGCTCTACATGGTGCAAGAACTTGGCCGTGTGTGGCTTGAATTTACTGCATGTGAGCCTAAAGCTCCCAGTGTGAGATCTCACTCATTTCTTTTCTGGCCAATTTACTTTACTTCGAATAAATCAACCTTACTATTAATGACCAATACCTAATTCTCATTGGAGAATGGCAACACATGTTTTTATATATTTTTCTCCCAATAGGTAATAAGCACGTATTTATTAAATACATTTTTTAATTGCTGATTCAATCTGAGTTTACCCTCGGTTTTAAAATGGCCCTGGGAAACTCGAGCGTTGTATACCGGTATATGTGCAATTCCTTCCATTTGCAGCCTTTCCTCTCTCATATCTTCCGAGGGAAGCTCGTTATTGGCCCGTTCGGTGGGTCATTGTCGCACGCTGCCGGAGCGATCTCTCACTGCGCGGACTCGCCCCATCTCGTGCCGGGGTTATCCTGACCTGGAAAAGGCATTAACTTTCATGCGCCTTCTCTAAGGCAAACGTGCGAAGCCACGTAAATCGTGCCGGAGCACAGTAAACAGACTTCATCAAATTAGTTTTCTGGAGCGACGCTGGCGTCCAACTTCTTACTCGCCTTCACTCCCCGCCCGAGACGACGTCTTGTCATTTTCAGGAGAGCTGAAATGGGGAGAGCTGGCCCTGGGGAGGAAAGAGGAAAGAACCCGGAATGGAGACCAAAAGTAATATGGAAAGAAAAATGGTGTAGATTTGGACTTTGAAAAGTACAGATTAAGTTCAGGCTGACATGCGGATGAGGGATAAACGACAATGGGGGATAAAAAAAGTGAGGAAGAGATGTCTTAAATGGAAGTGAGGATGATGCTGGCCGGAGAAAACACAGAAAACGCGTTTCAGCTGTTTCTTTTGTAATTTCACGGTATGCGAATTCTCGCAATCTACAGGTAGGAGACGTCTGTTATTACGTTACGTACTGTGTTTACGTACGCAGCAACTCCTGGTAGCTATCAGTGCTCTGTTTCCGTTTCTTGAATTGTATTCACTGTGTTCTCTGGGAAAGTCTTGTCTTGTCATGAACCTCTGAAAAACTTGCTTCACGTCAGTTTTCAATTAGCGTAAAAAATATGGAGTAGAAATTAGAAATGCCGGAATAATTGTTTAACAGTGTTTTATGTACTTATTAATTGCTGACGAAAAATAATAATTGTTCGTTCGGTATGTACGAATATCCTTACCGAATATACTGTATTTCATCTATGTAATTAATTCGTTAAATTGTTCAACTTGTTAATGTTTCATCTCCAGTTAATGCATTTACTATTTGAAGTTACTCGGGAAATTTCCATTAGTAAAATCAAATGAATATAGAACTGTAAGCGTAAAATATTATAAGATGTTGTTACAACACCATCTTCTTTTAAACAAAAAACTTTTAAGCGTGTTGTGGGATAGTGATTGACGCCCATTGCAGAGGCTTAGAGCAATGTCCACGTGTGTGGGACCGAAGGCTAGGATTTCGAGTCCACTGAAATAAATGTTTATTTTCACCATTTAGTGATGTGGTTGCTGCCCCACACCACTATGACCATCTGACGCATCATTGCATTTCATAATCTCTCATCGTTATTTACCGCTCATGATCACCCTGTCATAGAGCAGGAGGCAAACGCGAACCGGGAGCGGTAGCTCAGTACATCAACTAATGTCACTGCAGCGCCTCTGACCGGGAGGTCGCGTCCTGACGGCGGCAGGATTTTAGACACTAGCTTTCCAGCTAGGTCGAATTCAGTCGCTGCTTGGAGGAGAATTCTAGCGGTCGGCTGCTCTGATCGGTAGTTTTCCGTGGTTTCTCCGATCAACACCAGGCGAATGCCGGAGCAGTACCCTACGAAACGGGCCACGGACCGCGCGCGATCAGTCCTTCCTCTTCCCTGTCCTATCCTCTCCCCTTACACACACACATTCTTACACTAACATGTACCACACTACTACATATTCCGGAAGATCGGTCGGGAGCTTAGAGCTTGTCCCGGCTTGGGCGGTGTCCCGCTGGTGGGAGAGTCCTTGTTAGGGGGAAACCCCACTAACCGATGGTAGGTCGGCGCCGGATCTCGCCATCCAGCTGGGGAAGACCACCGCCATCTCCCGAGAAACAAACGTGCATTACACTAACGGGACTAATGACCTAAGCAGTAGACGCGCCCGGAAACACGAAAAAAACAAACCAAACCAAGCAAACGCTAGCCACCTCTGCGATCACCTGTCGAGGAGAGGGAAAGAAATGCTGCTTTCGCTCCCTCGCCCTGCTCTGAGAATAGCGCAAGCTTCGCAGGGTCCATTGAGGGAACTCCCAGTGCGGTGCAAGAGCTTTCTGCTGTCGGAGAGCGATGCTGAGCGCTGGGGCGCGGACGCGATGGTTTGCGTGCGTGGGAGCTCGGGCCAAGAGAGGCAGGCGGATGTGGCGGAGCGGAGCGCGGAGATGCTATCGCTGTGACCCTCGTTGCACGCTCGGCTGGCTCTTTTTCCATACGAACGTCATTATCGATCATCTTTCTCTGCGGTTACGTCGCCGCGTCTGTAAGAGACAATCGCGCCATCGCGAAAAAGCTCCCCGCGCCTTCTGTTTTGTACAATGAGAGCCGATAACATATTTCGATACACGGATGTTTTTGTTTCTTTTGTATTTAACGGTTTTGTAAACGTCATTGTAAATGCTGCTAATTTCGTTGCGGGCGTATGAGACGTTGTGAAACATTTGTGATGAAAGAACGCTGTTTAGATATGCATACGTTCTCATTGTCTTCTTTAATACCCTGAGAAAGGGCCCTGTTTTCATTAAATTATCAGTGTGTACTCCGATAATCACATCAATTCATATTTGGCCATTAGTTGGCATCAGTAACCTTTCAGAAGATGAATTAATTGATTAGATAAGCCATTCTAGATTTGCTCATGATTTAGTGCGTGACGAGTGCGCTACTAAAACGGACATTGCCTGGGCGTTTTTGAAAATGCCTGCTACACGTGTTTACTGTGCAAATATATTTTATTTAGGGTTGGTAGGCTTTTTACATCTATAATTTTCACTTGCGTTCTTCTTTTTGCCACATATTTACGATATGGTATGGAAGGTTTTACTGAACAATGTCAACGTAATAGCGTTTAGAGCTGTTCGTAAATCAACCTCTTTAAGCAATATTTAACAGTATTTCGGGGCACCGTCAGATCATGTTCGTTTAATGTATTAATTTCATTTGTGGAAAGGGTGTACTTGTTTCTTTTTTGGGTGCTATGAAACGAGATGAATAAAATTCCTGTAAACAAAAATAAGATTGTCGTAATACTTGTTAAATAATGTAAAAGTTATTTTTAAAAGTTTGTTTGGCTTGATGTACTTATCGCCACCTGCGAAACGCCAAAATAGTTATTCAGTGGAATTGTTCAAATGACATTAACTGCGTTTAAAATTTGTTAATTTACATCAGAAGAATTTTAGAACGTTTTTCTGGGAAGGTACACAATTTCAACTAAGAATGAGGAAGTGGTACCAATCCAAATATAAATTGTGTTTTGAAGGACATGGGTTGACAGTGTATTTTTATTTATTTACATTTTCACTTGGGGTTTATGGAAACGACTTTAATTTAAAGATCATCATTGAACAAATCCCTTGGTTTTTTGGGAAAAATTTTAAAAAAAACCTTAAAAAAGGTTTTTTTTTTTTTTTAATTTCTTTTGGGATGAGGTGGGTTTGAAGTTAATATTTCGTTACGCTTAAAAGCCTTATTGCCTTTGTTAATTCCTGATCACACAGCGTCATTCCAGAACGTCTTTGAAGTACGAGGAAAAGTGTTTCTCGTTTGTTTCTTTTGAGATAAGGCTTTCATGGATTGAAATAAAATTCATGTGAGTTCTAGTGTTCACATTTTTCTTCGTACTGCCACATTTCATTTTCGCAGTGAACAAATTAACAAATAAATTTTACGAAATTCCAAAGTAAACCAATATAAAATGAATTATTTGGGATATCGGATCGCCGATATATATTCGCACATCGGTCCGTGCGTTTTCTGAACTCTCTTGAATGCATGCATTCTTTTACCGTGTTATTTACCACTATTATTTTGGAGTCCATTTGCTTTATCTATGAAGGGAAGGAAATGAATGCCTTCCTCCCTTACACTCACCCAAGCACTCTCTCACACACACATGCACACGGGGGCTTCACACCCATTAACTCGCGCCCGCACTCCCATACACTCGCATTCGCGACGCCCGTCCATACACACACTCTCACACATACTCGTACGTGAAGCAAGTGCTCCTTCTGTCCGCCCTCCACCGCCGGCAGTACGCGCGCTTCCACCGGCGGCGCGGCGGTGCCGCCGGCGTTAACGGCGAGCGCGGGCTTTTGTTTCGCGGCGAGGCCCGGGCGGGCGTGATGGATGAGCGTCTTCGGGGGCACCGCTTCGGCGCCCGCGCTTCCCCCGGGGGCGAAGACGCCCGCGACCACCCGGCCACCGCGGCCGGCCGGGGGGCGCGATGAGGCCCGCGCCCCCGGAAGACACACGCCCGCCCGCCCGCCCGCCCGCCCGCCCGCCCGCGAGAACGGGTCCGTGTTGATTTCCCGCGTATTTTGAGAATGCTGCTTCTGTGCGAATTTTTGCGTGTTCATTTCGTGAAATCTGCATTACACTCGTCAACCGTGGCGGGTGATAGTTCAAAATGTGGTTGTTGTTCATAAACTTGTTTGTAGCGCTTGGATTTATTCTCCGGTGCCGAGTTGCGTTTCCGATGTTTAAACGTCTTTTTTAAGAGTTAAATGCGACAACATTACATTTATCATTGAAATTTCATTAAGTGTGCACTGCTTCTTTCAGTTTTATGGGGATCGACAATTAAAAATGTTCATCGTAAATTAAATGTTCGTTGTTGCCTGTCATCGGAGTAGCTCTTTAATTGCATTTGCCGGAAAAACTTGAGGACATTATTGCTCAATTTACTATTAGTAATGTGGGGTGCTAGAAAATGATTCCAATTACATCCTGATTTCGTTTTTACAGTGCCATTCATGTGACTCTCAGCGAAAATGAATTTTCGAGACAATTAGAATCTTTTATAATTCATGATTCACAGTGATATCTTAATTGTTCTTCGCGAATTACTCATTTAGCGCGAAACACACGGGTGTATTGGATCCCAATTCGCATTCCATCGGTAACGAAGTAACGGCTGTAAAATTTATTGCAAATCGAACGCGGTGGGTCCTGCATCTAATTAGGGCAGACCGGTTCCTTCTCTCTTCTCGGTAGGCCTATTATCCGTTCATTAGGAACTGCGGGGATGTAGTTCAGCGTGCCCTGAACTGATCGTGTCGCTAGTATTTTATCGCGCTGTGATTCCATTGGCTCGTATATGGTGCAAAGTTGTATTGTATTATATTGCAATGGTAATGGTGTTTCGTATTCGCTACGGTCTCACGATTAGAACGAATTATTATGCATGAAATATTTTGTGTAGAATTGAATACTGAATCGTTCGTTATATCGCGAAGTCTTTAATATTTGAAAACATAATTAACTGTTACTATTCATCGTTTCATAACGTACCTTTATCAGAATTTTTGAGTTATATCCAAAATCGTATCTCCACTGCAGCAATTTAATTCTTGTTAATGAGTGTAGAAATGTGCCCATATTAATTACGGTAGTAATGTGCTCTAATAGATGGCGTGGTGTTCTTACTCGTGGCTTACGGAAGTCAAAAGGAAAAAGTTTCATTTAAATTCTCAAATGAAAATTGCCAATTCAATCCACATCCCCCTCAGATAGTACTCTGTATTTCATTTTCCACTGTTTGAGCACGCTACAATTTCGATACTTCAGATAGCGTACTATGTATGCTTAGGTGCTCATCCAACCGGCAAATTCACTCCGAGAGCAGAAAAAGTCAATGACAGATCCGCAGTTTCTCTGAGATCGCTCGCGCCAAGGGGCCAGAAGCTGATGGGCGTAGTTAGTCGGCGTTGGGAAGGTGGGGTGTTGGAGCGGATCCGGGTCTCGCCTGCGGGTGCGCTTGTCCGTCCGTCCGTCGCGCCGTCTGGATAGATGGGCGTCGCGGCGCCTGCCGGCGCGCCGGTGGACCGAATCGCCCGCCCCCCCCGCCCGTCCGTCGGAGAGCGCGCGCAGCCTACTTCCGACGCCGCGCCGCGATCACGCGACCGCCGAGACGGCAGCAGCTGCGCGTCGCAAACTGCACGCAATGTGCGCGGCACTTGCATCTTTGTTTTTCTTCCGCCGATCTCCTGCGCTCCAGTTTTGTGTTCGGGTGCTTTTATTGTAGCTCCTTTTTCTCTAGTTTCCTTCTCTTTGCGCTGTACGCTGCTCGTATGTTGTAGTATTGGTTTCCACAGTGCGATACGAGTATCAATAACTAGGTTTTGTAACTGGGTAAATTCTATTGAAAATTTTGCTCGGTGTTTTTTTCATCCTCTGATTTTTCGTTCACCTTTCCTTTTTTGGGTGATTTTATTGCCAGTACTTTCTTTACGTTTCACTCTCCTCTTTGAGAAATATTAAGCTGTAAGTTGTTTCGGCTTTCACACCGTATTCTAATATTCAGTAGCTCTCAATTAAGTTAGGAGGATATTTATTTTAATTTATGAAACACTTTGTTGCAATAATTTTGTTCGCCTCTGATTTCTTTTTTCTAGTGCAGGTGGTTTACTTTATTTTCCATTAGTTGCCATTCACCTTCTTTTTCAGAAATATTGCTTTCCGAATTGTATTGGTTTCCTTGTTGCTTTATCTGTAACAAGGCAAGACAAAAGAGAAAATATAATGTAATTTACAATATTATTTGTTGGGTGATTTTCTTTGTCTGTGGGCGATTGATTTTTCTTTGTTTTCTAAGTGGCTAGTTTTATATCGCAGGCCCTCTTCATATTTCTTTCTCCCTTCGCCATAATTTTCGATGAATATTAACGTGCATATTGATTTTCATTGTGTATTCTTGTATCTGGGAACTAGTTATGAAAACTCATAAAGACATTTAATTTGAATGTCACCAGTGACCATAGCTTACTTTGAGTTTCAATGTATACGATGTATGTGATTTACATCCTGGTAGAAATATCTCTATATGGGGAAATCGACTGTTGAAATACTGCCACACCTAAAATTTGGAGAAAAAAGGGAGGAAAAAATACCTCATTCGTTGTAATCGCAGTTAGTATTTATTTCTTCCTTTGCTTTTTGTACAAATGAATATAATCATGTTTACTTTGTATGCTTTACACATCTGGGTACGATTGCTGAATGAATATTATTGTGTATCCTCAAATTTTCCCTTACGTCGCCACTCTCATCAGCATAATTATGTCCGACAAATCTCTATCATAGCGACTACCAGTTTTCTTCTGACTCTGCCATTTGCGAGTCAAGACTGGCTCCCCTGCAATTTACAACTCCGACCGTTCTATTGACCGCTCATTCGTGTAAAGTGCAACAAGCTTGCTAGAGAGCGGCAATGTTGATGACTTACCGGCCAGGCGGGTAAAACAAAAACAAGAAAACGTTATTGGGTAATAGAAGGATCGCTGCACGTACGTTGGATGTTTATGGTTGGCGACTGCTGAAATAATTACATCCTGGGAATTACGTCTCCGTTTGCGCAGATGAATTGTTGCACTAAAGCATGTGCTTTATGAACTGATCAGCAAAAATAACTGTTTCCTTTGTTGATGGATTGCTGTGTTGTGTTACCTGTCTTAATGATTTACGGTATTTATAGTTTTGAACCAGTATCGTCTATTTTAGCTTAATATGAAGGTGTGTGCTTAAGACGGATTTTTACTTTTATATTTTTTCATTTACATAAATTTGAGAAACTCGAACACAAATGTACGTTCGCATTATGGAGAAGACATTGAAATACGAGAATTTCATCCGACTTGAATGTGATACGCTGTTAAAAGTAAAGATAATCAAGAAAGTGATTCGATCAGATATCGCCAGAAAAAAAAAGCATGTCTCATGTTTAAGATGGCTAAGTGATCTGCAAGTTTGTACGGGACAAATTTCATGATCAATGTTTTCATGACCGGTTCTCGTGCTTTGTTTACCTATATTTTTCATCGCGTTTATCTTCTTAAGAGACTCAATACGTTGGGTTTGCATTCGATTAGTTGGATACTTTCCTGGAACTGAGAGGTTCTTCCGCGTGTTTTCCCAAACAGCAGCATTTCATGTTGATGGGTGTGGGGCGCTTACATTATTTTCCACTCAAGCGTTCGGTGAGAGGTTGTGTGTGCAAGCGGGGTCTTAGCCGCCGTCTTGTCGAAGCGGGGCGTGTTTGCGTATAGCTGACCGTCTCGGGCGAGTGCCATGCGGCTTCTTTGCTGCAAATGCCCACCCCCTGGCATGCTGTCGTCTCCACCCCCGCCTCGATGTTCCCGGCTCGATACCACCTCAGACGGAGTGCTCCATCGCGTTTCCCACCTCACTCATGATGCCGTTAGGATCGCCGCTTCCGCTCGGAACTACCTCTACAAGCTTCGTCACCAACAACCGTATAGTGAACACAGCAACTTCAACAGTCGTTAGTAAAGGACTCTTTGTCAAACTCTGAATTGCCAGTCACGGAGGGTGCGGCAAACATATGTTTACGTTTACGTTCGTCGTGAATCTACGAATCAGTTACGCGCCCTCTTTTTTTATCAATTTAATTATATCTGAAACCACATTTGGTTCTTTCTATCCATACATGTGCAGTTTCCTTCTCTCTAATTTTCTTTTCTTATCACTGTACCCTTATTTCATGTTTGCCATCGCAATTTAATTTTCACATTTCGCGAAACTTTTCATCGTTCCATCGTTTCACGGGACCACGTGGTTTCTCGCACCATCTCCGTTTAGCAACCGCCACCTCTCTTTCCTCCCGATGCCCCTCAGGGCGATGCCGCTGGCCCGCCACGAGAGAATGTGCGCAAACGCGGAATGTGTGCGGGCGTAGGGCGGTGCAAACACATCATCCATTTGCTATGATGCTGCAGCCACCGCAATGGGCGTTTTCCGCCTCTGCGGTACGCGCGCGTTTGCTCTCTGAATACGGTAAACTGCGCGGTCAGGTGCGCTTTGCTTTACCCGCGGGCCACGCTCCATGAGAGGGAGTTCGTGATAGTTGAGCACGTGCTTTTCATGGTTTCAGAGCACAACGTTAAAGTTTTGCTCACTGGGTGAAAAGAAATATTAGGGTATCGGGTCGCGGAAGTGCTTTAAAGTCCACTACTTCTATGAAGTGTCATTGAACGTTGAATGATACAGTAGAAATGCCAGTGGCAATCACATAACAGAGGCTTTCCTCTTTCAATACCGGCCGTACCTTTTGAAGAAGCCTTCACATTGGGGCAGACGTAGTGCTCTCGTAACTTACAACGCATGCTGAATCAGCGCCAATTTCTGTCTTGATGTTTGAATATGAGCTTTGTCCTTAAGGTAACTTAATAATAGTATTTAATTTATGCGCAAGAGTGTTTAACAGGTGTCATAGATCGGTTGCTTTCAGACGTTTCTAAGGGACTTAGGTTTTAGAAATGATGCTTTCTCATGATGGTAGTTCACGTAAGAAGAAAAATATGAATGTCTTTTGATAATAACATATTTGGGAATATACTTTATCATCCAGTAGTGATGACAATATTCAAATGCCTCCACGTCTTTCGTAATGATTAAATCTAGTGGTATACTTCTTAAATTCTAAAGAAATATTTGAAATATTTTCTGCAGTTTTCAGGATACTAATCCATTGTAAATGTTTAAAAAAAATAATCTAGTGGATAATTTCTTAAAAGTGGCGTTTTCTTTTGCAAGTAGGAAATGTTGCGAGAAACTCAATCCTACGAGCAAAATAAAAAAAAATCAATTTTATCACATGCGTCGTACACTATTTTTAGACATCCTTACTGACATTCATTTTAATTTAATTCAAACATACAAATCACCACCTTTGATAAAAAAAAGATATACCTACATCTTGAATCTTGTGAACAAATGCTGTGAAGCTAACACTCGACTGAGAGCAGGTGCTTGCCGCCAGCGCGCCGAAACTCCCAGGAGTCCCAGCTGCTGGTAGGTGTTGATGAGTCAGGGTCTCTTAAGTTTCGGCAAGCTTTCGTTGTGCCCATCACCATTTGATAGCACGGCGCAATCAAGCTGCTGGCATATGCTAGTCAGCGTCGGACCTTCAAGTGCCGAAATACAGCGTTCCATTTGTGCGTTCAGGGTTCTCCTAATGACTTGGTGACCTCTACGCCGCCACCCACTATCTCAATTGTCATCCCATCCATTGTCATTGATATCTCATCTTCATTCAGCCGACATGTTCATCTCCACCATTTTCATTCAGTAGAAGCAACGGCAACCACCTCCCAAAAAATTAAGCTTAGGCACATTCTTTTGCTCCTTCGGCTAACTTGCGTGTATGCACGGGTAGCAGACCCAGTGAAGCCGATTTGACCGAAATTTCGGTCGACTGACGTCAGACGTTTGCGTCAGATATGTCCGATTCGTTTAAACACGTACCAGTAAATGGAAATGGGCATAAAGAACCGAACGACCTTTTCCTATGGTGTGGGAAACATCGGCTGTCGGAGGAAGATCTGTTAGTTTGATTGTGCCGGTTCTGTTCGCTGGTCAGCTTACCATCTTACCAAGACTACCTACAGTATTTGTATATGCTTTTTGTGTGCTTCTCGCATGTTTCAAACAATGAACTGCGAAATTATGAGAATAATCGGACGATTTCGGATGCAACATTTTGGTGTTTTGTTTTTGGATGAAATAAGTCAGGCGACATTTCGTCTACACTGTGACCGTAGCCTTATTTGCACTGTTTTACTCGAGTCCAATGTGTTAAATCGGATATTATACCTCGCGTATTCCACCCTGTTTGCAGCTACACATTCCTAACCCCACAGGTGAAAGCACGAAGAGGTTGAGGAGTGGAGGGGCGTGGTGTCGAGCGGCTGGGCTGCGTGCACGGTGCGCCGGCATTGTTCCCCCGCCGAGCACGAGAGCCCCGGCGGTCGCCGCTAACGAGGAGCGCCGCTCGCTGGGAGCGCCGCTCTGCGACGGGCCACGAGCACCTCCTGCATTTTGCACCCCCCCCGCCAGCAGCCCCCGCGTCAAACAGCGACGAGCGCCGCACGTGAATAAGAGATGGCTCTCGGCACTCGCGCACGGCGGTCCCCTCGTCGCCTGCCGCGGGGGCTCGTGCTGGCGCGGCGCTCGGCCACTCCGGTGGACGCCTCGTCCGCGTGGCTGGCTTGTGTATTCAATTGTATTCTTGGCGTTCTTTGTTATGTTTTCTGTGTTGCCGGGAATGTCGTGGCATGCAGGTTAGCGTAGTCGTAGGGTGGCTTTGGTGGTGTTTGCGTTTCTCCAATCATTCTGTTTTCTCGTGACTAATTCTATACGGTATTCATTTTTTTCTTCACTTTTTTGCTGCATCCAATGACTGATGGAGGCCACTGACTACATTTGTGCTCTCGGGCAAGGCTACGTGCAATCGACGATCATTCTTTGGGGAGGCATGTGTTGAACGTGACTCCTTGCCTGTCATTGATGAAGACCTGTTGGTTCGTTTTTAATCGTGTGGCATTCTTCACAGTTAATTTGTCAGATACTCTTTTAACTCTTGACTCAGCTGTTATAGTTATGAACGTCACCAGGCCCATATAGAGTAAATGACGCGCGCGGTTGAAAAACCGAAGCGATAGCTCTGGTTTATAACCAATCGAGTCCATTATTTCTGTAATCGGCCACTTATTTTTTAAACGTTTGGCACATTTGAAGGTGGAAGAGGTATTGGACGTAGATCCTCTCTATTAGGGAGCTGCGCCGTCTCCGTCATTCAGCGTTCCTCCGAGGCTGCTCAAGGCTGAAACTCGGCTGACGCGATCCAAGGAGCTGCGTTTCCATTCATGGTCTGTGCCTGTTTCCGTCTCGTATTATCTCATCCGTGACTGTCAGTCGTGTCATTTCTCTTGTTGGAGAATCTTCCGACGTTACTGCGACTACGGCCAACACTGTTACTGCTATAACAGTTGATGTGTTTGTTGGAAGTTGTTTCTCCTACAATTTGTTGTGTAATAGAGATGTATAAGTAGGGTATTGTGCACTTGAAGTAGTTCTCACTGCATGCACAACAGTAGCGAAATTGATTGAAGTTGATATCGAAAGTCGGGTAGTGTTTTCCTCTGAATCTCAACCATTGTAGATATAACCGCAGCTGTTGTGATATCTTGCCACTGCTTGCATTTTACTGCTTTCTGCTTCTTCTAGTTGCCACTCCGCCTCTCACTGCAGTTAGAAAATCTCCATAGTTGTCTTCTATTTCTTACTGCATTACTAATATTATTACCTTTCGTAACACCACCGTCGGAATATCGCCGTATGCTGTTTATGTTTCTCATCATATCAGTTAATGTTCCAAAACAATTGCTTGGTGTTCATTCTTTATGCCGAATTGAATACTGTCATTTCTTCGTTAATCCATTAACATCAATAATCGAATTCAGATATCTTTAAATAATACAGTAAGTACTGAAATCTATAAGTGTATAGTTATTCCTGGTTTATGTTTTCACATCCTTTTTTCTTCTGGTTCACAGACTTTTTTTTTTCTTCTTTTAAGGTCGCTTTTTAACTGCTTGGTCATATAGCGACCACTGTCGTTTTTAACAGTGGGGTAATTGTAAGGGGAACACATAAGGACAACAAGAACACATAAACGTCTATACCCGGGGCGGGATTCAAACCCGCGACCCTTCGAGCCGAGGTAGCCACAGCCCTTCAGTCTGAGCGACGTAGGCTATCCGGGACGGCAAGCGACCGTTTTTATTATTACTACCGTCTCATTATCATTACTGCGTTTCTGAAAAGAATTTACTGCGGATATCTGCGACAGCTACCTTTGCTTCCTTTTATGTCCACAGATGTTAGTGTTCAAATCATAATTTCTGAGTATGATTTGTATGTAGTTACATGTTTGTTTGTATTAGTAACGATCAAACTTTTGTCGTACGTTTATGGATTAGAATTTTTAGAGTGATTTGAAACGAATGCGATTATCCATTTTTGTCATTTTCAAATATATACTAATTTTCCTATTTAAGGAAAACCCGCATATCTTTCATATTTCAAAAATTTACATGCAATATGTTCATATTATAGCCTTTTAAAGTTATTGGATGATGTTGAACGGTAGTCTACCCAGTACAAAGCAATATTGAGAAACAAGAGCCTGGAACGAGTTATTGGTAGAGGTCGCGGGCAGAAGAGGACCGGCTCTGCGGAGGGGGAAGGGGGACCACCCGCAAGCAGCGCCGCGCAACGCTGCGAGGACGGACTTCGAGTCTGTAAGCGGGCGCCTTTGTGGCATGCGAAGGACGCCAGCTCCTCCAACTTCCGTTTCGGCGATCCCAGTGCACCGAAATTCCCCTTGCATTCCCTGGGGCTCCGCCCGCAGCCTTCACCACCTCCAGCGCATTCACCCTCAACCCCTTCTTCGTGGGCTTTGGCCCGCCTTTGTCTTAGGAACTCTTCACCGTTGCTTTCTCCGCTGCATCACCTTGCCTCACTGCTCTCTACCTCAGCTTCTTCTTTCCACTCCCCCCCCTGTCCGCCACTACCTTCTCCGCCTTCCCTCCGCACTCCCTTGTCTCCAATATTTGTCTTCACTTCTTGCGCCACTGCGCCTCCATGTACCATAGCTTCATCTCCCAACTGTCCACCTTCCCCGGTTTTCCCCCCCCTCCCTAGGCCCCGCCCCAACCGGCTCTATTCATCTCTCATCCCCACCCCAATTCCCTAGCACACCCCGCCCCGCCTCAGTTTCGTGCTCGCGCCGACAGCTTAATGCGCGGCGTTGTGTCGCGGCTGGCGCGGACGAACAAAGGACGGCCCGCGGGGCAGCCCCATTCTGCGCCCTCGCCCCGCGGGACTTCGCGACTCCACAGCGCCGCCCCCGCTGCTAACGAGGCATTCCTGTCCTGCGACCCTCCCCCTCCCCCGGAGACGCACGGCCGCCTCAGGGCTAATATGCTGCTTCCAAATTAGTTTCGTTGCTTGATAACAGTGCGCTCTGTTAACGCGTGTTACTGAGTCGCTTGCTTTGTGCGACGCGAAGCGCTCCAAGTGACGCCGTGCGGACTGCGGTTCGTGATGTTGTTACCGGCGCTTTGATGTTCATTGAATTCTACAGTAATCATGTTTTAAAGTTAAAAGGATTTTTAAATGCTTCTGGAATTCTCTTAATTGATTTGTTTCCAAAAATTGTTTTGGGTTCGTAGTTAAAATTTCATTATGGCACTGCTGCAGTGGAACCACATTATCCTATTTGGAACTTGTAGTACTTCAAACCCATTCACCTACCTCCCCCTGGCGTGAAATTACCCTAAATTTCCTTCTTTTGCATGTTCCAGGATTTACAAGATTAGTTGGCCATTATTGAGAAACCGTTTTACGAGTCTGTAAAATTCCAACATTCTTGCTCTTTGGAGGTAAATTGGAGAAACAAAGTGGTGCGTTTGACTGATTCTTGGAGAATTGACTCACCTTTTTCGGGATGCTGTCAATTGAAAATATTAATAATTGAACGTTTTGTAAATAATCGTGGAGTATTAATATTGGCGTGACATTTTCGCTCTATCATAATTGAATGATTAATTTCGACTGTATGGCTCTAGAAGGAATCATTCCCGGGTTTTTTTTTTTTTAAGGAAGATTCCAAATGTCAATGTAAAAATAAAAAAAGAAGTTTAGTTTCGTGCGGATATCTTGGTACGTCATGTAATCGTGCGAGTGAGATTACCAAATAATTCTAATAGTCAAATCAAAAAAAAAAAAAAAAAAAAAAAAAAAACATGAAGACTCGTGTATTACTTCTTCTTCCTCGGACAGTAATCTTCTGAAAGTTCCTAGTAACCGCGCGGAAACAATAGACATATCCAAAGAATGCAGATTTTAGTAAATTCTCCGTTCACTATTTTTTCTGCATTCTCTCAACTCGCATGCTACAAAAATGTTATTTAATTTCTTCTTGGTCATCTAGTTTTCGAGAATCGTATTCGACAATGAGTGCTAATTCATTCATTATTCGTCTGTGTATTTAACAAGGAAGGCGAATGCTTCAGGTTTATTATTATTCTTTTGTACTTTTCCACAGTTTGAGCATTTACAAAAAAATCCTCGTTTCGGAAAATGTTTGCTCGTTCTTCGCAGCGTTTGTTTCCAGTGCGCTTTTCCTCTACTGATGTTTCTGTGATTGTGAACACTTCGGCCGAAAGCGCGGTTAATTAAGTCGCAAGCCGGCCGCCGCCGCCGCCCCGCGCGCATCTTCGTAATTACCTGCAGCTCCCCGGGGGCAGCCCGCTGCTTCTGCCGCCACCGCCGCTCTGCACCGGGCGCAGTCATGCGCAAGGAGTGCTCCGGGCTCTGCCAACCCTGGCGGACGAATTAGAGTGCTGGAACGAATTGAGAAGCGTTCTCGAACGGGCTGGAGGCGGTTCCATGCGTGGCTTTTCTCCGTGCGGCAAAGTCTTGCTAGAGACCGCTCTTTTAGCGGTTCGTGAACGGTTATGAATCTTTGGGGAGATCAAGAGATATTTGTGTATCTTAAGACCAAAGGAGTTAGTAATTTAGTGCTGCATTAATTATATTTTCTTCTTGATGCGAGAACGTCTCAATCGGTGCAGATCAGTCAGTGGCATACCTGCCGCCAACCACATAAGAGCCATGAAATTAGGTCTTGTTTTTTTTTTCAAGTACCCTTCGCGTATGGAATGTGTATGAGCTCCTGGGTATAATTTTTCGTTCAGTCGTAATTATTGAGAATGGGACGTCAGTCTGACCAGCTACCTTTGATACTTAACATTAAAAATTGAATTGAATTGTTATTGTTGCAGCGTATTAATATTAAAAATGTGTTTCATAGCTAGTTTTAAACTGTTGACAATGCGTTTCTTTATTATTTACAGACCTACTTTTATTGGGTTGTTGCGTTAAATCATATGCTGTTAGAAATAGTGTTATAGCATTAATTCTTCGATAATACATTGATTTACGTTGTAAGTTCCGAAGAACTTATTACTTTATAGATGTTATGTTATCTTCACTTTGTAAATAAACTATTCTTACTACATAACAAAGAAAAACCAAGTGCCATGGACAAGCAAGTCAAACTGACAGATTTATTTTGGCGCAATCTTCAATTAATTTCCATGCAGGACTTATGAAGAGAAATCCTGTCCCTAGAAATTTGTTCGAATAAATAATGCTTGGTGGGTGGTTAAAAAGATATTCCCAACAGCCCCATATTTAAGTCAGAGTACTGAAGCAGCCGGTTTCGTGACAGCTACTGCGATGCACGCAGATATGTTTATGGCAAAACATGGCGATAGACGAGCGCAGTCGACTTTTTGCCAGAACCACCCGCCCCGTCCTATCGCTCCTTCACTCCCGTTATGCAAAACTCTAACCTTATTGCGCTGGAACTTGTTGGAGAGCTGGTGAAGTATAACACAGCGGATAACGAGCAACCATGGGGCGGACGTCTGTACACGGCATACCCATATGGAATAATTCGCGAACGACGTGCGTTAACTCCCATTCCTTCGGTGCTCCACCGCAGTCAATAACAGTTTAGATATTGGAATAGATTTGCTGTATCCTATTACGAGAATATCGTAAACATATACTTTAGACGTGTAATAAATAGTTGGGAAGATAATTGATTATAGTTTTTATCTAATACCTGTTTTAACAAGTAGAAAATAAATTAATATCTAATAGGTACAAATCCTTTACGTATACTTACGATATTGTTTTTTGTGTGATCATAAATCATTCATAATTTTTTGTAAATAAGTTAGCCGTCGAAGTGTAGTGTTTTACTAATCTGAAAGAATATTATTAAACGTTACATTAATACACATCGTGCAAGTACACACCTTAACAAAATGTTTCTCTTTTGTTTTCTTAACTATTTTCAAACCATACACCCCACTTCATGAGATAGAATGTTTGAAAAATATCATTTCCTGTTCAAGGCGGAAGCAATCTAGAAAATGTTGGCCTAAATACTGTACTCTAGGATGCCCCTCCTCCAGTGTGAGTAGAGACAACCTCTCGCACGTCTGTTTTTCAATTAGCGCTCCGCGGAGGAACTTTCTTGCATCTGCAGTCCCAAGGCCGGAGACCCGGTTCCCCGCTGTAGTGGGAGTGCGCGGTGGGAGGGTCCTGCCGGTTCCGCCGCCGCGTGGCCCACTCTTCTTAATGCGCCGATTTTTTGTGGCAGTGGGAGTTGATCGCTGGCGGTACGCGCGCCTCCCTTTTAGCGCAGCAAAGTTGCCAATCCTGTTTCGGACGTCGCGGGTGGGGCTGGGCGGCGCGGCCGGGCGTTGTGCGGTGGCCGGACGGCCTCTCGAACTGTGCTGCGGTTCCGGTGGCCGCAGAGTGGGCCACTCCGTGGGCGGTGGCTGTCTGCGGATTCCGAAAGTGTCATACCAGTGGTTGAAGGGGGGCCACTGACCTCTGCCGTGTTGGTGGGGTGGCGTAGTGTGCGGTTGTACTCGAGTTTCGTAGATTTCAATGTATGTAGGTTAATTAATCTTCTCCTTTCGAGGAGTTTCACCTCTTCTGGCTAAGACGATTAGACCATCTGTCGTAGTCAATCGGTTTGCAATCGTAGCCTTCCAACAGTTTATCATCACTTTCCCATTCGAGCATTTGTTTAGGAAGTAAGTTTTCTTGTTTCCTTTCTGGTCTCCCCCTCGCGCCCCTTCCTTCCTTCAGTCATAAATACGATAAAATTGTAGAAATTCCAATTCCTCGATATCTGAAAATTTCCCCATTCCTCATTTAACATTCTTCTGGTTTGGACCATGACACTTGTTAGTTTATGTTCACAATTGTTCCCTCTTTCGAAAGCTGTTGAGAAATTACCTATTTGAAATGAAAGTGGCTCACATAGAACAAAAAAAGAAATGAACGGATATCGTTATATACACATTAATAACTATACACCAGTCGGATAATGAAACGGTACCCGAATAAGAAACTAACTATCGCCTCAATTAGGTCTATTGTCTTTTTTTTATCTTAAAATTGACCCCTCTGTTAAATGCAACCCACAACGCGGTGGCGTTAAACGATCGCTTGAAAGTTGTGATTAGTTTTTTTTTTCTTTTTTTTTTATTACATGAGGAAGTACGGATTGGACCAACTTTCGAATGTGGCAGAGAAGAGAACGTTCAATTTGCAATAAGAAATAAACAAAAATTTGAGATATTCTACGTTCTTAGTCGAGCGATGAAACTATGTTAAGTGCTAAACCTTCATATATAGCTTTCAAACATAAAAGTTAATATTAGACGATGACCTTTTTTGTTCTTTAATGTCCAACATTTCACGCTATAGGCTTTGTATGTAGTATTTTTCGACTGGGAGCACATATCTCAGATTTTGGTTGATCATTTGGTAGGTTAGGGCTTGTGCAATTCATCTACCATAATTTAAATTCTTTAGTGTATGCTACGAATGAACCGTGATCAAAGAAGTAGGCTCAACATTTGTTCAAATTGTTTTGAAAATTTTTTTTTGTCTTCCCATTGTGCTGATATCTATAAAATTATTTTTCTTCTGTTTATAAGAAATGTGACGTACTTTTAACATTTAAAAATATTCATATAACGAGAGAGGGAGGGAGACTGCAATTTCATGTTTAGCCATCTTGATGCCAGAACTTTTACATAGTTTACTACTTTTAAAAGGACACGAGGATCTTCATGTCGAAAACAAACTTTTGCTTAAACTTAGAAACAGTCATTCGGCTTGTCTGTAGTTGGTGAATTTTCAATGTTCACAACGTACTTGTGGCTCTCCCATGTTCTCTGTCAAGAATGCGACAAAATTATTTCTCCCCTTAATTTGTTGTTCTAATACGATCTCTAATACGATTCGCTGACTGAGTGCGCTGAAGCCCTGTAAAAATAATTTGAAGTGATTGATGCATGATTTCTGGCGATGAATATGGAAATAAAAAATGCTGTCGTAAATCCAAAGAGGCGCACGTAAAATATTTCCGCGAACGTGTTGCGTGTATATTTTTGCTAACGAATGAAAAAAAAATTGAGTGTCTTAATTTAACCCTCGTAGCATTCCTGGGCCTTTTTTGACCCTCAGCAATATTTATTTGCTGGCATTTTTCTGAATATTATCAGTATTTTTTTTTAGACTTCCAGATATGCCTTCTTATATTTATCACTCAGTAACCTAACCATATCCACATATTTGCCCAGTTTTAATATTGAGACATCTTGTGTTATATGGAAGCGGACTCACTGCCATGTGTAGTCTAAATTATTTTCCTATTATGATCTAAAATATCTTGACATCAATTCTCTTCGTTTTTTTTAAACCGTCAGGATTTGAATGTCAATGCTTGAAATGTCAATAGATATTTAATAATCCTCATCACAAATAAGGCTATGTTTTTTTTTTAAGGTTTTTTTAACCAATTAAAAAATTAAATTAATTCCTAAGATGGGGATTCTAAATGAACTTATTTATAATAGTTGCAGTGCTTTATAATTTTTTAAATGATAGAAATAAATTGAAGATTTTTTTTGAAATGCAAGCTTTCCCGAGTAGCTAATATGCCACCAATATTCTCGACACCAGAGGTTGGAGTCAACCTATGATTTATCTATACTTCGTACACTACTATTACACTTCGTTTATTCTATTCACTTTCACGTTCACTACTTCCAGCTGTCTGTTGTAGGAGAGGGTTTTCGGTGGGGGTTGTCCTGGCAGGAAGACCCCTGTATTTGTGAGTTCTGGGTAGAAAATGCAAAAGCAGTCTCAGGGTTGCCTGCGGCAACTTTTAGCCTCTTTCCCGTTTGTTAGTGTAGTAACGTGGCTTGTGCTTTGTGTGTTGCAGCCTGAAGGTGGGCGGGAAGCTGCCTGGCGCCACCGCAGCGGGCAGCGCCACTGTCGTGGTTCGGACGGGCCCCGCGCGCGGCCCGCCCTCCGGCACCACGCACATGAACGGCTCCGGCGACTCCCTCAGGTGAGACGGCGCGCTGGTTGGCGCAAAACGTGGATTAAGGCTGTTGTGACCGGTGGTGAAGCTGGCATGTGTGCTCTGCGGGTGATCCTTTTGTCCCATAAATACTACTAATGCAAGGGAAGGGTAAAATGGGAATTGCGGATAAATAGGGAAGCGCCGTCTTTAGAAGCTGAAATTGAATAAAGACATTTTTTATGATCTGTTTAATACAGCGAAAAAGGATAACTTTTGATGATAGAACTACAGAATATAAAAAATAAATGTTCTTAACTTATAAACAAAAAGGCTTCGAGTTCGCCCAACTCTTCCTTGGAAATGAATGGGAATGGAGTATTTTGCCAACCGTAGATAAACATAATTGTTCATTCCCCTACCCATATTTTTTAATTTAGCTGCACTGCACATATTTATTTTATATGCAAAAATCTTCGCGTCTCATACAAAACGTTCAACTGATTTCTTACTCTCGCAGGTAGGAAGGTAGAGTTATTAAATAATAGTGCGAGAAAGGTGTCTATTCTTCAAACTACAAACAAACAATCAAACTTCGAGTGTTCATCTCTTAGGCTACGTTACTGGGTGGACCCCCACCAATTCCTTTCAGAAATATGTCGTTTAGTGACTTGTGAAGTGGGATGAGTTTATCGCAGAGACGAGAATGAAAGCCAGTCATGCTTCCACAAGGCAGAGGCTCCGGCTTGAAATTCAACCGAGGACGAATTGAGGAAAGTGAAATCAGGAAAATGCACCCTGTAGGGTGGCCGGTTGAAGAGACGTGTGGTGGTAGTCACTCGTTTACGTCCTTGAGTACATGTAAAATGATGTCGAAATTATTCAGATCGTCACAGGGTGCTTCATAATCACGAAAACGTGTTACTCTCTCTATGCCGTAATATACCTTCACTTTCTCGGATTATTTGATTCACCTAATATGTTGGAATGCGATTTTTTTAAGTGTCCCTTTTATTTTTACATGGTTATTGTTTATATTGTGTTAATTGCATGAAAGTGTTGAATAAGTTGCATTGGACTGTGATGTAACCGTCTTATGAAATCTTTGTGCAAAGGAACTTAAACCAGATGTTCAATCTCGCGATCAAATTTTCGATCTTGCCACCAAGGCGAGCCCCTAAAAGCTCTTCCCGCGCGGCCACCCACTATTAGGAGCGTACTTTCACCAACCTCTCACAGTCGCTCTCTGTGCATTCCAGCACGCGGCGGCAATAAAATCATTTACATTGTCTTCGCGCAAACCCGTTCTCACGGGCCCCCCGTCGAGAACGCTGACCCCGCCACAGCTGGGACTAAGCCCTCATTAGGCTGGGGCTGGGCCACCCCGGCGCCCTTTCACTCACCCCATCGCTCGCTACCTGACTAGCAATGTATACAAATATTTCTGGGAATCGCTTCCGGCCTCCCTCGCCCGTCAATGCACTGCCAGCGTGCCGCCCCGCTCCTTGTCCATCTGCTAGCCAGATGCCTCAATTCGTTGAAACTCTCGAATGCAAACAGGCTGCCGTCGCGGGCACTTCACGTGCCACCGCCTTCGCTTCCGATCGCCGTCACGTGTCACGTGACACTCCTCTCCCCGGGGCCCGAAGGCGCATCACGAATCGGGAACCGATCGGGGCACTTCTAACTTTCCCGCCTTACCATAGGCCAAGTTATAGCCACGTGACCCTCCCCTCCACGGCCTCAAATCACACCCGCGACACAATAAATACTGAAACTTCGCTCCCAATAACAGAATCACATAACAGTTTTGAGAATCATAGACATGACAGAACACAGAACAGTTCTAGTCATACAGAATCATGACAGAATCATAGACAGAATCATATACCAAACAGTACCGAGAACTACAATGCTCCGAACTGGTCAAACTAACTGACCGACAAGACTCAACAGAGTCGGCTGTTCCTGCTTCGCCTATCAAGGCGATTAGTACGGCCACATCTAGCCTGCCTCAAATTCGTGCCATTCGCGGGCCGCAGCCGCCACCTGGCCGAATTCACGGCAATCTCCACCACCAGCTCCGGTCGGCTGAGTCCGCGCCCATGCCAGTTCGCACCACCGGCCAACCACAGCCCGGACAGCGACACACTCAGCCGAGTGATTGGGTTGGTGCCTTCCTTTCAAAGTTGTAAGTAAGCTAAACCCGCGCATTACAAGAAAGAAGAGCAGCAGTAAACTTTGCAAACTTTGTAAACTTTCTATGGTCCTCCGGTAAACAAAATCAACTGTATTATACTTTGCAATTAAATTCATATTCATTCACGTTGCATACTGTTTATCATTCCCCTAAAGACAAACAATTCCCTGAAACCCGTTCTGATCCCCGTATGTAGTCGCACTCGCAGCACGGCACCTCACACGGGCTGCATCTGCTACATATAGTGGTCAATCTCCGGGCCGGATTAAGCCAGTGCCATTTCTAGTGCAATGCAGCCACTTACTCAATATATCAGACGGAATTCAGGAATTGTTTCGATAGGGAATGAAACTTCAAAACTATTTTCAATCAATTTAATTTAACTATTCAACAGTGTCGTGAAAAGTGTTAAAATCCAAAACACAATCATTAAGTGTAATCAAACTTTATCCAGTGCTTCGTTACTTATTCAGTGTTTCTATTTACTATTCCAGTATTTTACTTGCCAGTGTTTTTTTTTTTATTATGATTATTCTGTTTTTTTACGTGCCATTGCATTATTCAGTATTTCTATTTACTATTACATCATTCTTTTTTTTTTTTTTTTCTAGCAACAAGTGCACCATTCAGTTATTTTATTCCCTTTTTTTTTTGTTTGTATTGTTTTGTGTGTTTTCAGGTCAGCATCAGCCCAAATCAACGGCTGAGTGTGTGCTCCCCCCCCACTTATCGCGATTTGCAAGTCATCAATAATTGCAATTTTCAAATTAGCATTCCTCAACGCGGGCACTCAATAATTTCTTGCAAAATTTCAAAATGCCGCCAAACAATACTTTACGCAAAAATCTCGCGGCTCGAGATGCCATTCTCAACCGATTTAGAGCCCGGGAAGGAATCATTAGAAATTTAGAAATTACAGACAAACAGTCATACCAGAAATTACTTGCGCATCAAACTCGCTTGCAGGAAATTTGGAGCGATTTCAGGCAAATCGAAAACGAGTTAGTCGAAGATCCAGACGCCAACTCATCTATATACATTGAATTTGAAAATGACTTTTACGACTTAATGAGCGAAGTAACAGTAAAAATTGACAACAACTCTCAATTTTCACCAACTCAGGCCAGACCGTCTTCCGTGCCCTCCGCGGCATCAGGTCACAGCTGTACTTCACAGTCAGCTCCCGCTTTACGCCTCCCTGAAGTGCCTCTACCAAACTTCAGTGGTAACCACACCGAGTGGTTGTCATATCGTGACATTTTCCAGGCCCTGGTCATTGACAATCCGCAGCTAGCGGATATTAGCCGATTTTATTATCTCAATCAGTCGTTAATCGGTGAAGCGAAAGGCGCAATAGCCAACATACCTCTTACAGGTGACAATTTCTCGACCGCCTGGAATACTCTTTGCTCACGCTATTCAAATCCTCGTTTGATAGCGTTTTCTCATTATCAGGCTAGACAAACCTCCGCGTTTAGTACCCGACTCCGCAAATCTCTCAGTGCATTTATTGATCACTGCCAGTCTAACATCAATGCGCTCTCAAATCTTAACTTAGGCGTAGAATTAAGCGAACTGCTTTTTGTACATAAGGTCGTCAACCACCTTGACAGGGCCACTATGTGTCAGTGGGAAAATTCAATATCCGCCGACCGCATTCCTACTTTACGCGACTTATGGGACTTTTTGCAACGGCGATGCAAAATTTTGCAAATAACTGAAGCCGCCGTCCCGTGCGCTCCCGTGCAGCTCAACCCTCGCGCGCAAGGTACCGCGCCGGCTCCTGCACGCACGTCACCACCCTTCCAACAACTGCCTTAAATGTCGCGAAAAACATATGCTTCACCAATGTGCTAGTTTCCGTGCTCTGAGCGCCGACGCGAAACGAAGCTTCGTAAAGAACAATAAACTTTGTAACAATTGCTTACGAAAATACGTCGCTGGTCATAAGTGTAGCGATCGAAAATGTTTCCACTGTGGAAAAAGCCATCACAGTCTTCTGCATGAATCATTTTCTGGCCCTCAGTCATCCAACATTTCGAGCATAATACATCACGCGGCGGCCGCCCCGGGCCACGTGTCTAGTACTAGCGTACATTCAGCTTCACAGCTCAATTCTCAATCAAATGCTCAATCCCAGGTATGGCAAAATGCAATTCATGAACGGGCTGACAATAACTCGTTGCCCGAAGACTCTTCTCACGCGCCGCGTCAAGTGAACGCAAATGCTTGCTCTTCTCCAGCCACACACGGCTGTATTCTGCCTACTGCTATTGTAAATGTTGTAAGCGCACGAGGCTACTATCACCCAGCTATCTCTCTCCTCGATTCAGGATCAAATTGCAACCTGATCTCTGAAAGATTTTTCAAATCTCTAGAACTCAATCCTACAATGTCTTCAGTTACTATTCAAAGTATTTGTCGTGCCTCATCTTCCGCTTCGAAGGTCGCGAAAATACAGCTAAAATCCCGTTGCAAGGATTGGAGCTCTACCGAGGAATTCATTGTAGTAGACGCCATCTCCCATCCGCTTCCTGCAGTCGAAGCAGACATTTCTAAGTGGCACTTACCCGCCGAATACGAACTTGCGGACCCAAATTTTCATCTCGAAAAACCGCTGGATTTATTGTTAGGCGCCTCCATTGTCGCCGAAATCAACGAAGGTGGTATCCACCGCATCGAGAATAACGGGCCTACACTCAAAAACCAAGGGATTTTCGTAGCCATCAGACCAACTCGAACGCTTCTGGAAGCTAGAAAACCTAGCTGACAAGGTGCCTCTCACAGCCGAGGAAAAATTATGCGAAGACAGTTTCGTAGCCACTACTACTCGCACACCTCAGGGGCGATATCAAGTTCGTTTACCCTTCAAGGGCCCGCCAGAATCGCCGGGCAACTCTAGGACGCAGGCCCTTGGCAGATTTCAGAATTTAGAGCAACGATTCAGCCGAGATTTTCTTCATGCGGAAATGTACTCAGATTTTATGCGCGAGAATCTCGAGTTAGGTCACATGCGCCCCGCCCCTCCCGTGGAAGAAGGAAAGCCTCACTTTTATTCCACATCACTCAATTCTAAGACCCTAAAGCGCCTCCACAAAGTTGAAAACGGTGCTCGATGGCGCGGCGATCACCTCTTCAAAGACAGCATTGAACGACATTCTCGCAGTCGGGCCCACTGTGCAGTCAGGCCCTACTAGATTAATGGCATCTACAAAAGAGCCATTCACAACTTAGTTCCGCTGCCCACTACATCAGAGTGATTTAACAATTTATCGCTCAATTGAACAACTAGTCATTATTTATATCAACATGTACACAATATTTAATTTCGTGATTTTCCCTTCCTTAGAAAAATCACGCGCGGGCACCTTTGTTCAATCTCGCGATCAAATTTTCGATCTTGCCACCAAGGCGAGCCCCTAAAAGCTCTTCCCGCGCGGCCACCCACTATTAGGAGCGTACTTTCACCAACCTCTCACAAGTCGCTCTCTGTGCATTCCAGCACGCGGCGGCAATAAAATCATTTACATTGTCTTCCGCGCAACCGCCGTTCTCACGGGCCCACCCGTCGAGAACGCTGACCCCGCCACAGCTGGGACTAAGCCCTCATTAGGCTGGGCTGGGCCACCGCGCCCTTTCACTCACCCCATCGCTCGCTACCTGACTAGCAATGTATACAAATATTTCTGGAATCGCTTCCGGCCTCCTCGCCCGTCAATGCACTGCCAGCGTCCGCCCGCTCCTTGTCCATCTGCTAGCCAGATGCCTCAATTTCCGTTGAAACTCTCGAATGCAAACAGGCTGCCGTCGCGGGCACTTCACGTGCCACCGCCTTCGCTTCCGATCGCCGTCAGTGTCACGTGACACTCCTCTCCCGGCCCGAAGGCGCATCACGAATCGGAACCGATCGCGGGCACTTCTAACTTTCCCGCCTTACCATAGGCCAAGTTATAGCCACGTGACCCTCCCCTCCACGGCCTCAAATCACACCCGCGACACAATAAATACTGAAACTTCGCTCCCAATAACAGAATCACATAACAGTTTTGAGAATCATAGACATGACAGAACACAGAACAGTTCTCAGAATCACTGACAGAATCATGACAGAATCATAGACAGAATCATATACCAAACAGTACCGAGAACTACAATGCTCCGAACTGGTCAAACTAACTGACCGACAAGACTCAACAGAGTCGGCTGTTCCTGCTTCGCCTATCAAGGCGATTAGTACGGCCACATCTAGCCTGCCTCAAATTCGTGCCATTCGCGGGCCGCAGCCGCCACCTGGCCGAATTCACGGCAATCTCCACCACCAGCTCCGGTCGGCTGAGTCCGCGCCCATGCCAGTTCGCACCACCGAATTGCCTGGAGCCAACCACAGCCCGGACAGCGACACACTCAGCCGAGTGATTTGGGTTGGTGCCTTCCTTTCAAAGTTGTAAGTAAGCTAAACCCGCGCATTACAAGAAAGAAGAGCAGCAGTAAACTTTGCAAACTTTGTAAACTTTCTATGGTCCTCCGGTAAACAAAATCAACTGTATTATACTTTGCAATTAAATTCATATTCATTCACGTTGCATACTGTTTATCATTCCCCTAAAGACAAACAATTCCCTGAAACCCGTTCTGATCCCCGTATGTAGTCGCACTCGCAGCACGGCACCTCACACGGGCTGCATCTGCTACACCAGACTAATTTCCTTCCCGGATACAGTTGCATACGATTTTCACAATCACCAAAAGTAGACATTTGCATGACAGGTTTGGGCGAAATCGGTGGATAGATCTCTCTCTGATAGAACCAGAACTAATATTTCGTTTTAGAGGAATGGTCAGTGACCTCATGTGTGTTAATTCATCCATGTTATGATGAGGATTTACACCATTTCCTTCTTTTCGAACCGTGTTGTGTAACGTCCCTTCCTGTTTGCAACGTCTCGTCATTTTCATTTCCCGTTATAAACCGAGCACGCGCTTGACGCAGTAGCTTTCATCTTTAGACCCTTGGTTTCACTTATGTAAGCTTTCCAATTCACTACGCTTTATGAACGCATTAACAGTTTTCATATATTTCGTAGTTCGTATCAGAGACTTCTTGAATCTACATTTCTCGCCTAACATATTTTATATTTCTTTCTTTATAGTTGTTCGCTGTGTGGTGTCTATGCAATGCGAGCTGACATAGTTTATTAATGAGACCGTATTTATAAACCTCTTCCACGGGCTTGCCAGGCCTAGCAAGCTGCCAGTGTTCGGTTTTGCGATTTATGAACGACCCCCAGCCAATTCCAGACGCCCCTTGAGCTCCTCGCAAACCCCCAGATGGCAGACCCCTAAGAGCTCTACTGACAGAGCTTCATAAATACGAGCCCGAGAAATAACGTATTTCGGTGATACAATTTTTTGATAATTCTGTAAGGATATGTTATGAATTTTCACTGTGGAATATGAATACAAGAGTTGAGTCTAAAAGGAATTTTAAAAACACACTGAAGTTCCAAAACAATGCGCCAATCGAAATGTTGGAACCAATCAAGTACTTATTGTGTGTGGTCACCTATCGAATGTCACAAACAGCACTTCGATATCATAAAGGTTTTTTGATAGAGATGGTTGAAATAAAAGTAATTGACATTGGATATCTGAAACGTGTATGTTTCTCATCACAATGGTATGTCTCAAAATTACTATGATGCCATTCCCTTGTGACTTACGTCTCATTTTCTCTAGCGGTCCCCAAGACTTGGGGAAGTGGGACGAAGTCTTTGCAAGATGCAGTGTGCTCCTTTCTCGCACCGCGGGATGCTGAGGACGCGGCTCTCATGGGCCGAGCGGTCGGCCGGCTGGGCGACGGGCCGCAGCAACTCGCCCGCCCCCTTCGCCCCCTTCCGCCGCCCGGGCTGCTCTCACGAAAACGCTCGGCACCGCCGCTCCCACCTCCAGCCCGGTCTCCCACTGCTCTCTCTGTCATCTTCATTTTACGTTAAATCTCCACGACAGTTGTACAGTCATGTGTCTTTTCAGATGTAGTTTTCATTTCACGCTGAATTTTATCAGAGTCAGTTTACACATAAAGACATGGAATGTCCTATACTTTAAATATCGAAACACCCTCATTCCGGAAGGTGCGTTTGAAAATAAACGTTTTAAGTCTTGAAGTCAAAACTATTTTTGCGAATAAATCGTGTATCGAAAATGCATTCCTCAGAGTGATAAACTATTTCCTTGGCACGTTATAATAATGTACGTTATAGAAAGGTACATTTGTACGTAGTAAAAATGCAATTTGTAAAGTTAAAGGGTTATTCAAATGCGGATATGATTTTCACATTTTCACATTCTTCGTCTAACGAAATGTTCTGAAAATAAATCCTTCCCGAAACGCCCCACAATATTGAATTGTATTGTCTTCGTTATTGCACATTTTACTGTTGTTTTGTATAATGTAGCTGTCTTTTTTTTATCTCTTCAGCGTCCCGTTACTCAGCCTTCTCATCTATCACTTTCGCCACGACGATTCTCCACACTTTGTACTACATTGTTGACTAGTTCTCTTCCTCTCTCTCATATCTCATGCAGGTACATCTCGCGCAATATCTTCCGACAACTGACTTGCTCACCGTTCGTTCATATGTCCTTACGGGAATCGTACTCAGTCTAAAAGCCACCTGTCCTCTCCCAGGTAGTAAGGTTAGGAGGCACAGAATGGATCCACGGGTCGCAATCCACGACAGCCGTAAGGGACTTCTTGGAAGCCGTCACACTCCGTGACGTGACAGTCCGCCTGCGACTTGTTGTCGCGATTCTCTTTTGTCTCCCGTCAACGGGATTCAGGCGCTGGTGCCACTCGCTTTCCTTGCGACAAAAACTCTAGCACAATGCGACGGATTAATTGCCGAGGACGCGAACTTCTCCCAATTTATCTTGCAAGCTATTCCTAATGTTTGTTGTTCCGTTGTTTTTTTTCTCTCTCAATATATCTCCGGGTGTCCAGAGGAGATGCTCAGTAGTCGCTGAAATTTCATTCCACGAGAGTAGTAAAGCAACTGCACTCCTCTTAATACCGAAGATTGCTATATAATCGCTTATCTAGCGTGAAAATAGTGTTCCCACGAAATTCGGGAAGTCTTAAGAATGAAACTTTGTGAAATGCACACCACGTTAACCGGAAACTCAGAACCACGCACCAGTAATTATGTAGTTTAATAATAATTTACAAATAGTCATTTAGAACTTCCGTTTTATGTTACACAATTTTAATATAAATGATTTATTGAATTAGTAATATCGGGGCAGCAACGTGGGGCTTCCGGTCCTATATTTTTCGCCTGAGACATCCTCAAATTTATTGCATTTGGATTGTGGAATTTTACGCAAGTTCTTTTTACCATCAGGCTTAGATGTAGCGAACATAATTGTTAGTTTTTTTCTTCAGTAGCATATCACTTACCTTGTTCAGTGAACCAGACGAAAAATAAGTTGTTTGTAAACACTCGAACCACCCATTGATGTTTTGCCATTTCACTAACATCGATGTATCGTGTGAAATAATAAGGCCATCATACTATAATTCGCTATTTAATTCGCTATTTACCCTCCTGCCGATATCGTACTTTCTAGCATACCAGGCCATGGATCAGTATCTTGAATGCCTCTCTAAGAACACAACTCGAATTTCCAACCCTTGTCGCGTGTTCTTTTTGGGAAATGGATATTGCCTTTGTCCATCAACCAGTTAAGCTGGTCCCGCGGAACGTTCCGGCAGTGCCGGAATCCTCCGCCGGCGGCGCTGCCAAACAGGTTAAGTTTGCAGCGCTCTGTTTGGCGCGCGCCGCACCGCGCCGTCCGCCCCCACGGGCGCTTCCCCGCCGCTGCAGCTGGCCAGTCATCCGCCGCGCACTACGTCGAAAAGAACAAGAAACACCAGCTAAAACTCACAATAATAATAATAATAATAATAATAATAATAATTATTATTATTATTATTATTATGTATTTGCTCCTTAAAATTGGGTTATACCAGTATTTAAGGGGTGGATAATGTTTTGGGGTGTTATGAACTAACCTGTTGTCACTGATTTAATAGTACCCTTTTGGGATGCATTTGTAATATTCCTATCAAGACCGCCAAACAGCTATATTTATTACAAAACGTAATTGATGTACCCTGCGTTGTGCGGGTATTTATTAATCACAAACATCTAGTGAACAGGAACAATGTTTTTTACGTGTAGTGCTTTACCCTGAACTGTATCTCATCCATTCTGGCCTACCGCATCCCATATCTTCCCCGTTTCTGTCTATGTCACTCTGCCCGATCTCATCGACCCAGCTTCACCCTTTCCCCTTTACCTTCCACCGCCCCAACTCGATCTAAATTACGTACCATGGGTTCGCATGCTGCTCATGCAGTTTGGAAACAGTATTATGATGCTGCGGGATGGGTAGTTTTGTCATATGTACAAACTTTCAACAATATCGAAATAAAAACAACCATCTATTTGTGTGAAAAAAATCAAACATCATTCTGTGTACTAGAGAAAATAATAATTTGAAAAAAAGACTAAATGATACCCGACGAAATATTCAACTTTTCAGTGAAAATGAACAAACGCACAAAAATCGTAAAACCAGTTGAATTGATTTTTTATCAACTAAATGATGAGAAGCCAGTTAGTTTTAAATCACAGACATATTAGTTTGAAAGACTGGGGGGAAATTCGAAGTATAAAACTGTGTGATGACGCCCTAATCGTCTTGAGCATTTCTTATCGTTTGAGAAAAAGGAATTGATTTTCCAGCATGTACGATATTGCGCCAAACAAGCAGTGCTGGGTTCCATGTAGACTTGCGCAGCTGCAACGGACGCCCGGCCGCTTGCCCAGGAGTGACCGCGGCGGAGGCGGCCCCGAGGGCAGAAACGGGGGCGTCTGCTCCCTAATTGCTTCCTCGGCCCGCGGGGCGGCGCACGCCACTCGGTCTGACCCCGCCCCCTCCCCGCCCCCTCTCCGCCTCCGCCCCGCACCCCTCCCTTCCTGCCCCGCTCGCAACTCCCCACCCTGCTCTGCCCCTCCCCCGCCCTCTCATTACCCACCGCAATCGCTCGGTTTGCCGCGAACGGTGCCCAACGCCACACATTCCAGATCAGGACATCTGCTCATCATTTAGTTTCGCGGCGATTTCTGTGTTCCTAATTTATTGGAATGGCATTGTGCACAGAAAGTATCCAATTAATGTAATATACATTTTATCCGATTAATGAAAGTTTAAAAAATATTATCGGATGTTTTCGGTTTTTCCAAGGTATGTAACTAGTGTTTTTGTATTCGGAATGAGGTCATCCTAATTGCTAAGAGAACATTACATCAAGTCTCTTCGACCGGGAGCGGTAGCTCAGTGCATCAACTGATGTCACTGCAGCGCCTCTGACCGGGAGGTCCTAGGTTCGAATCCTGACGACTGCAGGATTTTCGAAACTAGCTTTTCAGCTAGGTCGAATTCAGTCGCTGTCTGGAGGAGAATTCTAGCGGCCGGCTGCTCTGATCGTTAGTTTTCCGTGCTTTCTCCTATCAACACCAGGCGAATGCCGGAGCAGTACCCTACCAAACGGGCCACGGACCGCGCGCGATCTGTCCTTCCCATTCCTTGTCCTATCCTCTCCCTTTACACACTCACTTACACTAACATGCACTACACTACCACATATCTCGGGAGACCGGTCGGGAGCTTAGAGCTTGTCCCGACTGGGGCGGTGCCTCGCTGGTGGGAGAGTCCTGGTTAGGGGGAAACCCCATTAGCCGACGGTAGGTCGGCGCCGGATCTCGCCATCCAGTGGGGGAAGATCACCGCCATCTCCCGAAAAAAATGCACTACACTAACGGGACTAATGACCAGAGCAGTTGACGGGCCCGGACACGAAAAAATCTAGACTATTGTTGTCATCCTTATTTTGGTTGTACGTCTTTTTTTTTTTCTTCCTTCTCTCACTTTCACCATGTGCAGCGAAAGTTACCCTCGGTGCGCCTGCAAGCCAATGATCTTCGCTCCTTTTCGCATTAGTTCCCTCCACCCCGAGAACCAGCCCTCCCTGGACCCAGCGAATGCGCGATGAATATTCATCGCCGGAGACGGCACTCTCCTTTTATCCAGTGTCTCCGTTCCCGAGAGGTTTGCATTTCCGGTATCCCCGAGAGCGCTAATCTCTGCTCCGGAAAGGCGGAGTGCGGGCGAGTGATAAATCGCTTGTTTGCTTCTCGCGAATCTGTTTCTGTGTTTGTCTTTTTCTGGGAAAATGAAATGTATTTTTCGTCCCATCCGCTATGAAGGGACTGTTGAAAGATTAAAATCGATGTAATATGGAAGAGGGCAAATCAAGCAGAACAAGAATCAACACTACTTTTGATCCTTTCGAGAAGTACGGAATTCTGTGGATTTTAAGTACCATATAAATAAATTATAAACCATAAAGAGCGATGACGAATACTAAACACCATGAATTCAAAATAAAAGGCAAATAAATTATAATTATGTTTCAGATGTAAGTAATAGTATTTATAAAATATGTCGTTAGAAATTCAGAGTTATTTTTATTACATATTTGTTTGATGATGGTTTGGAAATAGGTTGCATCATTATTTCTAATCAACCAAGAACCAGGTAGTTTCTTCAGTCCTGCATAGATTCGGAGTCTATTCTGCCCCCCTCCTCTCCCTGCTTGCAAGTCTATAGAAACTTCGACGTGCATGCACTAGCAAGACAAGCTTGTCGATAAACCCTTCTTAGCAACCATGCACCCATGAAATCTCGTTAACCACTCTGCAGTTGAGGCAAACCCCACTGCGAGGCGCCACTTTTCACGCGCAGTCGCCGTGCGGTGACGTCGATGTATACGTCCCATCTAACGTCAGAGTACAGCGGGTTGCAGTGACTTGCAGGCGCGATCTCTTTACAAACTCCATGCTTCACATAGTACTTGCGCATTCCAAAAATGTTTCATTTCTGATTGATATCAAATAACTGTTTGTAGTTGGACAGTTTTTATGTGTTTCGAAATTGTTTGGATATGGTCCATTTATTACTGGAGAATGCATTTTTCAGTCTGCAACTGCAAGCTGACAATATAGCTGAGAAGCTAATTTACGTAATGGAATAATTTTGTTTTGTACTAATTTCTTCTTCCCACGAGTACGGGAAAATGAATAATGTATTATTTTTTATTTAGTGGTTTAATAATTTTAGTGTACATGTTTCTACTTCATTCAATAAAATATTGTTTGTTACTGTTTTGTTAAATTTGAGTTCACAATTTTATACTCATCTTGAGCGACTTCCATTTACTAATTTGTGTGCGAGAAATCATCGATAAAATAAATCTGAATATTCAAGTAATTCACCATAAATATTTTACAATACTTGAATCGGATTTCCAACCGATTCGATTGAAATCCAATCTTCGCTATTTTTCTGTACAGTCTTGCCCATTTTGCTACCACTTGGAAATTTTCTAAACGGGGCGATTTTTTAACAGATAGCTCATGTAATGATTCTTGCTTTTTTATTGCCTTGAAAGGTTACGTAGAAAATCTGGGTTATTAAATCTGGGTAGAAAATCGTGGTTATTTCAGTCGCGGTACTCTTTTAAATCAGTTTCTAGCTGCAATACTAGATTTAAAGAAAGCCGTAGTTTGCTACACCTGAATCTGACACAAACATTAATTTCTTGGAATAAGACCATTAATCCGACATTGCCGTTCAAATGTTCATCTTTGTATGAACTGATGGCAAGGGTTCATGTAACATAGACTTTTACACTGTGTGGCGGATTATTAAATACTCTCTGCACGTCTCTCTCAAAGACGATTTTAGTAGTTAGGAACGTTCCTGCTCATACCCCGAATAGGAGAAAGCCAATCCAATGGACCCTCACAATTTGTCGGCTCCCGCAGCTTCCTAATCGTGGTAATTGTCTTCGTGCCTTCCATTCTTCATATGCTAATATTTGGAGGAACTTCCTCTTGCGTGAGCTAGCGTTGGGTCGACCCGCGCTGGGAAGTTTCCACTGCGGCAGCGGGATCATCTCCCCGCCCCGCCCCGCCCCACCCTCCCCTCTTCTACCCTTTCCGCTCCCTACCGCCGTCGACGTCACGGCCTCTTGCACGTTGCACTCCCGGCGCAACTGGCGCTCGGCCAATGGCTCCTTGTTGTGACCGCCTCTTTTTGCATTGTTGCAGAGGACACGGCCCCTCATCGGGACACGACCTGTCGGACAGCCACTACGACACTGTTAAGGTAAGTGACTATGAGTAGATGCACGTCTTGCAACGACATGGGTGCAAACAGATTTGTACAACAACATACTCATCCCACTTCACTGAAGAGTAAAAATCTGTACGGAAAGGATAAAAAACCGTGTCGTACAGCTTCCGGCGAATACGAAAAGATTAAATCTTTTCTTAGACTATTGTACGTTTATTTTTTTCAATTTACTCACTTTTAATAATAATAATAATAATAATAATAATAATAATAATAATAATAATAATAAAATAGCTATTGTAAACAACGCTATTGCATGTAATGCAGTCTGGCTTAATGATGCTTGCATTTGAATTTTCATAAAATTGTTAGCAGAATTGCTTTGAAATAGGTAAATGCTACGAAAGTGCCTGAAATTTTCTGAACGTGTCACTAATGTTAATGATAATTGAATCAACTTGCAAGCGCATTGCTTAAGTTTCAAGCTTCTTAGACTGTACATTTTTCGCGTGCGTAGGAGTTATTTCTGTGCTTGTGTGCATTTTTATTGGTATAATGAATTGGATCATTTTCAATTCAATTTCTAACTTGTAAATTCAGTATTTAGTAGCGTATATTAGAAAAATATTGATTACCTCAGCAATGTAGGAAGTATATTTGAATCTAAAATCCTCTTGTAAGTGGCACTATTTTAAGAATCACTTATAATAGCTTAGTATCTATCATCACAATATTTAACTAAGTTTCCTCAAATATTATAAGTATATTTTATTTTATGTATACCTATCATATGTATGCGTACTAGGTTATGATAGGTATTCAGAAATATTACAATTTTGAAAATTGTTTTGACAGTTAATTAAATCTCTAATTAATAACGTGCTGTGCATGCATTGTAAACTAATGTCTTATATATACCTTAGACTGCTGTTAATATTGACGACCGCGCTGCAACTGCTTTGTCTTGCGTTAGAGCGTCTGAGTAGCTCGTATATCTCGCCACCTGCGCGGGGCTCCTTTTCTTCCCTGCTACGCGCGTTTACAAAAGGTCAACTCGAGTTCTTGAGAGTTTCCTATAATAGGTGTGGCAAGTGCATTGCTCCCTTAGGGCGTGGAAGCGACAAGCCCGGGCGTCTCGTGCATTACGGGCTTTTATCGCGTTCACCGAGGAGCCTGACGTGCACAAGGGTTGCTCGCGGTTGCCTCCGCCTCCGCCGCTGCCGCCTCCGCCGCTGCCGCCTCCGCTGCCTCCGCCTCCACTGGCAACATCGCCATCCCGCAGCAGACCCTGTTGTTGCTGACACTGTTGCCGTCGCCTCGCCGCCATTGTCACCATCTGTCACGTCCTTGTTTCCTCAGTCATCGTCGCTCCTGCAATCATTGCCCACGTCAGCCCACTTTCCGCCTCGCACTGCCCCGCCCCCCCCCCCCCTCCCCCCCCCCTCCGTACACCCCATCCCACGCCTGCCTCTCGCGGTCTAAGCTTTCCGCCAGCAGACAGGTGCTGCAGGTCATCCCTCACCTTCGTACTGGTATCTCGCTGCTTTTTTGTCACTCCCTGTCAACTGTCAATTTCACACCTACCGCTCTTCCTCGCCAGGGCTATTGCGTCACCCTTTTTTTACGTTTTTTTTTTCCCGCCCTGTTCCCGCAACTCTTCTCTCATGTCACTTTTGAAGCCTCCTATCTTTTTCGTTTGGTCCTGCCATCCATGTCCCAATTTTATTTACCTCACTACTCCCCACCACTCCACGTCCTTCCCCGCCTCTTCCATTCCACCCACTGCGCCCCTGCTGCTCCCCGCCGCTGAATAGTTGAAGAGCGCGAGGTGCGCCGCTGCTGGCGCAGCCTTTCTGAGAGGCAGCGAGGGGAAGGGAAGTCCGGTACTTGGAGGTATGCTCGCAGGCGAAAGGTCGGCCACTTGTCGGGCGAAACAGCCTGGAGCTCGGAACTATCGAGAACTTCGGTTCTGGGCCACTGGGAACTTCTCTTCGTATAATGAATGATTTTCTCAGAGTTCTATCCTAGTTAACTCATTGGATATTGAGGATATCGTTGTCCAATGGAATGCTTCATTTAGGCTGTCTCAGTTCGTGGCCAGGCTTTCCATTCACTAATAATTAGGAATGTTTCCGTTTAGGTAAGATATAAACTTATGCTTTCAGTTCAGGGATCATTTTGAGGCAAATCATCCAAGTCGTTTTTCTACAATTAAAGGTTATTATGTAACCATTCATGCTGATTTCGTATTAGTAATTACATGCGTCGAAAACCTTGTTGTATCTTAAGAAACTGCATTTATGCAATGTTTATTTATTTTTATTACTCGGAAATGTCGGAGAACAGGTAATTGTTTACAATAATTTCTGATGGAATAAAAATTGTATCGTAAGTGAATGTGTTCAGAAGGTTGACATGTCTCCTTAAATTAAAATGGTACGCTGAATACCTTGTCGAACATACCCATGCTTCAATGTTATTGTACTTTACTGTTATAAACTTAGTTTTCCACTGAGAAACCGTTTCTCGCTTCTAAAATAATCTTGCTTCTATATATCGCGATTATTTCTTGTTGATTGCATCTTTGTCAGTGACCTACATTCCTAACTACCTTGCATAGAATTTATACGGCCAGCTCTGTTTTTTCTGTACCAAGCTAAATCCTCCAATTTAAAAAATCCCTGTACGTGAAATCAGTTTCGTCAAACATCTTGAGACGAAGTAGAGGAGTGACGTAACTCCCGCAGGGGTGACGGTAAGCCCATGCGGCGTGGGATTGGGTGGCGCGGGCGGGGTGTGGCGCCGGCCAGGCGGGCTTCGTGCCCGGCGCGGCGCGCGGCCGCGGGCCAGGCCCGCAACTCCGCCGTTGCCCGTAACGATCGACTCCCGCGCGCGCGCTTCAGCCTGTCTTCCCGCGTCACGTGCTGCAATGTTTTGCTCCCGCCACGAAGTTCGCGTTGCTGCCACCAGGCGCGCGCTGCCTGGAGCCGCTTTCTCCGGCTGCTAGTAGTTCGGAACTCTGCCGCTAGGGTGCACGTCTCGTGCATCTACTTCGTACCGGGAATCTTTGACACGATATATATTGAGATATACCAAAATTTTCCTCTCTCTCTACATCTATATCTGCTAAAGATCTTAGCGTCCGGCTTGCTGGGTCAATGGGACACGATATAATTATAATCCTTATTACCTCTATAAAGGATTATAGGATCCGCCGACTATACAGCGCAGCTGGGAATCTGAAATAGAATGTTTCTATTCCTAGTTCATTTCTGTTTGGATTGACTAAATGAAAAATCACTTTCTTTTCTAAAGAACAAAATTCAACAAAGTTTATTTTTACTTTTTTTTATCAAACAATTTAGATAATTTACAATTTTTAGGCCTTCGATCAAGATATCTTTCAATTTACAGTTTATACCGCGGTTAACTTATCTTTTCTTCGATGATGTCCCTCGTAGACTTCTCAGTCGAAATATCTTGCGATCTTGCCGTAGTCCAAAGTTCCAATTTATACACCAATATTGCTTCCACATCAAAATATCTGCAATATCTTTCACTGTCCTTAAAATTTCACTGTTAACCCAATTCTATCTCGATTGTACTCGTTCCCTCTCACGAACATACGATCAGTTCAGAAGCGCGTTTCAGAACAGAATGAAGTCTTCCTGCATGATTCATCCCTCGAAGACTTCGTATTAAACTACCTTCATTTTTTTCATAACATTTGACCGTCCTTCTCTCACCCAGCCAATCCATACGTTCGTTATATTTTGGTGTAGCTGACCTCTTAATGCCTTTACAAAAAACAAAAACTACATTGTTTATTCCCGGTCGTTGCTAAGCTCTAGCTCTCGTGATATTTCGTAATACATGGTCCACCATATTGTCTACAAATAAATGTTAATTTATTTTAATGTGACAAATGGGTATGTCACAATATTAGTAGATATTTTAGCTTTTGATTACGATGTATTTTAAATGAAATAGTATTTTCTTCTGAAGATACAGCAAGATACACAATTCATAATCTCCTCGGGAAAAGATTCATAGTTTATTAAACGTTGGTGGAGAACGACGGGGATCTGTTGACTTATGTGTGTGAAAATTAGAAGTGCAATTAATAGGTGTGATCAACCACAGCGTTAATTTTCTGAAGCTGTTTGCCCAAAACGTACTAATACACAGGTTCTGCGGTTGCTAATTAGCTTATTTGGAGATGCCTCTTAACAAGTAGTATCATCTTTGAGTACCTTAAGGAATCTTTTGGGTCACCACGCTTTCTTCCTTAGTTGTATATTATGATCGCTTTTAATTAGGATAATATAATGACAGTTTTCTGACGGGTAATTCTGCATGACAGGGCGAAGTCTCTTTCTGCTCCCTCTGATTTTTACTTGTCGCTACCGCTTACGCAGTCGAGAGAATGTTACGTAATGCTGCGCGAAAAACCGAATTTACGACAGAAAAAATGTTATTGCCGGGCCTGATCACGAAAATTTAAAAAAATGAGTCAGAATCCATGTTTTGTGTGTCCTTGATACAGAAAAATTGATTCATGGCAAAACGTTCGTCCGCCCGTCCACCCGCCTGTCTGGTGTATGGTAACCACACTAGCGCCTAACTATGCATACGATATTTTCCCCAACTGAATAAAACTATCGATCTGGCCTGAGTTTTCGAAAGAGCTCTGCTATTTTGAAAAACATTCATTAAGTTTTGGGGGTACTTTACATGAAACCCTTCCACAAAAATATCTTCAATTTTAAAAAAGATGTACGTAAGATTAGAGTAATACACACTTGTAAAATGACATAGGTCCGATATTTACTGTTAACTCTAAATTTTCAATAATTGCCGAAGTTTGAATTTTTTCCAGTGGTCCTACAAGTACAAAATTGAAGATAGAGATTTTTCCTTTAAATAAAATTTATTCTCCATAATTATTTCTTTCATTAAGATCATGTACATTTTTTAAACTTTTAGTAGTTTTCATGCAATATTGAGCTCAATTTATTCAATTTTAAAAAAATAACAAAAACAAGATTGTCTCAAAAACGGCTCCAATTTTTTTCTTTAAACGTTTGGAAGGGATATTGTTAAATTGCTCTATGAGACTACATAATCGCCATATTGTGTTTGTTAATTTTTTTTTCAAAAATTACAAAATTGTAAGTTTTTTTTGACTAGCCTCTCACGTCGTTAATATTGACATTAGCGGTGATTTCTTCACTTGATTGCATTCACGAGAATATGTGCTTTAAGTGATGTTCCATAAAGTTTATCGACAACTCAAAACTTTTCTGTGTAAACGAGCTCAAAATTCTGCATTTTCAGAAACGTTCAAACTCCATTTTCTCAAAAACGGCTTCAAATTTTTTCTTCAAACTTTTCGTGGGGATAATGGTAATTGAAATGTCTAAGATGACATAACATTAATTGTGCTGTATTCTTTTGTTTTCCAAAAATTACATAAATATAATTTTGTGGAAATATTTTACACGTCGTTAATATTCACAGTTCCAGCGATTTGTAATACATTATTACATTTGGGAGTGGATGTGCTTTAAATACTTCAAATGAAATTTTTCGAAAACTCGAAATATTCCGTTAAAAAGAGCTTCAAATTTCGCATTTACAGTAAAGCTTAAACGCCATTTAAAAAAAAAAAGGCTTCAAATTTTCAATGAACATTGCCATATAGGACGAAGTGTTGCTCTTCTTTAATATTTCAAAAGTAATATTTCGAATCTACCATTAGGAAACCGAAAATTGAGAAAAGTTCAAAAAAGGGTTATTCATTAAGAGCGGCGATTGATGGCAGCTGGCAAGGGTATCAGAACTGGCAGGAGTCTGTGCCATTCTATAGTATCACTAGTTTTCAACTGTATTAGTCGATCCTTGTTGTGTAGTTCGCTCCAACATTTTCGGGTTAGGGATGAGAACGAGAAGAGTTGCCAGAGGTTCTATTCTTTGAAAGAAACACTTTCTACCTGTGAATATCTTAGAGGGTTAAAGGGAAGAAACTATCACCGAGCCAAAAGGAGGAGCATTAGTTCCGTCTTCGCGAGGGAACCTCGGTAGCTTTTTTACTCTGTGAAAACAAGAGCAACAAATAAGCGGATATGCTGCGAAGTCTGATATAGAAGGTAGGAAGAAAAAAAAAGATCATTGCAATTCAGAACTTTAACGCAAAATTTGAAATTTCGTTTTAGCGATCAGGGACACAATATGGGCTACCATTGTCAAAAACTATCGTCTATCCCCATCGTCATTTTAGCTTTTACATCAGCTTTTAAAGCGACATTCTAAATCAGGGATTCCCAAAGGGGACCGCGTGGGATGGATGAAATTCTAAATGGGGTGGATGATGCTTTAGGGATTGATGGGGTTAATGGCCTTGCAACTGTTTAGTACAATTTACATGAACATTACATTGGTAAAATGAATTAATAAATTGATACTTAACTTTTTTTATATTAAGATTCAAATCCTCTATATTATTATAATAATTTAATGTAAATTGATCTTGTTTTGAAATTTTATCATTTTCTGTAATAAAAATCCAACGCATGTGCCATTAGAATCTATGATTTTAGTTCCGAAAATTATTTTACGTTCGTATTATTGAAAATTATAGTAGTAGTAAGCAATATAAAACATAAATCCAATAAACATTTTTTTGAAAGGGATCGGTACGGTGGAAGGTCTTGAAACCCCTATTTTAAATTAAACTAAGTTGTTTCTTTGATAATGTAGTAAGTTTGTTTTCTTTTAAATTTTAGATTACACGTCATAAACAGACATCGCAGTTAATTTGATCTCCAGTACCACATGCATTATTTCTCGATTAATTATCATAATAATAAATCGAGAAATAATGCATATGCAAGGCTCTCTCTTTTTCATTTTGGAATGCCCACTTTTTCTTTCGCCGAATTTATAAAGTTAAAAAATAACCCTTTAAAACGAATGTATTTTTGTATCCCTCTACGCTGAGCCATCCTTTGGGTCTCGTGTCGACGCTCCAAATCGCCAAATGCTGTCTGCGCAGAGGCCGCGCGGGTCGTCGGCCTCGGCGCGCGCGTCGGCCGGGGCGGCGGCGCGTCGCTTCTCCCTTGCGCGGGAGGGCGCCCGTGTTGGCGCGGCGGCGCTTCCTAGCAGCGCACGTGCACTGGGCGGGGCCAAGCAGGCAGTCGGCGGAGCGGGGTACAACAGGGCGAAATGATGCGGCACATTCTTTAGCTGCATTTGGGTGTAGTCGGTATTGTTGTCTTTCTTTAGCGAGCATGTCCATCTCCAGCGAAGAAAAAGTGATTGGCAGTTCTTCCTTTGCTTGGGGGATTTAAGATAGGGTGACCCTCATTGATTTCCACTTATACGCGTAATCAAATACCCTAAGCCAACGCATTAAGGATTGCGGGTGGTTTACAGGAGGTTGGAATGGCCGGGAAGATTATTACGTGGAACAGTTATCAACATCATCATCGACTTTCGGATTAGGCTGGAACCCTGTTCTGAGGAGATCGGGTAATCTGTCATTGATTAATTTCGTTACGTTTGTTTAGGTGCTATGTGATAGGGGGCTATGTAGCCTTTCGCTACAAATACAATTTGGCCACAAACTAAGATATTTCTTTGGGTAGGAAAGTCTCATTCAAATTTTTCTCAGTCTCTTTTAGACTTGCGTTTCTATTTCTTCTTGTAATGTGCTGCGTACGTTATTATTATTATTATTATTATTATTATTATTATTATTATTATTATTGTTATTATTTTCTTTCCAAAGGAATGCGTGTGAATGAAGGTTTTTCTGCCTTCAAATATCATACGACTTCAGTGTATTTTGAACTCGAGAACGTATGACTGCAATGTGCCGACTTAATCACCACGCGAAACCTTAAATACGTTGAGAATTTATGTGAAGTAACAGTAATTAGTAATTATAAATAGTATCGTCATTATAGTAATTAGAAGTATTTTAAAAGCGCGTTGGTGCAGTGTTTCCTTTTTCATCCTAGTTTGTTGATTCTTTTCGTACGGATTGATTAGTTTTGTATATTTTCATTCCAGAGGTATACAATATTCAAACTAGAAATTGTTTTATATAGTTGAAGTATATTTCGCAAGTCACAAATTCTTTGAATCTTGACCTACATTACGGTTGCTCAATACGCTCATATGCATTTGAAACAGCCATTCTAAAAATGTGAACCAAGAAATAAATCAGAATCATCGTGCAACAAATGTATTAAAAACTATTCAATGATAACTACTAATGTATTCAACTACTAACAACTAATGTATTCAAAGATAATTAAAATTCGTATGTCTACTAAAATTTGTCAACCGTAGGCTTTACTAGCTTATGATGGCCTCAGGGAACAAAAATACCGAAACGAAGTTTCAAAGCTAAGAAATAACTGTGAATTTTTGATGTCAGAGATACTTTATTTATTCATTGTTTAACTCATTTCCTATTCTTTTGAATGGTGTGGTTTTGTTGAAAAGCTGTTTTTGACCCTTTTGGAGCAGGGTGTGTCGGTCGTCTCGCCTCGCCTTGCCTCTCGACGATGCGTCTCCATCCGGCTATTTCCAGCCGTGAGCTCTCCTTGCGCCGCTGACGCCGTCTGGAGACAACGCCCTCGCCTGCCCCGCCCACTCCACCCCCCCTCCGGGTCCTCCCGTGGCGCACGGGCGCATTGCGTGCTCGCAGCGTGGCTCCGGTTCCGGATGACGGATGTGGTTTTCCAGAGGGCTACGTGCTGTCATCGAGACGGGATGCGTTGGACGTGTGATTAATGCCATAAAACATCTGATTGAACTGTGGGCTATAGTTCACACCCTATGTCAATTAATGACGCACTGGGTATATCACTTATGTTCACATACGTTATGATATACTTTCCGAGGATATACGTGTCCAATTGAAATAACATTGATCAGTTGGTTTTTACATGTGTAGTACGTGAATTCATAGTGTACTCAATCTCCAAGAAAGCTATACATATTTCGTTTTTATTCTTGCGTTGTACTTTTCGGCACTTTTTAGGTACCTGTTATTTCGGGAATAATAATTTGGTTAAATGTTTGAGATTTCAGTGACAATTACCGAGTCCTAGAAATGTGTGAATTTCTTAGTTCACACTGCTGAAATGAAGTTATATTTGCACTCATTAATTGGTTAAATGTGACTATCATCAAATACTGGACTGATATATTGACGATTCGACATTGTGTTTAAATTGAGTTAAGAAGTTTCCGTGAAATGAGTTGAGAAAAAACACTCATGGGCGAGAGAGTGCATGATGTGTTGACTTCTGACTCCCGGATTTCCTCCACTGAATTTCTATGAACTCGATTGTTTTGACGACCACTTCCTGGGAGGTCTACGGAACCGGTGCTCGCAACCATAATGCAAAATCGACGCCGCCCGTTTCTTCGATTGGCTAGGTATGCAAAGAAACCTGTTCACAAGTCGTGGATCTGACTTTAAACTGCGTCATCTGGTGCTCGAACCACTCAAACAAAAATGAACGGAATTGAGAGCCGTTGTGGAGTGCGAGTTAACGAGGCATTGGGTCCGAAGTGGGTCATAGAGGTCGCCACGCCGCCATTTTAACACTGTTCGCCATCAACACCGCAATCCGCCCCGGCGTCTATACCGCTCTCTTTCTCTCCCTACTATCTCCGACACCATGCAAGTCGTCACTGCTCCTATCGCTGTTGCCGTATAACAAAAACCACACGGTGTACCATCGCTAGTATTTGAGTATGTTACTGTCTTTCCTATTGCTAATATCACCACTTTCTCCGTCGTCACATAGAGCCACCGGAGGTGGCTTCCATATTATTCCATCACTCCGGACGGAACCTCCTCTGGCATCTTCAGCGTGACAGCCAGTTTCATCGCCGCCTCCTCCTCCAGTTCCCCTTCGCCCTCTTGCAGCGGAGAGGATGGCGCCGTGGAGGAAATTAACAGCCTCTCTCCATAGAAGGCGCGCGCGACGGCGTCGGCGCCGCCAAGAGCGACGCATGGTTCGGCAGGCGGCGCCTATCGCGCGACCCGATCGACGCCCCCCGATCCCCCCACCCCACCCCACCCCACCCCACCCCACCTCGCTCCGCCCCGCCCCGCCCCTCTGGCGTAACGCGATACCATGCCCTGGATTCTAAACCCTCGTGCCGTCCGTCTTGGCTGTCGCGTCGCGTCTCGTCGCCGCCAGACTCTCTTATGCCCTGTGTCCTTCCTACTTATCTTCGCTGCGGCTAGTTTTCAGTTCTCTTGACCTGAATGGCCCTTTACTATTGGAAACATTAAGAGTTGCGCTGGGTCACGAAGGAAATAAATTTATAGTATAAACTTCTGATTTACAGCTTTAGATATTTGAATTTTGATCCATCCATCGACTGACTATCAACAATAGTTTAGATATTCGCTAATAGTTATTGCTTTCTCATGTATTCACCCAGTGGGATCAAGTGAACGAAATAAAGAGGAGAGGAGCATTTAGAAGATAACTGTTGCTTTCTAAACGTAGGTAATATTTACAGCTATAAAATATAGTATCATAACCTGTAACACGTATGCACATATCCGCAGAATTGCCTTTGTTTACCTTTCTTTCTTTACTAATCTGAAGCTGTCTATTCTCTTACATTTTAAGTTAAATTCGCATCTCAATTGCATCATTATTTTATATTATTATTATTACTATTGTAATTATTATTGGTGTGGTGATAGTACTGTTCATACCAATTCATACTATTTTATACCAATATTGTATTTTAACAAGTAGTGAATCTAAAATCCGCGTATGCTGTTAACGACTGCAAGAGGGACTATTGTGATCGTGGATCACGACTCCAACCCTGGGCACTGCCGATTTCCCGTTAATCTCTGCTTCCTTCGTATCTCCAACGCTGGTCTGTTCCCACTGTTGTCACGGTTTAGCTCAGAGGAGAACCCTGTTCCTCAGCGACGTTGCTGCGTTGCTCGTAAACGCCAGACGCTTTCTTGTGACATAGGCAGCTTCTACTTATGATGCATTCTGTGTCGCTGGGTAGTACACGCTCGAAATGCATTTTCTGTGGGGTATAAGTTGTAATTTTTGGAATTCTCAATTATAATTGCATGAAAGGTCTATTGGGTGAATATTGATTTACTTTTCTTAACTTTACTTTTCCCATTTGATTCTTTTTCATGTGTTCCCACCGTCTGTTAATTTGTTGAAGTTTAATTACGGATGTATCTGAATATTTTAAAATCAGGAAGATACAATCGCTCGTAATGCAGCTGATTATATATCCAAGCAAGCAAACAGCACCGAATAAACGGACGACGACCTCCATAATTTTATGCATTGTTACTCCGTCCACATTACGTAGCCTGGGTTATATTTCATTATGCCTGAGGTAAGCACGTCAGCCTCAAGAATTTACATAAGAGTAACTGTTTCTGATGTCTACTTTCATAAGTGTAAAGAAGGTTGAATTCAAGCACTTCTACGAAACACAATAGGTCAGTGGCCGTTGGTTGTGCTTTAAAAGTTATGCGGAAGGATGCTATAAAAAAGTTTCCTGAACTAAAATGATATAACTCGTTCTGGGTTGGTAGAAACCCGCCAGGAATACAGTTGTTTTGCCTGTTCCGCTGTTCTTACATTTTCGTTGATTGTTCAGAATATGGGTTCAGAGTCTGATCCATGACGACTTTGAAAATAAAGAAAATAATAATTATAAAGAATCTGTTCCGCTTGGGAATAAAATATAATTCTAAACATTTCTATTTTTTATGACTTGTATTTTCAATAATCATATCATTTATGCCCTCATTGTTTCATGGCTATTGTTTTCATTGTATTATCGACACCATTGTTATATTTGTCGAGAAAGCCAAAAACACGTCAACTATACGACTTACAGTTCCGAATTCTCTTCGCTCATATTCATAAGCACTTTTATTTGCAACTACAACTTTTGCGTATTCCGCGGCGTTGGACATACGATATTCAAGAAGCACCGATGACAGTAAATCTCTCCTCAGCTCCCTTCGGTCCATTTCTGCTCTTCCAAATGCCTCTTGGGGCCGCGGTGGACGCGCAGCGCGGTCACCCGACCGTTGCCGCCTCTTCACTGCCCTGTGGCCCCCACGCAGCGGCGGCTCGCGATTTACCGCCGCGCGCCGGCCTGAGAGCCGGCCGTGGGCCGCACTTGTGGGCGGCGGCGGCCGGTCCGCCCGAGTCCCTGGCCACATTCACTACTTCGCAGTCGGTGGGAGGCGCGCAGGTGGGCTTACGTCTCATATGTCTGTCCACTTCGCGGATTAGCCTGTTAGGGTGGATGATGGTATTGTGTGTAAAATGTCTGTCGCGTCGAGTTTGTGGGTGGAAAGGAATATTATGTCTAGTACTTCCGCATAAGATTTTCCTTCCGTAAGCGTTCTAGGACAGATAGTAAGATTCGAAAGAAGAAAGGGTACTTCTGACTTCAGGAGCTTTGAATCTAATTTTCATCTGAAGTACACAAGTATGAAGACCCTACAGTATATACCCAAATGAAAAACATTTGAACGTTCTATTTTAATATTACCTAATGGATACTGATGCATGTGCAACGACATGCACGAACCTCTTATTGGTACACTTGCATCAAATAGAGCTCAGTAAATATCTCCCAATAAAATATACTTTCCGTTCGTGAATAGAGTGCGATTCGTTAATTTTAAATGATGTGATCGTCGTAGAATATTAATTCGAAGGATATAACATCTCAGCCCCTCGGTCATTGACAGGAGGCCATTTTCTGGAGCACTATTCTCGCACTCCTGAAAGAACCTCTGTCTACGTTGAAAGCACACACATGCAGTCCAGGCGACGTGGAAACAGAGAAAATATACAAGCATATAAACACGGCAGAGAGAAGTCGTGTGTGTGAGGTGTGCGGTCAACAACGCAGCCGCCCATTCGTCTTCACGAGCCGTTTCTCCTGGAAGCATGGCGGGGGTGGGACGGCCGTTGCGCGACAGCTGAGCGCAGGCGGGGCGGCGCCGCGGCGCCGGCGCCCATTGTGCGACGGCGCGGGCCGTGGGCGCCGCCCCCCACGCGCATCGCGACGCACACTGAGCCCGAAGGGGATTATGTGGTCGAGGGGATTAGGGAAATTGCAGGTGCAGCGATCAGGCAGGCAAAATCAACGTCCTTTCATTGACGGAGGACGGAATTATCGCAACATTACCTCTTAATTACATTTTTTGTAATTGTACTTAATTTATTCAAAACAATTCATACATATTGATCGCATCTCATTTCTAAAGAGTATTCACATTATGAATATACCTACTAAAGGTAGTGTGGCGCCAGCGGCATGAGATTGCTAAGTTCATTTTAGACTGAACGAAATGATATTCAAGTTATGACCTTGGAATGATAACATTCCACGACACGAGAGTTTGTTCTATCTTCTTGAATCAGTGATAAAAAATAGATTATTTAACCTATCGTAGGGTAGTGTGTAAAAACTTGTAATGTGGAGAAGAGTGTCATAAGGCTTCTGTTTCAGATGAGCCGTGTAAGTATGTCTCGTATTACAATTAATGGAACCGTTCATAATATCCCTGTTAATATGACATTACTGATACAATTAGCATTACGATTACGTTGCCATAAGAATAAATATTAAGAGAATGTACAAAAAATGATGGTAAAAACATCAACAGTGAAATTATGGTATTTTAAAACGGGACGTATTATTTTTTAGTTTTAGTTGTGTTCGTCCATTTTCTTCTTCTTTTTATTATCATTATTAATTTCTTTTCTTCTTCTTCTTCTTCTTCTTCTTCTTCTTCTTCTTATTATTATTATTATTATTATTATTATATATTATGCCGCCTGACGTGCCATAGGGAATCTCAGAACATTTACTTCGACAGATCTGCAGTGTAATTTCCGACCACTGTACTCGAGGCAGAAATATCGCGGCGCTCGTTCATTCCGAAGGATTACGTTGGCGGACCGGGGCGTGGTGCCGAGGCTCGGTGATGGGGCTGGTGTCGCCACGGATAGCGTTGTCTTGCAGGACTCCTACGGACGTTTCTAATATAGGTGGGGTCTCTCGTTTTCGAATAATGAAGCGTCTTAATTGAAAATATTATCTGACGTTTCCAGTAGGCATGAAACTGATATGATTGTGCTTACTACTACATTCGCCGTGTTATTATTTCAATGGGCCAAAATATTTCCTAATGCAAACCCTCAGTAGCAAATCGTAATCTTTCACAGTCCCTATTTTTCATGGTTAGTTTACGTGTTTATCGAGTCTGCACTGACTGCGATACTCAGTGGCAGCATTGCCGCTGCCGCGTCGCTGTCGTGGAGGTTCTAGGCTTCTCGCGTGTTAGTAGCGAGAAGTAGTTTTTCGACATTTACCTAGAAAAATAGACCGAAATCAGTCTTTGTTTGGAGGATCATTCAAGTTGCCTCTTACTGTTAGTTTCTCCGATCTGTTCCAGCGAATGCCGATACTACTCGTATCTCAACAAACGGGCAACAGACGCAATCTTTCCTTCTTTTTGTGCCTCGGCCGAGGCGGTGCGCCGCGGAGAGAGATACGTGGAGGGTGAAATACGCAAGTTCAGGGGGTAGGTCAGCGCCAATTCTTATGTTCCGGCGGGGATCACCGCCCCCTCCCTGGACGTAACATGCAGACCTACGACGGGACGCAGTGTCCGATTACTTTGAAAAATGGCATCCTGGGTCTCTTATCTCGGACGGAGACGTAACAGCAGATGGTTTAAACAAATATCTCTTAATGAAATCGCAACGCCTTCGTTTATCGCATTTCACAGCACTTAACTTGTACTTCTCTTCTCTGAGACTCGCGGAGCAGGCTCTGTGCGCAAATCCGATGTGAATATTATTTCGTAACATTGTGAAACAGCCCTACGGAAGTGTTTCTATAAAACGTGAATTGCATTTTTAAGTCTACTTTGCTTTTTCGATTCAGAGAAAAGTGTTTCTCTAGTGAAAAGTCAAGTGTATGCTTTGATTAGCCGAAAAGAGAAAAAAATACCCTAAATACCTTGTGTAATTTTATTTTGTCAGGTGTAATAAAAAGCTCAAGAAAAAAATTATTTCATTCCAATTAGCACAATTAGATGTGATTTACTCTTCCAATAACTTCATATCCTTGATTAAGTGCCCACTTCTATTAACGGCCAATTTTTGCCGGAACCATTGGTTTCACTGTAGTCCTTCAATCAATGAAGCCTGCTTAATGTGTCACTCCCTTGTGATTGTGATTGTGGTTCAAGCTGAGACGACAATACTGAAGAGTTCGCAATTTTTAATGACATTGTTAATGGTTAATACCTAAAATAATGTATTGCCCTTTTCATCTTAATCGTTTTCTGAACTCGCAAATATATCATCAACATTACTGTATTCAACAAATTATGGATATGCGAGATTATGAAAAAGCTGCGAAGGTTTCAGTAAAAATAAATGCGTGTGTTTATCTCACACATACAGAATCTCATGTTTACTTCTTGTAGCATCCTACTTGAGGATTCCATACGCGAGAAGCAGAAAGGCGTTTCCTTTGCTCATCGTCCCAGATTAGCATTCAGAGTGCTTTCCTTATCGCTGTCATTTCGCCATGACCTTAACGTCTCTATCCTTTAGAATGTAACTTTTTCTTTCTGCCGCCTACGCAGTCGGAAGCAGCCTTATCCTGGATTTCAGTGCAGCTGTCACCGCATGACGTAGCGGATAAAAAGGTCACCAAGGCAACGTGGGTTGCGAAGCAAAAACGAAATTTACCGTATCGTCTTGTCGGCGGCACGCATTTCCTTTCCCTCCATAATGTGTGTCTTTTGAGTGTGTCCAGTGAATATTAGTTACGGTCCATTCTTACTTCAGATCTCGTATGCGTGGTGTGGCCGAGTGTCTACTACTGTTACGTATGAGGTCACGACGCTCCAGTTCTATTGTAAGGCGAAAAGCCTCCCATTCGCCTTGTCACGTGATGGGGCACTTGCTTCGTTGCGTCTGAGTGGCTAATCATGATGAAGGAACAGCCCCATTGTTCTGTGCTCCCACTTGTAGGCTGGCTACTTGTATTATGCTCAGTTTATTAAGGCATTCAAGCTGCCTTTTATTCTGAACGGTCGCGTGTGATAATGCCTAAAATCCTGTAGACAGTACTACCTCTCTACCAAAGCAGTGGTAGAAATGTAGCCACTCCCTTTGCAGTTCTTCGTCCTGCAACGTTTTCACGCCGTTGTTACGTCTTTACCCACTCCCAGGTCCCCCTCTCCTGAATCGCCACTTTTCACTTGATGGATTCTCATTCCACCTTGTATATCCTGTCCTGTTCTCCCTGTTTCCGCCGTTCTCCGCCTCGTCTTTCCCTTCTCTGTCCTGCCCTGACCTGCCCTGACCTGACCTGCACTGTCCTTCCCTGCACTGCACTGCCTTAGCCTACTTACCCTTCTTTGTACTACCCCTGATCTATCCTCCCTACACTTTTGTTATTTTGCGCATTTGGATACCACTGCTTGGTTCCTATTCACGCCTCCGGTTAATGTTCACCATGCCCCGCCTCGCCTTCACCCATCGCGCCCCGCCTAACCGACCTCTTCTCTTCTGACCCTCTTGGTGCACTGTTTACGCTCATTTGCCCGTCTCGACATCCTTGATCAGACTTCTCTTCTCTCACCTTCTCCCTCCCATCCCTACGAGTAGTTGTCTCCCCTTATTCCCTCCCTCGACCAGAGCCTCCCTGACGGCTGTCTCGTCTCCACCCCTCGTGGATCCGGAACGCCGAAAGGTCGCGTTGCCCCACCCGGAATGCGCCTGGCATTTGGAAGGGCGCTCCGCCGTTCACTTGCGGCCCGGCGAGATACGTGACGCGCGCGCTTATCTCTTCCTCGTTTCCACAGCGAATTGCTGCGGTTTTTACTCAAACGCGTTTATTTATTTCTGTGACAACTGGTGGCATCGTTATTTCGAACTAAAAGCTTGTGGTCTCGTTCGTGCTCATCTCATAATTATTTCGCAGCCATAGCGTTTCGTTCTTTTTAAGATTAAACTGATAATACTGTTGCTTTTTGATATTGATTTCAACTTTTGTTAATATTTTCGGATAATGGAAAAGCGTTTGTCGAATGCGCAATGTCTTCCCCGTGAGGATAAATGCGACGTGAGCTATAGGATCGTTGAATATTGACTGAAAGTGGCAACTGCAGCATTACACCACAAAAAAATCTCTCCGCTCGTACAAGTCTCCCTAAAATTCGAATAGATTACCACTCTTGCTTTCCAGTAAGTCTCATACACCGTTTTTCGGGCAATAAATTTGAATTCTCTCGCACCCAATCAGCGCCCCCCTCACATTTTCGTGTTCCTCACTTGCCGCTTTTCGCAAATCTGCAGCAATCTTGGTACTCTACAGAAATGACAAAAAAAATTAGAGCGAAGTGGTATATTCTTAAATGCGAAAGTTTAACGTAATTCACTGAATCCAATAGGTCTTTACTCAGGCTATTGTAAACAGTTATGATGTGCATGCAGGCGAAAGAGAAACCATTTATCGTTTTAAATGAAGAGGGCATTTTGTCCGTTTTCGTTCTTAAACTTCGTTAATGGAAATAGTTTTAAATTGTGTCGACAGCGTTTGCAAACGCAAAATTGCCATAATTGAATTTTTTCCTCTTTTTGGGTATTCCCCAAAGTTATTCACCGACATGAAATTGCATCAAACTTTAGGGTTGTAGCATACTCTGCCGTTACAGTTCGGAAATGCATACTTCCAATATCGTCGATTCTCCGGGCAGGTATACACCCAGGTGTGATATAACTGATAATTATGGTGGAATATCGGCATAACTCATCGTTTTGGACATAACTATCATAACTTAGATTCGTACTGCTAGACCTGAGAAGTTGTTACGTTAGTTTCTATGGACTTTTGTAGAAATATTTCAAAGGTTGACATTTTCATAAGAAGTTTTCTGAAGTCAAGAATTTCATTCGTATTTAGCAAATGCAGGAAGTAATATTCCTTAACACGGCAGTATTTGACATTAGAATTATTCCATTCTTCACGTTAATTTTGAGCTGACTGTGATAGGACTGGAATCTTTAATGATTCATACCAGTTTCCAATGTTTCCGGAGTAAGCAAATATGCTTACTTACATTTAAAATCTTCTCAGTGTGGATGCGCATGAAGTAGGATGCTGAATAGAAGTGAAAGTTGCTCCCGCGCCAAATATCTCACCTGCCCTCTACCTCCCCCTAAAAGATAAACGGAGAAAAAGGCCTCTCGCCTTCCAGGCCGTCCCATATACCGCTCTTTCGGGCCATAAATTCGCGTTGGCTGCGCGCACGTCGCTCAGCGGCGCCCAATCTGGACCCGATCTCCGCGTGAACGTTTCCCGCTCTCGCAGCCGCAGCCGCCTTGGATGAACGTGCGGGCGCGCTGCGTCGCCGCTCCGCGTCGCTGGACGGCCGCCCGCCCGCCGCACTTTGTCAGCTAATCTGCGCGCATCTGCGCTGAGCCGCAGCCGCCGTCCCGCCCCCTTCGCGCTTTCCCGATGACGCGGCCCTCAGGCTCGATTCGCTTCCACGAAGGGACCTTGGCTAAAAGTGTGGAGATTCTAACGAAACGAATACAGGGCATGCTCAGTAAGAATTGAATACGTATGAGTGCTTATGTGAATATTTGCAATAATAATATTTTTATCATGTAAATATTTTATACATTGTATAAATAATTAACATAATTCAAAACAATCTCCCATTAAACCGTATTGATGGACGATTGTGTCGTGTAATTCACCTATTAACGTGGCATTCTAAGGGATTCTCCAGTATTTTTGCCGTCTCCGCCCTTAACATCTACGCTGTGCTCAACAAACTTATTTGTGGGTTATTAGATTCATAGAGGAGTATTATTTTCAAATTACTATGTTGCAATTAATATTATTCCATTTGAAATAGAATTTTAACAATGATTTTCTTATAAAAACAATTCTCTTCACACGTATCTTAGTTCAAACGAATATACATGGTCTACAGATTCATAGCGACTCACCGCAAGAGAGTGTTGCCTGCTCCTGGCATCAAGGAAAACGACAAACGTGTGGGAATTCTCTCTTGCAATCGTCTATCAAAGTCGTTTCGTCGTCTGGCGCGGGTAGCCTGAAAAGAGAGGCTCAGGCGAGTTATTTTAATTTCATTTATAGAATATTTGAATATTACCATTAAAAAAATGTCGCTGGACCTATTCTATTGAGTTATTGTATCACCATCAAACAAGAATTCATTTTGTAATCCCTTTTTCAACATTAAATAAAAGTTGGCAATAAAATATTTTTATTGCAAATCGGAATTGGTAAAAGGACATGGAAATAGCTTCTTATGCGGATCATACTCAACACAAGTGATGCTACGTGTCTCGTAAACGTATTCACATGCGCAGCCTTTAAATGATTACCGATCAATATCTTTTATTGTTCATTTCGAATCACATGCTGACCTGTTATTTATTGTTTTACGTTGTTCTTTTAGTACCTGCTGGTTTCGTGGTTCTTCTAGAATGCAAAGTAAAAAACCGTTTGCAAATAACGCGTGTGTTGCCCACACTTACGTCCTACGACGTGTTGTGAGCGATGTTGAAAAACTCATTGATTCATGGTGTCCTGTAATCTGATACATGTTTTTTCTGTTAAGACTGGTGAAAATACGGTTTAATAAATAATTTCTCTGTAGTGGTAAATGTCAAGGTTTAAATATCTTTGCATACTTGTTGTATCCTTAATCGTGATAAATTGTTGAAGAAATGAAGAAATTGAATTCATAAGAATTTGAAATTGATGAAATGACTTAATTAATTCATAGTTTAATGTATTTATATTATTCCACATGTATCATATTTATGTTAATGTTATTTATGTTATGTAATTGAGCTTATTTCTGAAGCGTCTTGTCCCCATTTTTTTATTTTATGTTTAACGTCAGTTTTGCTCGGGATAATACTTAAATGTGGTCGTGTAGAAAATTAAGACATGGGGAAGATTGGAGATAAAATTACCGATTTCTGTTTTTTAAGCATATTGTAATCCCTTTCTCTGTTGTAATAACTTTTAATGATTAAGTCAGATCGCATATGTTGGTCGTGCATCTTTAGATTTCGTATTTCAGGAGAATGTCGGATAATTTGCTTAGGACATTCATTCTGCAGAGAGCCCGTGAAAAGCGTTAATATGTTTGCATGCTGCTGTGTGAATGTCGGCATATAATACGAAAGTTTTAAATGCAATTATGTGAACACAATATCAGCAGATAGAATCTGTAGATTTGTTACGCACGCATATACTTGAGCAGGGAAATTTGGGGAAAGTACTCGCATTTAAAAGAGAAGATCACGCATTTCTTACATGCGAACATCATGCAATAAGTTTCGTATGTAAGAAAATATATTAATGAGGTGTATGAATCATTCACTGCAGGATATCAAATTATAGAGAATCTGTGGATTACTTTCAATGAACGTTCTGTAAAGACATCTACAAAATACTTAATGGAAAAGACATGAGACGCACCCCATATGCAGCACAAATATACGAAAGCTAAAGCGTTTCTGTTCGAAGGCATGTTACCAGTACGCTATCACGCCGGCCTGTATCCTACAGCTCTTGGTTTTTAAGCAGCGTGGCAACAACCACGACACACTGCGGCATCGTGTTTGAGATGAAGAATGGCTGGTCAGAGACATTATCAACACCTACGTCTGTAATTTCGTCGGTGCTAACAATGAAATGTGTCGAATGAAGGACGTTCCTCACACTAGAGACATCTGAATCGACATCGGAAAAAGAAGATAATAGTCGCGATCATGGTCGTACGTGGGCGTGGAAGTAATTCAACACCTTCGTGTGCTGTTGACAAGCAATGCGTGAAATGAAGGACGTTGCTACTCGGGGACAACCGAATCGTTTGTGGTAAAAAAAAGAATAATTGCGCCGATGGCGGCAAGTTTGTGAAAGCATTTATACCAACACGGCGACGTGCCAAAGGCGATTTTGTGCCGCATCGTACACTGTGCCGCATCGACTAATCAGCCGTACCAAAATATAAAAATAATAATGAAAAATTGATAAAGTTGTAACGAATTATATTGAGGCTGTAACTTTTGGTTTCATGTGAAGAAGTAGATCAAGACATTTAAGGGTGAGGAGAAACTAAAAATGCTTCTGTAGACAGAACAGTTATTATATTTTACTTCTATCTTTTACGATTTTTTTAATTTTTGGTGCGCATTTTTCAAAATATGAGAAGTTTTTCTGTAATTTAAATATATCATGTTCCGAGTTTTAATTGAAGTGTTAGGACACAAATTGCAATATTATAATATTACGTAATTGTTAGAAGCGACACGAGAAATTGTGTGCTGTTGTGGCATCATTAGTTAAGTTTTTGATATTGTTTGCTATTCTCATGTCATTCTTCGAGTAATATTGTTTATATACCATTGAAACGAAGTGGATAAATATAAGTTTATACAGCATTTTGACTTCTATACCATAAATATATCTTGCATCTTTTTCACTTATGTTATGAATTTGTTTTTTATGTAGTGTTGGAAAACATTGTTTCTCATATCTGACGTCTTCTTGTTGAATATATCTAGTAAAAAAATTGGAGGCGTTGTCTTTGCTAACAGCATTGTTTATTGAAATAGAAGCTTTCGATGGCTTCGCTATCATCATTAGTTTCCTGATAGAACAACATATAAACAGATTAAAACTTTCAGTTAAGGGCTAATCGATTACTAATAAATGATTAATGGAATAAAGGATTTATTCAAGTATAATTTTCAAATCTGTTTATACGTTTTTGAATCGGGTAACTGATGATGGATAAGCCATCGAATGCTATTTCAATAAACACTTTTTTTGGCTGCTAAACAACGCTGCTAATTCTTTTATTAACAAATCACAGCTGAACCGTTATTCTAAAGAAGTTTGTCAAGACCTAATCATGTTCCAGGCCCCTTAATTTTGTGGTCACATCCGAGATGAAAATTCCTGCGTCAAATGCAGTGAGCGAGTGGTTGATTCGCGCTCACTGCGCGGCGCGCGGAAGGTAATCGGGTAGCCGCGGCGGAGGCGTGCCCGCGTGGGGGATCGGACTCCGCCGGCAGCGCCGCATATTTCTTTGCGTGGCGCGCATGCTAATGGTTTCCTACCCGCGCGCCCGCTTATGAGTCGGGTCGCCCACGGCAAGCGTTCGGAAAGCGTTTACGGAGCAACAGAACGCTTAATGAATAATTATCCACCGAATCGCGTTCCCCGCGGCGGGTGCGCGCGGAAGCCCGACGCGCGCCTTGGCGGGGCCAAGGGACCCTACCTTCCTGGCGTGCCAATGCGTTTCTTGGCGATCACGGGCGTGCGCAGCCTAAAACATGAGGGAAGACTACTGGGCCCCTCTGGGCCCTCCTTTTCCATTAAACATGCCTGTTTACATTTTTTCAGTAAATACAAAGAGCACAGTAAATACAAAGCGGAGAATGTAAATTTAATGTTACAGATAAATTCAATTGATTGCATGAAGAATCGTGTACAAAGTTGGCAGATGATTTGGAGAGTTTCTTTCCCAAATGATCAATTCCCTCAAAATATCAGCCTAAAAAGAGGAAATCGGAAATTCATCATATTTACAGAAATGAAATTATTACGTAGGACTACCGGGCCTCTTTGAAATATTTTAGGGGGGCCCGGACCCCCTGCCCCTGCCGCCTCTCTCCGTGCGCACGCCCATTTTGGCGCTCATCTGCCTGTGGATAGCTTTTTGCGGCTGATAGTGGCGTTCCGCAGGGTCGTTTCGTGACGTACAATTTGTTTATAGTAACCGGTGTTTAAGCAGAAAGATTTGACGTGGGTGATCGGAGGTTTTCCCTTTTTCATGCAGTCTTATTGCAGGAACTAATGTAGTGTACAGATAAATCTACGTTGATGTAATTACGATTTATGATATAATCAGAGTAACAAAACTTAGTGATGCTTATTAATATTCTTTAGGTTTGTCTTCTGAAAGTGATTCTAGAATTCTCATTCACCTGGCTAAATTATTTATTTTCGTGAGCGAAACAAGAGGTTAATTAATCGAGATACTAGCTTCTTGCGCGTGAATGTTGTCCGCGTAATTGTTTGTGTGCATCCAAGAAGCTAGTCTTGATCTATTTTGTTCATTCAACCTTCGATAGTGTCGTTCGGCCTGAAGAAAAACTGCTACACAGGACCTCCTGAAATCTAAACTTTCCTCTCTTTACACGATTTGTTCTCTACGTTTGATGGTTTCTGTCTGTTTTGACGAATTCCCCGCTGATAGAGGGCCTCGCAGAGAGCTGATCCCAACACTGTCACTACTCACAGTGCAACTTTTTCATACCTTATTGTGGATTTTCAAAATATCTAACATCGCACTACGTAGCGAAATATTTCGCTTTGACTGGGGTAAGCTCAAAGAATTCTCGTTTCATATTAAAGAACGGTAATCTAGGGGATGTGTAATTAGTTGGAATAGTATAATGTAGTAGAGAAATGAGCTGGCCACCGAGCGTAACGATGCTCATTAGCGTAGTCTCTCAGTAATTACACATAAAGTGTACCATAGTTGAATCGTTTACATATTGTATTTCATTAGACGAAGAAAATGACAAGAATGTAAACATTTTTCTCTCATTTTTCTTTCTTCCTCTTTCTCTCTCGCTATACTACATTCTACACCGAATTTCTTGTTTGATCACCTTGTTCAGAAAAGAAATTGAAGTACTATTTCTGTTGATATTCTCCGTCATGTTTGCCATGAACAAATACCAAAACAAATAAGTACGGCTCACTAAGGCAAACTGAACGCGTCGTTAAAAAAAGAAAAAAAAGGCTTTACGATTATTTCGCGTCCAGCAGCCATTCTCGTAAACCAATTTCGACCCACATCGAACCGTGAATAGTCGCCGTGGACCTGCTCGAAGATAGCGCCTGATGTATTTATGCCGCTTGTGTGCGTGGCAATCGCCGGGGTTTTCGCGTCGCGACGCGGAGTGGCGCGACAGGGGGCCTCAGCGGGCGTGGCGTGGCGTGGGTGGCGCGGCACGATGCGTTGTGGCGTGGCGTGGCGTGGCGCGGTGCGGGGACGCGAGGTCCGCTAATAAATCTGTTTATGCAAGAGCCAGCTAAGAGGCGGAGTCCTGCGCGCGTGGGCCCCACCCGCCCTATACGGAGCGACGGGAACGGACCGACGCGACCGACCAGCGGCACAGCAGCGACTGCGCAGTTCCCTCTGCGCGCGCAGAACTCAGGACCTTCTGCGCCTGCGTAAATGGAGATGGAGGAGGTCGACCGTGTTGCGGCTAGCTCCAAGTTTGTTACTAATTTTCCATGGGATGTGAGAGACAGTAAACATGTTTGTGTTTATGGACCCAGTAAACTTACGCACGCCAGTAACTTTACGTGATAGTTTGTTTGCTGGGAAGTAGCGAGTTGTAACTCATAATAAACGAGCGGAAAATTTACCTATCGTGTTTTCTTTCTCTATACTGCCGTGATTTGAAGTTTTTATTTGCATGTTTTCTATGTTCTAATGCTTTTAAATATGCAATACATCATTAAAGTGATTGTGAGATTTAAGGTTGAAACATTTGAGATGGCATAAGTGGATACGCTTAAGTGGGGACGGTACACGGTATGAGAGAAGCACGAAATTTCTATTAGGCAATTTGCGTGCTGAATGCAACATATACTTACCAGTTATTTTGACGTATTTTGAATATCGGCATCACCGAAAGTGATTACCGTCATTATCTAATTACAAGTAAATAACACGTTCACAAGAATGTTCTAACTGCGTACGAGAGTTGCGAATTTTCCATAATTTCGTATTTGTGTTCACGTAATCTGCTAGTTAGAGAACTTAAATCAGTAAGTGTAACTAAGGTCAAGGCAACTACGACAATGTATTGCATCAATGATATTGGTTGCTACAGAAAAGACCGACAGTACAGCGATGTCAATGTCCAGAATGACTCGTAAATTATTGTGGTGGAGTTATTATTTAGTGCACATTTTATGCAATCTGGTTGCCCTTCCACGATTAAAATTATATGCATTCAGTCTTATAACAATGGCTGTCAGGACTCTCAAAATAACCAAAATTTGTTGTAAAATTATATTCAGGTGAAGTGCATGTCGGTATGGCAGCCTAATTCCAAAATGTTGGTATAAGAGGAATTCTGATGCAGGTGAGTGATGGTCTAATCAGTATGAAACAAAAGTAGATATAAGGAATTGATGCAAGGAAAGTCGTAGTAAACGATTGTAGAAATATACATTCTGAACAGATATCAACGCCCAAATTTCATCATAGTCTTGGATAGCGTTCTGCTGCTAATGAGATGTGTTCCCCAATCATCTGCTCTTTCGGGTTACTTGACGAACGAGATTCGAATGCCAGTTATATTGCGGTATGAAGGAAAGCCAGTCCAGTGCTCCTGTTGAACCAGCGCCGCGCCGTGGCCCATGGCGCGGCGAGCCTGCTGTTCGGCGGCGGCGCTGGGCGCAGACGCCCTGCAAAAACAGCGCACGGGACGGCGGCGGCGGCGGCGCCACGAGGAATGCGGTGGCGCGGCGCCGGCGGCCGGCTGGCCGGCCGATACGCGCCCAGGGCTGGCCCACGCACGCGGTGCGGCCGCGCCAGGCCTGAAGGGATCCGCATATCGGCGCGTCGCGGACTCGTTGAAACAAAAATGAAAATGGATTAACTATCTCGGATGTGAGCAAACGGCGATTTTGTAGTCTGCCTCACTCTACCTCGTAGGTGCGTTCTTTCTGCCTTCCGTTCTCCTCTCCACGAAGTAGCCCCTCGAGGGCATCGCCTTATCAAACTCCGTATTTTCATCGTCGACTCATCACGTTATTCCCAGATCGAAATATTTACCGGAATATGTATATTTTTAAATCGTGGATAATTTCAATAAATCATTAACTGCTACTTTGCGACTAAATTAAAACGTATTTCTAAATCTGTGATAAATTATCATTCGGATAATACACAGACGCCAAGAAATATGTGACATGTATTGTCCGGCGAAAAGTTTATGCGTTCTAAAATTAGTATCTTTCCGAAATACTATTTCTGAGAAAATATGAATTTCCAGTAAATACATATTTTGCAGCAGTAACACTAATTTAATCAATACTTATTACATAAATATCGATAGATGTCTTATTTTTTTAAATTTATCAATGAATAAACCGCTATCTCCCTTCTCTCTCTCTCTCTCTCTCCCTCTCTCTCTCTCTCTCTCTCTCTCTCTCTCTCTCTCTCTCTCTCTCTCTCTCTCTCTCTCTCTCTCTCTCTCCTCTCTCTCTCTCCTTCTCTCTCCCTCTCTCCTTTCTCTGTCCCTCCTCTCTCTCCCTCTTCTGTGTGCGTGTGTGTGTGTGTGTGTGTGTGTGTGTGTGTGTGTGTCACCGACTTCTGGCTTATATTTCATTAAAATTTGTAAAACCTCCATAGGCAACGGAAAGATACAAGACAACTCGATGCAATCTTTTCATTGTGCCAAATTTGAATTTATTTAACATGAAAGAGTATTATGTAAAACAGTTAAAAATTATGTTTAAAGTAAAGTAAAGTACAGAAAGAAGGGATATTCAGAGAAACAAAAAAAATATTACGGTTTATTTTCCCAAGATTTTACCTAACAAATGGTGTCGTGTGTTCAGCACCCTCTGCTCACCCACATTGTCACTATCGATTCTTATTCATTCTCCTTGCCATTCAATCGTCATTGAACTCTATTGGAAGTTGTAAGGTCCTGTCGGTCGTTTCACAAGTTCGAAAGTTCTTCGTTACGTACATAACCTGCTCCTGATATCAACTGCTACTCGCGAGAACATATTTTAACAACGTAAATTTCTGGGGGGAAATATGAAATAATATCATTATCCACAAGGATTCTGACGCAAGTCCTTTGAAAATTGCGTATCACGTCCTCTTTATTGGAACATACCAGTTTTTCACACACTGTAGGACATGTTTGCCCTACAGCTTGGCTCGCAATGTCACCGTCCCTTTGGAGTCGAAATGAAACGCGTGCGTAGCGGCGAGGCCAACGAGGCCACCCGCCGAGCTTTTCGATCTTGAGCAGGTCTCGCTCTCTGCGCAATGCATCGCGTATTTACTCAGTAGAAAGTACTCTCGCCGGTTCTACTGGCCGGAATGGTTTGCGTGCCTCGCCTTCGCGGAATGACTAACGCTTTGCTCTGGCGAGTCGCGATATGGAACCCACTAACTCCGTATTTCAGAGCCCAGGGTTTCTTCCTCATCCGAACTCTTTCATTTAGCAAATAATTTTGTCATTGAATTACTTTCCTTATTTTGTCTTTTTATGTTCTTTAAAAATACTTCAGTTGTGTTCTATTATTCAGTTGTGTACATTATTTAAATTAAATCAAGTGCTGTTTAGTTAATATAATAATTATTTAACTTGTTTGTTATGTATTCTCAATGTAGTAATACATTTTTTCTATGTACAGTGGAAAACTTTTCCTCCATATTTGGAGAGTGATACGGCCGTATTTCGAATTTCGTATTTTTATGATTGTTGTGCTGGTGTGCTACATTCTGGACGACATTTAATAGATTTGTGAAATATACTCGTATTCTAGCTCCTCTCTTACATATTCTTCAGAATTTGTAGATATTGTATTCTGCTGTTATCAAAATTAGGAGCATATAGTTGCGTGCAAAGATAGCCATGTATGCTCCTGGGTAGTGTAAATGTTTGAAAAAGAAAGATTCTATTAGTCACGAGTGAGCGACGGGCAGATAAGAGGAAATTGAGACGTCTAAGTGTTCGTGTTGTGAAGTACTTTTTTCTGGTATGTGCATGTGGACCACGTAGGTACACGTTCCAATTACAGTGGGATGACCACATAAGAAACTTCAATACTCCCTCTTGAGCTGTATTCGGGGGTATCTCACCGATCATTTACGAAGAAGGAAGGAATGCACCCAGAACTGTTAAGTGCTTAGCAAGATCCCGGGCCAATGAGCTTATTAAGTTGTCGATAAACAATAATTTCAATGAGTTAGTGAAAAAGTGTTAGTTTTCAATGTAAAAACATTTGTATGAAAGAAACGATTTTAAAAATGGGTTTAGGGATGCCACAGCCCACAGAAACAATTTTTTGAGCTACCTTTTAGAACTAAGGAGTGAATATTACTTAATAATACTTTTCGTGATGTTAAGTGGAGGTGGTGACCGCTATATCGAATGTCTGAGCTCAAAAGGCGTTCACTGTAGTCGAAATGCAGCTTATTGTACGTTACAGCTATTAAAATAGACACCCCGAAGGGCCATAGCTTCGTGAATTACTATCCAAAATACTTTTATTTTAAAATTTAGGCTTTTAAAATTAATGCTTGAAATCTTTATTTTCAAAATGGAGCTTCAAACAATTTTAACTATTTCTCTGCAATCGGCTAACATTTCAGCCTCGCGCACTCAGTCCCACCTCTGTCAACGATTCCCATTTGAGCCGCGCTGGTTTGTCTGATTTCTTTATTCACTGATAGGGTTCATTGAACATGCTTATGGTGATATCAGCCGCTTTTGTAAGTTACTAGATTTCAGAGAACACTGTATTGCTATTGGAAGCCCGTGGCTAATTTTTAATAACATTGTTTCGGGGCGTCCAACGCATTGGACGGTGGCCGCCTCTTGGCGTCCGCGGGATGCCCGAGCCTCGGCGCTGCCCTGACCGCGCTCGTAAGGACAATCTTAGACATTTAGGAGGATTGTACAGGGACAGTCAATAATTTTTCTTTACATATTTATTTATATAAATCTATCTCGGCCAGCGTGCCGAGGCCTTACTTGGTTAAAAGAGAAAAATGAAGTCTTTACAATATTATTATTCAGAGTGGGGAATATAATGTGTGTGTACATAGAAATGCACCAAGTAGAGGGCAACATATCTCTTTTTGTATATTTTAATGTGATGTATTATTCTTGCCTTTATATATTTTAATGTGATTTATTTACAATTTCATCATTTTAGACTTGATAGTGAGACTAAATAATGACTTGAAACGTTGGCTGAGATAGAATTATATTAATGTCTCTGAAAAGAATAATAACTGTCTGTCCTTAATAAATCCTGGGCCATCCTTCTAAATTGAAATTTAAATAAAGATAATCTAGGAACTTTACTCGAAACTTACAATCTAAGACATCCTCGTTAATTCTCTTTGAATCTCAATTCTCTAGGGTGGGTGTGGTTTTTACATCGAAAACTTAATTTTTTTCGCTAAACCTTTGAATTGTATATTTTTTTCGATATAGCTTCTTTTTCATTGATTTCCCCTAAAAGCTCACATATATTCCTTGGGAATTCAGCAAGAAAGGTCCGTCGTCATCGCCATCGCCTCGGGGCTGAAGAGCCGTGGCCAGTGACCTGGGCCTTTTGTCCCGTTCTCCGCGACAGCGCGAAGTCTCACCGGAAACTGCCTGTAACGAAGCGTTGTGCTTTTTGAGACGCATCCGCCGTGTGCACGTCGCAGAGATGATGTTTGTTTGCTCAGCCTTCCGTTTGTTTTTGCTTTCCTCCTGGGAGAGCCGATCTCAGTATCCTGCTGCGCTGTTGCAGCGTTAAGCGAAGACCATGCTGCAGGCGACCTAGTTTGCTGGGTGCATTGCCACAACATAAAAGACGGGCAGAATTGTTGAAAAAAATGCGTTTTCATTGCGTTGACCTGATTTTCATTTGATGGAATTGTCCTGGATTTGGAAAACTAAATAACGGCATCGTTTATACGTCTGAAATGTCCATTCTGGAACTCTGTTTTAAATACTGAGATTTCAGTAATTCACATCATACAGTAATCCTTTAACACATTCGAATCTGTTACACATTTTGATGTATTTTATTTGGAATCATTAATTAATTCTACTCTTGACAAACTCAGGTTTATATTTAACAGATAGGCTTCTCTCATACAATTGAAAATTTATCGGAGCTTCAAGTAATTGAAAGGAGTGTCGTTAGAGCAACAATAACCAACAAGTCTGTTGAGAACCACAATATTGCGTGCTATTTTAATATGTAGTAGTTTTTAGGATGAAGTTTGATAGTAATGTACAATATACGATCGCTCAGTCATGTTCCACTCACGGATTTTGGGGCAGAAAGTCACGATGTCCGTGGGACGTAGCCCCCTTTCGGAACAGTGTTACACCTCAACCTTCACTGGATATAGGTCACTTTTATAGCATCCTAGAAAAGTAGCCACCGCAGATGTGACAGATTAATGGAAAAACACAAGCTTCCCATTCCCGGTGGCGAGTCGTAGGGTCAGGGCCTCACCCCCCGCTATGGCGTTATGGCGTCACGCTCGCCCCACATGAGGTGTGGCCGACCACAGCGCTGGCGCGAGCGACCGCCGCCGCGCAGTTTCCTGCCCACAAGCGCCGCCGCTCCGCCCGCGCGGACGCGTGACGCTGCGGTCACGGGGCGGTTGCGCCACGGCGCGGCGGGTGGACGGCGGCGGCGGCTCGTCCGTGCGTCGTCTTGACCTCCCCGAACACGCCGCCCGTGTCAGAGGCTCTGCGGAGAATCTCTCGCACCCCACGCCCCTTGCCAAACAACCTGCCGGCGATGTGGCGCGAGGCTGCGTGACCACCAAACCAGCGAGGTGACGGAGGCCGGGCATGCGTGACAATTGAGTAGGATTTGAAAAAAAGGGATTTCTAGGCCACAATGGCATTGCTTTTGCTACAAGATAACGTTGTATTGTTTTCAAAATAGCAAAACGATCGTAGAATTTCCCATTTAATTTACTCTACTGCGCACAGTGATTAGGTGTTTTCCGGTCATGATTTATTTCTGGCAGTTATCTTAATGCTTCATTTTCGGAAATGAAATTTTCTATAACGTTCAAAGCAATACAACCGTCGGAAGAACTCAATATTCGTAATAATTTGAATTTTTAAGTGAAGATAGGAAGTGGATAAGAACGTGTTTAAACGCCGTTTATGTTATGCAGCGAACCCAGATTATGTTTTTGATTTCTTTATTGTTGCTGTGACCACTAGAATAGCTATAATGCGCGCACGTTTTCTTGAGCCCCAGAATACCTACCTCAACTCCTTTACGAACATTAGTTGAATGAAGAAAAAATGATAGCAACGAGCATTATGGAGAAAATCTGATGACAGAAATGTTCGCTCCCATGTAATAGAAACTATTTTGCATAGAAAAACGAACTACAAATTTGATACAAAATTCTTGGTCAAAATAACCAAACTCCCCACCACACGCGAACAAAGGGCTCAAGAAAACGTGCGCGGATAATACATGTGGCCGCTGTACTTTACTGAAAAGCTGCTGAAAATTTGAAAGAAAAACATTGACTTGAGTTTGAATCTGCGAGGGGCGTTTTGTACTGAGAAAGTTTGATCAAGCAACAGATCGACTAGTACTATTCACCAAGAGATTAAAAATTTTCTAATCCAATTGGTTATGATAACTATCTACGTAATAGCAAGCAATTTGTATAGTATAGTAGTAAAAACAAGAGGCTGTTCCCATTGAAATATTTAGGGTTTTAGTAAACTTTCATGATGTATCTCAGTACTTTTTAAATACAGAACACTTGCTTATAATTTCATACTGGATTTATATAACAAATTAAACTTAGATATATTTGAAGTTACATTTAATGCTCATAACTCAGTTTCACAAATAAGGTGGGATAGCCCCTTGTTCTACTGAGACCCTCATGTTTCGAAATTTGCTTTGATTTTTTAAGTTGTAGAAAATATTACGAAGATGGTAATTACCTGTAACTAAGGTTTGGCTTGAAATCGTTTAAGGGAGTCAGCTAAATTCTGATTACCTGTACCTAAGGTGTGGCTTGAAAATCGTGTAAGGGAGCAGGCTGTAAAAGATTTAGAAGATGCTGATTACCTGTAACTAAGCTTTGGCTTGAAAATCGTGTAATGGGAGTCCAACGTTTTCCTAGGTGTCAGGCTACACTGCACGAATGAAGATAAAAACGTTGATAGACGCACTTTCTTCAAAACCTAGCAAGATTTTAGAAAAAGTCTCCGCTGGCGTGGGTCGCCCCGAGGGTGGGGGCCCTCTCCTCGCCCCCGCAGCGCCACCGGCTCTTGACGCGCTTTCTTCCCTGCCGGCGGTGTGGAGTTGCAAGCCGCCCGTGTTATTAAATGCCCACTCCCTGTCAGGCAACGTCTCGATTACTCCCTGTTGACTTTCTATAATAGGGAAGAGAAATTTAGCAACATGACGTTCGAGTGACAGGATGTTGGCTATCTCAAGTTACTTCGTGGTAATAAGTGGCATAACATGTTGAAGTTGCAGATCAGCACAAGGCGTGTAAACGGAAATGCAAATGTGTCAAAATTCTTTGTTAGTATTAGGGTGCTTGTTCTTTTGTGTTTATCTAACGACATATGTCAACTCTATTTTCGAATCTCTGAAAAAGATAGAAGCGGACTCATCATGTACGACAGATGGCTGCCATTCTTCATCCTTAAAATGGAAATGAAATGAAAATATGGGGAACTATTTGTCTTCTCTGGAAAAGTTTTGATTCAATTTTTTTCTTTCTTTTTTCAATTACATCCTCCTGCCGAAAAAATGGAAGTTACAGTGTATTCAAAAATTTTGAATTGATTGTTCTTTTAAATATTGAAAATCATTTCAAGATAAAAGTACATTAGCAAATATTTAAGTTTGAATGTTTCGAAACATTCTGAACAACAAAAAGTGGATTGACTGTAGAATGATACTGTCATGGTGAAGCGAACCCTTAATGATTTGAAGCACACATAGAGGTAAAACGCCTAGAGTAAACGTTTATTCTGTGTGTTAATTGGTTCGCGTTCTATTCTAAGTTGGTAAAACAGACTTATATTTCCATATATAATACAATACATGCTGAAGGTTGTAACACAATTCATACGAGAAAAACATTTTACAAACAATGAAAGAAAATTGTTAAAACGTTTTATTTTTCTCTCTTCACCTCCCTTCCGTCACATTCGTATCCCTGACCGCCTGAAGGTTCTAAGCAAACGCCGGAACGCCCCTCCAGCCTCCCGGAGGCCGGTTCCGTTGCCCAAGCGGCGTCCTCGCCGCTCCTGGCAGGGCGCGTGCGAGGCGCCGCGATGAGTTACGCGCGATTCGCTCTTGCCCCGCATTCCGCTTATGGGCGGCGCGGCTGCCGGGACGCGAGGGGGCGGGGCCGCGGAGGTGAAGGTCGCGTACGTTTCCACGGGCGCCCTGCTGCCCTCCGCCACCGCCCACGCACCGCCGCGCGATGACAGGTGGCGCATGCGCGCGCGGGATTTAGCTCGTCATTGCGCCGTGCGGGAACCGCTTTGGAAGCGAATGGCACGTTCATTAGGCTTCATCACGCGCTGTTATGATGGAGTGTGGGTTGGCGGGCGATGCGGCTGGAACGGTTTTCCCCGGGCAAGAACTGGCTAATCGAATCACGGAGATCGCACAATTCGCTTGGTGTGCGGAAGAAGAAATTCATGCAAAAAAAAAAAAAAAGCTTGGTATTCCGCAGGACAAGAGCTTGCTATTTTATTCTTGTAGATCACACATTTCGCTTCATGTGTTACAGAAGAAATTCATGCAAATAATTTTTTCAACAAGATGCAAAGATTTTTTTTCTTTTTGTGTGTTTGGTATTGTTAACATTCTGTTTAATCTTTTCCTTAATCTTTATTGAATTCTCCATTGAAGGTGACTTAATTCTTGAAATTTATATTCGCGAGTATGTATTTAAATATTCTTTTAAAAAAATTTCTACCTGTTAAATTTTTACAATTTTTGAGGGTTTTGAAAGGAAGATATATAATATAACTTTTTTGGCAGATGTCAGCGATTTACTTATTAGGGATTTAGGTATGACATTTTTTTACCTATAGCTGAATGAATGAAGTAAATATAAAAAATAAATTGTAATTTCAATCGTGAAAATACTTCCAATTTTCCAAATTCTTTTTCGCTATAGTACTAGCAGCCTTTCTTGTTGAACTAATGGATGAAGTAATCATTACAACTTTTCACTCCTTTATATTTACTTTTACGTTTATTTGACTCCATTGGCGCATTCTGATTAGAAACTTGCCATATCTCCTTAAAATTCGTTACGAATTTTCATCGCGTAATTGGTAGTAGAGTGTAACTTTACCTCGACTATTTTTTATTAGCGTTTCGATTCACATCACAGCAAGAAGTGTGTTGTGAAAGTTACTAGATCCTACCAGCATTCCTGCGAAAAGTGGCGTGTGTTGTTCTTGCCCATTTAGAGCTTTTTCCACTTGGGCACTTTGGCGAGATTAACGACGTGAGACCATTTACGGCGGCAGACTTTATCGAGTGGCTGAAGAAATACAAATGGTTAGAAATCATGTTTTAACAGAAATTAGCGATCAGCGCAAATTAATGTCTTGACGTGTGAAATGGGCTCAACGAACTTCAGTGCCACGTTTGTAATAAATGGACTAAATTTTATTTAATTTTATTTCGTTTAATATTTCAAATCGATTATCCACGAAACTTGCTAATAACGTTATGATGACAGGCATTTATCGCTTTGGCTCATGATTGTGGATCGGAAGTGCGCGATTACTTTCCTTCTACGCCTATCTAAACTTGAGCCAATAGTAAAGATAAACGTATGGATTCCATTACGATATTTGGTCAATTATTTGTGAACTTTAGACTTTTTCATGTGTAGTATGTTTTCTCAGGCTAGTACTGTTCGTGATCTTGGTCAGTTTGGATGGCTACTTGTGGTACAAGCCATACATAGTCATCTTATTAGCGTGCGGTTGCTTAAGTTGTCACGAAGCAAGTCATATGTTGAGAGAATCCCTTCAATTACCTCGCAGGTATAACGTGGGAAATGTGCAAACGTTAAGACGGGATTATCTACGTTGAAAATGAGTGGAATAAAATCGGTACATTTCTGGAATAATTGCACTGAAAGAGATTTAAGCCGAAAAGCACGCTGTGTGTGGGTTGCAAGGAGACGACAGGGTCGGTAACTGCTGTTTTAAGAAAATGTTCATGCCCCTTCCCCCCAAAAAAAACACAAAAAAACAAAAAACAAATCAGAATATCTCTTTTCCACAATCAAATCTCTCATGTTCAACAATTAAGAATTATGGTTATATGAGTTCATTTGATGAGCGTAAATGGATTTTTTGAAGTAGATATTTGCTCGTACTTAATTTATATTATTATATGGAGAGAAAAGACATTTCTTATTAAGGACAGACAGACAACTATTAAGTTAATATATACAACTTTTGATATTTCTTTTAACTTTTTTTTATTCTAGAAGAACTCTCATTGTGCGACATTTCTCGAGTTCGATTTTTGCTCCCATTATCAAATGCTTTTTTATGAAATTCGCCAGACCGTTCAATTTATTACTATTGTTATTAGAGGTCCAGCTCAGTTTCAATTTATCATTATTACCTCATCGCTTCACTTACACAGTGCGATCATTTCCGGCTCTGAGGATTTTTAGAAACGCGAATCTGAACGGTTCTTCGGATCGAATTTACATTCGATGATTTATTCACAACATCGGTGTAACCGTTAATGAAGCAGCCACGCAGTTGCAATGCGATTCACGTGTGGCGCCCCCTAGTGGAATCGGAAGCGCGGCGTGCAATTTTCGGCGACCCCCGCAGCCCCCGGAGCCTCCCGGGCGGGTCGCGCGGTCTCGGGGCCGCGCTGACCTAATAAGGGGAACCGGCGGCGGCGGCGGGGGGGGGCGCGCGCGAGTCTGCGCGGCGGGTGGGGGCCCCCCGCAACGCCGCGGCGGGGGAGGGGACGCCGCCGCCGCCCCGCAGCCACGTGGGAGCGGCCAGCTGACCGAGGCCTCTCGCGCGGAGAGACGTAGGAGGCGCGCATTATATACCTCGTGAGTCAGCCGGCGCCGCTCACTCCCGCCCCGCTGCCTGCCTGCCAACCGCCGCCGCCGCCGCCGTCCCGTCTCGCGCCGCAGACGCCGTTCACCCCGCTCTCGCGCGCTTCGCTGCTCCTCGCGCGCTCGCTCGCTCTCCCGCCGCTGCGTCTCCAGCGAGCATGTGACGCGCGCGTGCACGTGATCCCCGCAGCCAGTGCTTTCTCTCCATCGGTGCGTGCTCCGCTCTTGTTTTCGCGTATTCGGTGCGTGCGGCTCCTCTAGTGTGAGCAGTGTGTGCGTGCGTGTGCTCTTTCTCCCACCGTCGATCGGACTCGCGCCCGCCGCCAGTTCACCATGAGCGCCGCGACGGCGGTGAAGCGTCTGGAGACGCTGTTCCGCGACGTTCGCCTGGAACAGGCGCCGCCCGCCTTGGTGCTGCGCACCCACCACGAGTCCAGGCACTGCGATGTGCACGGCTGGGCCGCCCGCAGGGATTCGCTGGCGTCCCTGCCCGTGCTGGGCGACCCGTCCCAGCCGCACCACCCTTCGGCTTTCCCCAACTCGCTGAGGAGGTCCTCGTTCACCCCGGGCGTGCCGCCCGGGCCCGGCAGCAACACGCTGCGCCGCAGAGAATCTCTGGCCACCGGCGGCACCCTCCCGCAGAAGAACACGCGCAGCAGCATGTCCACCTCGCCCTCGGCCCCGCCGACTGGAAGAACAGCCTGCGCCGCACGTCGGTGTCAAACGGACTCAGCCGCAACTCCGCCGAGCGTGTCCACCAGCAACGTGGCCACCGTCGGCGGCTCGTCCTCGCCAAAAACGGACTGGCCGCGACTCGCTCTCCAACGGCACGCTCGCCCAGAAGGGCTCCCGCAGCTTCTCCACGACCACGCTGTGCACCACCGGGATCCTGAAGAACGGCGCGGGCCGGCGGGATTCGGTGGGCGGGGCGGGCTGCGGGGGCGCGCGCCGGCGCCGCGGGCCGGGGCGCCCCGGCGCCCGGCGCCGGCTGGGACGACGCCACTTGGGATACCTTCATCAGCTACTGCAAGGTACTGGCCGCGTGCTCTAACCACGCGACGGCTGTCAGAGGAAAGGCATGCGCGATGACGCTCCTCGTTTCTTTTGATGCTTTCAAGTATTGGTGAGAGGTGACTAACTGCAGAGACTCCCCAGAAATTCCTTTGAAGTGTACTTCTTTTAAGGTCGTTGTCGTAATGTGAAGGTTCGTGGAGAAAATGTGACACGTGTGTGTATTTGATAGTTCTTGTGACCCAGTTTAGAAATCAATTAGTGAAATTTCAATGCAGGTAATGTTTTTTGTTAAGTGAATTTTATGTAGGAATTACTGCAAAAGAAAATGGTTCAGCGTAATTACCAGTGCGTTTTATTAATTTAGAATATTTAATACAATCTTAATATTTCATTGATAGACTACTTAAGTCATTCTTCGACCTTTGCCTCTTTATAAGTCTTGCAACGCAATGCCAATACCAATGATGGCCCAATGCTTCTTCATACTTGACGCAGTGAGCCGTGAAACAAAGATTTTTCATTACTGCATTCATAAATTATTTAAAATCATGGCCAGCTGTCTGTAACACATGTCAGGCAATAAACCAAGCCGGTCAGTTTGAAGATTCATAATCTCATTGGTTCTAATTAACTGTACTAAACTCATAAATTATGTCACATAGCATGCTTTATCTTTACATTAAGATTTCATTTTCGCGGTCAGCTCATGTAATTTATTTGGTAGTATTTTTCATTACATTGTTGACATTCACGAACTCTTGATCATGTTGCCAAGACCTCGATGATGCTGACAGGCGTATAAATAATGAGATTCCTCTCTGATTGCGTTTCATTACTTTCGTTTCAAAGCTTTTGAAAGATGTTAATTAAAGGGTTAAATTGGTTAATTCAATCTGTGAGACAACAGTTTTTGTTAATTAGCTAGAAAACGTATAAATTATCCTAAAAGTATTTCGAATCTTTTAATTAGGATGATATTCTTCTCCATCTTAACAGCAGTCCTTTACGTAATGAAAATTCACTCATGTCTTATTTCATTACGATTCACTCACTTGAAAATGCAGCGTTGACGTTTTCTACAATTCAGAGTAGTTTCATTGTTTCTCTGCGTTGACAGTTCGACTAACAATTGACCGTGAAACAACATCGACTTCACGACCTTCACGTCTCGTTCCGAAACTCGCTTTCGGCAATTAGTTGGCGCATTCACAATATCCACCGTACTACTAATTAACTGCGACAGTCCATAAATCGCCCGCAATCTCGACCTCGAATCGCCCCATATGTTCGCGGTCGGCGACGCGCGTTTCCAAATATTTGGCGACTGGGAAGGCGGGAGGGGGAGTGGGTGGCGGTGCGTGCGCGCGAAAGCGAGCGTTCCGGCCGTTTGGTGGCGCGTCCCGCAGCCCTGCGCCTCGGCGTCTTTCTCTCTTCGGCTCGCCGCGATGTGTGAAGCGACTCGTAAATTCACGGTTTCGCGGTCGGCCGTGACGGCGGGGCGCCCGTGAGAAACCACGCGCATCTGAGCCGTCTACGTTGACGGGAGAGGAGAAAGAGAGAGAGAACAGCAGACGGACTCTGGAGAATGCACCGCGGGTGGCTCCAGCCATGGGAAGCGCTTTCGGAGGCTGCACGAGAATTTGGTGAAGACAGCCGTTGTTTGGGGAGCCATGTTTTTTTTATTCCGCCGTTTTTTATATTTGAAACCGATAATAGCGCGTATCGGCGTTTATTATTAGCTCCGACATGATTCCCTTGTTATTCTTTGAATTCACGATGGAATGTGATTTACGCGACCTATATCACAATATCATTACATCTTTTATGTACACATTTTCTTTTCCACCAACGTCAAGAAAGCGCCGTGTAAAAAGTATAATCTGAGCTTAATTGATATATAAATGTTGCCTCTTTTGAGATATTGAGCCCGACTCCCATTCTCAGTTCTAACGAGTGAATTTTATTGGGCATTTTTATCAAAACATATACACACATTTACACATGCAATGCACAGTCAAAGATTGTAAGATTTTTTTGTTGAAAAAGGGAATCTCTGTACTTCATTTAGAGAGAATCTGTAGTATTTGAAATATGTGTTTACGAGACTGCGAAAATAAGTCTGAGTTTGCTTTGCCGTGGAGACTAAACTGCAACTCATTGAGTCATTATGTACTAATCACTCATTTCTGGCACAACTGTAAACGAAAGTTTGTTTGACCTGGGAACAGTGTTTGTCAAAAACTCACTTTTGTCATCATTACTGTAAAAAAAACTTTCTCCAAAATAATGAGTTTCATGTTTTCGTTGTGAAATTGCAAAATGTCCGTTCAAGAGTCTCCTGATTTCCACATCTCTTGTCTCGGGTCTTCATTTCGTTATCAGAAATCTCACAAAATTTTCTTCCGCATGTGTGTACATTTTTAAACCATGTTATTCTTCCATCATGTCTCTCTTGTCACATCTTTTAAAATCCTTCAAGTGAAAGGGAGAAAAGCTGTAACACATGCGACTCTATAATTTGAATATTCATGTTGTAAGTACATTTGCCCACTATTAATTGCGAGAACATGTACCTCATTAATGTGTTTGCATCCGTCTTGATTTCATACTCGTGAGGAGACGTGCGTGTATCTCAGGAGTCCAAAACACGGAGTGTCTAAACCGCATCACTTTCATTTTGACATGTTCCCCACTTCAACCTCTAAAAACTTTCTTCCGGCGACAGGTGCGAGCATAAATCAAACGAGCGTGACAGCTGAATCTGCGTTTCCGCCCACCGCGATATCCACGCCGACAAACGATCTTTTGTTCTGAAAGCGCTCGCGCGGAGTTCTCCAGCGCAGCGATGCAGCGTCCCCGGGCGCCTCGGAGCCAACACCCGCGCTTCTCCTCCTCTCGTCTCGCGTGCGGCGGCGAGGCCCGCACGAAAGGCCTTGAAGCTCTCGTTCTGAGAGAGCGCTCCGCGTCTCTGGATGCGTCCGTCGAAGCCGCCGCCGCCACCGGGGCTGGAACCCAGCAGTGTCTTTGCTCCTCCGCATTTGGAGATGTTTTCGGGAAGGACGGCTTTGCGTTAAAAAAAATGTAGGATGACAAAACTATTGAGATACTGTTCTCTGTGTTGTTTCGTGAGTTTTACGTCTAAATTAAAAAATTACGAACTTCGGTAGCCAGATTTTACGTTATATTTACACATTTCAAGTTCCCTAAATGTCTCAAAACAAAACTTTCTGTTTCTTTAACTTAGCGTTATAAATCAATGCGTATCGAACTCAGTCTTTTGGCTTGTGGATGTATGGCTATGATTGACGTTCCTCAGCAATGCAGTAAACTTCATGTAGAAGGGGCTGCTGAACTGTATGTTTTAAGTGCTCGGAGCTTGAAATACTACGTTCTTAGTTGAAAAAGTTAATTTTAGTGACAGCCGTTTTTTTAAATGTTCTGAGAATTTGATCATTAGATGCTTGTCACATCGTTCTCTCAGTGTTTACCAGATGTGTGGAGATACAACAATCTACTCCATCTGACTTATATTTTCAACGTACCTTCTCCCTGATTTTATCCATGAGACCGATGCTATCGTCTTGGCCTGATGAGAAGTCTTTCGATCGCGTCGAAAAGCAACATTCTTACAACATCAAAAGTGAAACATTCCATGTATTCATTTCTGAAAATCACTTCAAAGGAGGAGTGGCATTGTGATTTTCATGATCCAATTCTAGCGCTAAAATTAAACCGTTCCGTTTGTCAGGTTCACCTTCCACCTCTGGGTATCGAAGTCACGTCTTGGTAAAATTTTGGGAGTGACGACAGGTTTTCAGCGAGTACCGGTATTTCCACTGCCAGGTGTTTATAGTCATTATCCAGTTCAGGTTTAGCCTGAAGCTGGAGCCTGGAACGCCTGCTCCTCTCGTTCGATGTACGGTAAAATATTTGCATGACCTTGCTGTTTCTAATAGGGACAGTCGTCCAGCCTCGCTGACGTTTCAACTCTTATTCACCTGTTTGAATACCCCGGGAGCGATAGGGACAGGAAATAACGCGCACGTATGTGCCGTTTACATCCGCCACTTGGCATATTTGATTTGGGAATGATAATACATTCCAGTGAGGTATCTGTTCACCCCCTGGTACCAATGGTCCGTGTCCCGGTCAATCTTTAGGGATTTTGTGATTAGCAAAGTGAGTTCGTGGAAAGTTTTCTAGGGTACTTCCGTTTCCTTTACCTGCATTACGGATCCATCATTCATATTGTGCCATCGTCATTGTCATTTTTGTATCCATTCATTCACCATCGCCGGAAAAGCAACTCATGCTTAGTTGCTAGATTCATAAGCAAGAATTATGAACCGTAAAATGCCTTACTACGTGCCTTGACTCAAAATCTTCACACTCTCCTCAGCCTTGCTCCCACCTAAGTGGCCCAACCTCCCGGCTCCGCCACCACCCTCGACGCTTCATCGCCCACCAGTGGCGTAGCGTGGGGGTCAGCCACCTGGTGTGGAAGAAAATTTCGCCGCCCCCTTATTTATGTATTTCAATTTAAACGACTGCAGTATACAGTAACTGTGAAGAACAATCATCGTTGTTGTGTATTGTGCAGGTTACAAATAAACATGTCATGTATACATGATTTACAATATAAGAATCTCATTTATTAGTGTTGGATTCATAAACGAAAGTATCTTAGAACGTTTCAAAATAATTACTAATAAATTTAAAAAAATATAATCTATTTTACTGAAATTTGCTTGTTCTGATATTTTTATTTGAATAAATTAAAGCTTTAACAATGTAGTAGATAGTTAAACATACAATGACATAAATAATAACCGTAAATAAAATACTTAGTACTCACACATTCGAATGTATGAACACAAACAATACAATTTTTCAACAAATTTCAATAATTTAACAACCACTACACATGCTTATGAGCACTAAAATCGCAGTTTGAAAAGCGCGTACGTATATGTGATTAAGTTGATGTGAATTGGAGATCTGATAATCCATCAATTAAACTTTCTTTGAATTGTCAGAGCATCACGTCTTGTCACGTCTTCTAGAATTCAGTGGGAAATACAATTATTCAAAATATCGTTTCCATGTTGTCGCGGCAGGAAGTAATAAGAGACAAAATTTATTGCTTATTTATCTTTGAAAATAGATTTTATTACATGGGAGTTTTTTGATTGTTTTTTCTCCCTTTCAAAATTCAAAATTTATTGCTTATTTATCTTTGAAAATAGATTTTATTACATGGGAGTTTTTTTGTTTTTTCTCTCTTTCAAAAATTCAAAATTTATTGCTTATTAATTTTTGAAAATAGATTTTACTACATGGGAGGTTTTTTTTTCTTCCTTTCAAAATTCAAAATTTAAGTAGTATATGACTTAGTGTGGGAATTTTAAACTGTACACATTTTTCTCTTTTCCCATAGCACATACGCAGTTTTTAACTGTTTTTTTGACGTAAAATAAATAAATAAATAAATAAATAAATAAATCATTCACAGACTTCACAAGGCTTACTCGAACTGTAATCTAATTTGAGGTTTTAAACAAACTGCAGGTCATAAATAGACATCGGATGTGTAGAAATGCTTATTTTACGAGTATTCTAGAGAACTATCAAAGGCTGATAATATATATCACGAATCATGACAAAGATGACATTGACGAAATTTGCTTCTTTCTTTTACCATAAATGGCTTTACTTGCCTTTTTAGGACATTTTTGCCTTTTATGTATTATTTTTATATACAATGCTAAGGTATCGGAAAATCGGTCATGGTCCAACGTGACCATTCATTACGAAATCTTCAATTCACGTTTTGGTATTTTAAAATACGAAAAATTCGTAAAAGTATACCAACTGATTTTTCTCCATTTTCCTGTTTCATAAATACCAGCCAGTTCTGAGAACATGGTAATTGACAATATCCGAGGGCACCGAAATTTTGAGTGGAAATAAATTAAATTCCCAGAAGATTTCAGTGTTCCTAGTGTTGGATTTCTAAATATATGCCAGTCACATTATCAGATGTTGAGAAATCTTTCTCCGCATTCAAACTGATTTTGTCTCCCAAACGTCGCAAATTTGAAATTGTGATCCTTGGAAAGTTACTGGTAATATGCAAATATTACTAGCTAATGTTAAGAAGAAAATGTAGAAGAGTTGTAAATATGTAAATATAGTTTTACATTAAAATGTACGAACTTGTTTTGCATTTAAGTTTACAAAATAATATAGACAAAAATTACAAACAATTTTTCATTTTATTGTGTAGTAACTTGTGATGGTACCTTTTTTCTCCTTATTCTTGACATTTTCAGTGAGTTTTTACGCGCCTAAAAGACGTTTTTTTTAGTGCGTAAACATCCGATGTTTAGGCATAAACAATCCAAGCACAAAATAAAATACGGGGAAATCCCTACGAGTCAGTACAGTGATGCCAGTCGCTACAATGAGCAAGATATCATTATTATACATTCTTTTAAAGAAGTCGTCGCAGAATAAGTAATGAAAGATTCATTTCATTTCAATCGGTTCGAATCGTAAGTGCGATAAAAATATGAAATAAAACGGTTCAAATTTATACATGATATTATAAATTTTTTTTTTATAATATTCTTACCGCCCCCACTGCGCTACGCCACTGCCGCCCACCCCCGTTTTCACCTCCGCCGTCGAGCAGCGGCTCCGATCTTGCAACGCAGATGTGGAGGCTGCGCGGCGTCGCGTGACGGCGTTGGTTCGGACCTCGGCGCTCCGGCGACGTCGCGTGACTGCGCGGCGTTCGTGAGACCCGTGCCTCCCGCCACCCCACCCCACCCCCTCGTCAGAAGTTGAAGTCGCCGCCGAGGACGCTGCGGCTACGACGGATTAATTAAACACACGTCGATCGTATCTGCCGACGCCCCTCCCCCTCGAGCGGATTTTCAGAGCGTACGAGAAGAGCCGCCGGCCAGTTTCCGCCACGCGTTTGCGCGGTTGTGATCTGCTGTGCCACTTGGTCAGCGGGCGAGAGAGCAAGTGTTTTCCTCATCTTACGCTCGTCGTCGTCGTCAAAGAGCGTATTCATTCGGTGGAAATGGGACATTGCAACCTAGACTGCTTCTGGACAAGTGTTTACTCGTGAATGAAACGCCGCGAGAAACCTTTGGCGCTCGAAACATTCGTGACGTTTTCGCTTTCTATGGAATTATTTTCGTGGGGAATTATTTTGAAATACGTTCTTTTCATTCGTAGATGATTGTCAACTCCAGTTTAGTAACGGTGCGCGTATAAAGGGCATTGTCTTAATAATATCAGGTCTTCATTTAAGAATTATCTTAAAGGAACAAATCTGTATGAGGCACTAATTATTAATTTATTAATTAAATTGCGGAGGCTGCTTTGTTAAGACGGAAGAAAATTCTGTGAAGGAAGATGAGTTTCTCTTCGTCCTCTTAGAAATGGAAACACTTCTCCCTTCTGAAAATTTCTCCTGGATATTTTTAACTACTGTCATCAGAACTCAAACCCATTACAACCAGTTTAAAATTTCCTCTAAGCAAGTAAAGGAAGTTCACAGAACATTCGTCAAAACTGAAGTCGCGTACATCAATGACAATTTATTTATTAAGCTCCAATAGCCTCAGTTGTGCAGCTACAAAATTGCTCAATAGAACACTTAGACATGGAATTGAATTCACGACAATGTTACTCTCTTTTTTCAGTCTTGTTAATTGCCAGTTGTTAATGTTTTGCTACTAATTAAAGAAGTGCCCCCGTTCCGTACTGTTGGCAACCTCCTTCAGTGCCTGCGTCATACCGACACTTGTGACCCTCGCTGACACGGGGGGACAGTTAATGAGTTGCATTTGCAGAGGCTGCAGCAGCGCCTCGGACGGCCTTCTTGGCCGATGCGCTGGCGGGGACCCGTGTAAATCACGCTCGTCGAGGCGGCCGTGGGGCCGCAGAAGGCTGGCCCGGGGGCGGGCAGGCGCTGGCCGGACGGGGCCGAGGTTCGATGCCAGAGTCGCTGCCCGTGACGTCAGCGCGCGCGTCATCGCCCGTGAATTCGCGCGGCGGACGCTCTCCCTCCGGATGTCACCACTTGCGGAGGAAGGTGCTGCCGCGTCGGCGGCGGTTTTTCCTCTCCCGGAACGGCGCGACGCGGCGGCCGGAGAGAAGGCCGCTTTTGACCGAGTCGCTCGTGAATGCGTCACACAAGCACCTCGTTGCACACATACCTCGGGTTCGTGGAGTTTGGTGCTGCTTACAAACACTACTCTCTCGAGTCTACTTTCCGTGTCAGGTAATTCTGAATATCGTAGTTTTTCTCTTGCGCGAATTAAAATATGTCAACTTCGGTGGGAAGCTATATGTCGCTTGTGTGGGGTCGTTCCTATATAGTTCACAAAATTCCCTTGTTATTTTGTATTTAATTTATGATATTTAGACAGTGGACACGCGAGAAAAGACCATAATCTGGCCTCCGCCTGTTAAAATGTATACAAGATTTTTCACAAATCTAATAAAAGTATACTTGAGTTAGATACTGGGAATTATTTTTGTTCATTCATTTATATGAAATCAACAAAAATAATTCTTAATAAATTTTACTAAAATGTTTATTACTTATTGATAAATAATGTTTGGTGCGCAATAAATGCTGTTTCGTGTCAAGTAATGGAGATTTTCACAATTGTCGCATAATTTCACCTGTCACATACCGTAACAAATTAATGTCTCTCATTATGACTTGAAAAAAGATGAAGAATTCTGATAACTCAGACAACTTAGAAATGAGGCTTGTTAAGCAAGACTAAATTGAGTGTCACTTGTACACGACTATAATTTGTAACTGCAGCTTTTATGTCATACTCATAACCATGACATGTCGTGTACTCTGTCATTGTTTAGGTACAATGTCTTTATCATTCTTATTCTCAAAGAGATGCATTTCTTAATCCCGAAATCATAAATAGCATTGAGAGCTTGATATCTCTCATTTTGTACTAACAAGAATATACGTAATCTTAATTGTCTAAAGTATTTACATTATTAAAACCGTGCATGGCTTTCAATTTTGACCAGATGCTTTCTTTCTTATATGCTTCGAAAACGCGATAGACGCCGGGAAAGGTTTGCTCAGCGACATCTGTATGCACGCGAGGTTTCATCTTTCAAGATACGCGCTTGAAAGTGGTGCTTTGCTGTGTCTTGCATCACGCGCTCGTGCATTAGGTCTTATTGACACATTCCAGAGCCGGCCGCTAACGCCCCGTGATAGCGCGCATGACGCGACTGCACAAGCGAGGAAACGACATCGCCAGGAGAATCGTGAATTCCCGGGGCCGTCAGATAGCCGCAATCTGCGAAGCCATCTCGCGCCGTCGTTTGTCAGGCGAAACCCATAGGAGCGCTGGCGGCGCGGCGCAGCGGGCGCTCTAGGAAGTTGCGCAAAAAGGGTGGCTGCGCGGCGCGGGTGGGCGTGGCGGGGAGGGGGGCGGAGCAGGGCGGCTGCGGCCTCTTGAAGGCGGCGTCAGAGCGCGGTTTTCTTCGGCGGCTGGGCGTCGGCCGCTGCGTGCTCCGCATGCCGACGACTTGCGGAGGCGCCGTCGTCGCCGCCAGACACCGCCACCGCCTTCTCGCTTACAGCCTTTGCCGCCGCCCGCCGCCGCCGCAGCTGTTTCTTCCACCCGAACCGCCTTCGGTTTAGAAGCCGACATCGCCTCTATTACCATTGCCAGCACTAGTCGACACAGCTCTTGCGGTAGCAATCGCCTCTGCTTAACAACGCACACGCTCTTGTTGCTTCACCTGCCAGTGAGGTTGCTCCCACTCTCGAACTGTCCGCATTTTCTACCTGAATATATCTGCCATTTTGCTGTCTCCACCGTCGTCATTTCAGCCACAGTTGTATTGTTATTGCCACCAACTGTCGAGTTTACTGCCTTCGTCACAGTGACACTACCACTGCCGCAAATTTAGTCACAGCGATTGACGTCATTTCCACCAAACCATTAACCTGTCAATTTAGGATAATAAAATGTCTACACTGTCGTTTTGGTTCTTACTAAAGTTGTTTTCTTATTTTTTTTTACTTTTTATTGAACCACCTCTGCCAGGGTCCTTGCTTTGAGCGCTGCGCCTGGCGCCCGCCGCGTGCAGCTGCCCTGGAATGGCGCTTATCGCCAGAATTGCGGCGCTATCGCGCCTGGATGCGGCCACGAGCGCCGCCGCATCCGGGTGGCATCCGCCGTTAAGAGCGAGATGTTCTTTCTATCCATTAAAATTCTCAAGCTTCTGTGCTGCTAAAGGAGGTCCGAGAATGAGGATACACAGCGTGGAACATATCCCCACAATATTCATATTTTTAGCGACATCTTATAATGATAAGTCGCTAAAAATATGAATATTGTGGGGGATATGTTCCACGCTGTTTATGTCCTCATTCTCGGACTTGTTCCTATATACTTGCAACGGGTGCTTTCCATGCGAATTATGACTCCCAAGTATTAAAGCTCATCTTTGTTTCAATGTTTGTTAATAAGCGGCGCCCCTTTTTTCCCAAAGCACCACGACCCGTGTGATCTTTGTGTGTAGTTCTCCATTCGACTTTCCCAGTTTCCCTCTTATTTGTAAGGGATGGTTTCTTTTCACTATAGAGCTAATAGTGATATTCCATTTGCGCGCCATCATATTTAACTGACTTTCATGTCCATCCATCATGAAATGTAGTCTCTCTGAAGCAGCTTTCTGTCCTTTGTTGCGCCTTCTAATTTCTGAACAGAGAAGTCATTTGCTTTCTGAGTTTTTCTCGGAAGGTATAATATTGTGGCGATATTTACACTCTAACAGTCTCTCTTCCCTCTGAGCCTTTAGTGCTATATTATGCCTTGTCTTCCAACAGTTTTGTTGTGTTTTTAGCCCCACGCGCTAAATAGACCCCAGAGCAGAGCTCTGAAGCTGCGCAGAGCTCTTCAGATTGCGCGGACCACACTCCAAGCACTTCATCTTTCGGCGCTGGGTAGTCAGGAACTGCGGCGAAGGTAATGCCGAGTTCCCATCGTCTCTCGTTCACTCGCCTGAGAGTGCCTCCGATTGCAGAAAAAGGTTGCGATTGAAGTGCCACTTAAACATTCGGTGATGCTAGCTGTCCCTTGTCTGTTCTAAATGGAAGTTCTCTTGTATCGTCAGTTCAGTGAACACTATTTTCATTTGTTTCGCAAGCTTTGAATCTGCTGCTCTTCTGAACAGGTGGGCCCTTCATAATACGTTTGTCTTTTAAATTTCGTTGTTACTTTACTGCCGGAATATTACATTTCTCTAAATCTTAACTTACGCTAAATATGTACATTTACATGCATTGAATGTATTTCCTTTGGAAATAAAGTAATATAAAATGTTATTGACGTAATTATATTAATCTGCATGATGACTACGCGTTCTGAAAATGCACTCGGACGTCAAACTGATTGGTTAATTGAATCATGGGTACAGGCGTCACAGTCTCAAGTTTTCTCGATTTTAATGCATGGCGGACATCAGTCCATCCGATTGGTTAAGTGTTTCAGAGCAGATTAAATCTTGTGAGCGTGAATGTTGTTTTATTTTATATCGTCTGTTGCATACTAAAACGTGATTAGAATTTTTATTCCTTTAGTACGGAACAAGTTTACTCTTCGAACTTCGTATGAGGTCTAAATTAATTTAATGGCTTATTTACATAAAAAAAAGTTTTTGTAATTTTGAGGCTCGAATTACAACAAAATTGATTATTTTCGATCATTATAGTTGTGGCGGGTGCTGTAATATTTATGTACTATAGTCTATGGTATAATGTCGCAATATGTAGCGTATAAACATAGAAATATCGCTATTCTTCCCTTTTACAAATGTTATTTTACCCTGAACCGGGAGAGGCGGCTGAAGTCATTACCTCATGTGTCCCTGCCCCGGGAGATCCTAGGTTGAGTCCCGACGGTGGCAAGATTTTCGACACTAGCCAGATGGCTAGCTTGTCCTTTCCTACACCATACTTACACCTACACTTGCATGCACAACACCACTTTACATGCCGATAGGTCGGGAGCTTAGAGCTTATTCCGGCCGGGGGGCTGCTCCGCTGGTGGGAGATTCCTGGTTGGTGAAAATCCCGCTAGCCGACACATAGTTCAGCGCCGGATCTCACCATCCAGCGGAGGAAGATCACCACCCCCTCCAGAGCAAAAATCGTGCTCTACTCTTACAGGACTAATGACTTTGGCAGTTGATGCACCCGAAATCACTATCAATCAATCAACTTTACGCTGGGGTATCATGTTCACTAATGCGGCCATCTTGTCAGTGATACGTCTATCAATTGATCATTAGCGGTGGAGGATTAGAAGCAATAAATCATATTTAATCGTCCGTGTGCGCAGTAAACTGTTCGAGGTATGTACCCGACTTCACAAGACCTGCGACTTCCCTCTAGGCGGCGCCTAGCAGTGGCCTCGCCCCGGCCCCGCTCTGTGGCTTTATCGGGTCGTAATTCACGCTTTATGACGACAAAAATTGTTTGGGATCGTAAATTTTCTTTTCTAAGTCGCAGCTATTATGTCAAGGGGCATAAAAGGGCGCGTTGACTCCAGAAAAACACTGTGATTCTGACGGAACTCATTAATTCGACAAATGACGTTGCGCGATCGTCGTCAAACACTTTTTATGTCTCCGGGATGAGGAACACTTAATCATTATTTAGGCAGTTTAACTCTAAAAGGAAGCGAATTTCTTTTCAATAAGCATTTTGAAAATATATTTCGTTAATTGGTGTTATGAAAATTACGAAGATAATTTGGTTCTGAAATCTACTTCTACCGTAATCTCTAAAAAGTTTTTATTCTTCTCATTATTCCGTTTTAAAATATACACTCGTTACTGTTCAATGCAGTGCTTAATGTGAACTGAAATGTGAAGATTCATCCATAAATCGATTTTGAGGTTTAGAGATTTCCCCTTTAAATTTTCATGTCACGTATTAAGACTCGTATAAAGCGCTTTCCTTTCTACTTTTCACAGAGAAAATTACATTAGACTTTAATAAGAATCATCTATGGAAATACGTACTTCGGAAAGAGAAGCGTATCGTTGCAAACCTTTTATACTATCTTGAAATAAAGGAAAGGATTATCTCTGTACTTGTATCTTGTGGAGTGGATTTGCATTTTATCGGGTGCGGTTGAAATATTTCCTTTGGATTAGCCCCGTTTCTGCGTGGCGACGCTCAGAACCAAACCGAAGCTGCTGTCGCAACGCGAAGCGGACAGTGCTGTTCCATTAAGGGCAGTGTGTTCTCGACCCGATTCGGGCGCCGGCGCGCGCGCGATTCGGCGTCGGAATAGGCGAGCCCTGACGTCAGCGATGCTCCGCTGGACGTCGCCTTCCACTTCTTCCCCAGCGCGAGCGGGGCTCCTTCCTTTCGCAGCGCTCGCCCCCGGGACGCGCCAGCTTTTTGCGGTGCCTAACGGCCACCGGCCGCCACGCCGCGCCGCGCCGGTGCACCGGTACGTCGCACATCCGCTCATGACTTCTTCCCCGGGTGCAGCCAGCGAATACTCGCCTTTTTGCGAAACTGTGTTGGGGGAAGGTGTCATCGGATAATGTCGGGGATGGATCGAAAGAGAATTTTCCTTTCTGAAAAAGGTGGTGCCATTTTTCGGGCATATCCAATTTTTGTAAATAATTTAATTGTGTAACAGATAGTGGTTATTAAATATTGTGTAGTAATTAGAATATACAAGTTGGTAATGCACTAGATTTAAGACAAGATGGATTGATGCAATGTAACTTGTCAGAAAAATGTTTGTATCCATGATACTTCTCCCAGGTTCTAGTTTGTATTTTATATTAAAATCTCTTAACCAATGTGTAATAGTTGGAGATATTTTCGTTCAAAATTGCTTTCTTATTTTTTTATTCGCGTAATGTAGAACGCATTTGAAACATTACTTTTATTTCTTTGTCGTAATATTTGAGACGAACGTGACAAGTAGTTTTTGCTGACAATATTTCCTACTTCAAAACATCCCACGTAAAGAAGTGACTTCTATTATCATTCAATGCACCCTACTATCATCTCGAAATAGTTTATCTGGCTGACGTTCGTTAGTTTGCTGACTTAAAAGTAGTATCTCAGAAGAGGAAAGTATGTGTACCGTTTCCGGCGGATGGGCGCGTCTGCCAGCTATTGAAACTCCGGAAACGCTGAACTGTTACCCGAACATCCAAGTCTTGCGACGCCGAGGGCATTTGCAGAGTGAAGAAATCACACACACGGAAAGGAAGTTCGAACACTTCTATGCGTGTTTCTTTTGGACGTTCCTCTCGTGGTACGGAACTCTTGCTCTAAAAATGTTGGAGTTCGAAGCGACAGGAAATCGATGGTCGTGGGAAGTGTTGAGAGCGCAGATAAAAAATCGGTCTGGATAAACTCTGAAAATAAACTTCACAAGAACTAGTTGGACACTTTTGACTTGTATGTCCTGATAGAAGGGCAGGAATGAAGAAAGTATTCACTCTTGATTTCATTGCCTTTGAGTATCCCTTCTTTTTATCCATTAAAAAGTTTTCTTGCACTCAACTTCGTGTTCTGAAACCTCTTTTTCGTTACGAAAGTTTTGGGCAGTCACGTGTCAATCAAGGTAGCAAAGAACTTCATCTACGCGTTTAGAATTCTTAATATCTCGAAGATTTTAACAAAAAGAAGTGAAGATTTGATGAGTACTTAAAAATCTTGAGTACATCTTTCTAACGAATGCAAACAAAATATTATGCAAGCACGTGTTTGTCGGCGGGACACACGTAAATAGAGTATATGCATATTGTCACAGTCAGAAAAATATAGAAAAATGGTAGCAATTTAGTAAATTATAGCCAAAGTAAAGTACTAGTCAACTTATGGATGAAGAGTTTTGCGCTTTTTAACTATTTTATTAGAAATCAATGGAAAAAAATAAGGTCGATAAAAGCCACTTCAACAAGACCTTTCTCTGCTTCGACTAGAGATTAGATGATTGACAGAGAATCTGTAGATTGGGTGTGAATGAGTTTTGTTATATAATACTATATTGATTTGTTTGTTAAAAGAAGAGCCGTACTATTGTGCCGCTTATTCAAAATATTATGAACACGTGTGAAGAGTGGGATGAGTGCACCAATAAAATCACCTATTGTTGCTGTCACACGTTTGCTTAATACTTGTGTTCCTAGAGAAATGTTTTGTATAGATGCGGACCAAAAGCTTTTTAAATAATAATTTATTTTCTAGATACTTTTATCAACATATTACTTTCGATTATAGTTTCGACTTTTTAGTTAAATTGATCTCATTAATAAATGGTAGCGCCGGAGACATGCCAGAATATTCCTAATAGAGGGGGTGGAGTAGATAAGATAATTTCCCGCCTTTCGTCTGAATGATGTTTTCAAATTCATGATTCATTACCGTTGCCTTCCACGCCGCATTTGCAAAGTGCATGCCGTGTGCAAGGTCCGAACGCGCAACTTTTCGTTCCTCATAGAGCTATGGCCATGTAAACCGCCCCATAGATCAACACAGGATACTTATATCCGCAACAGTAGTCAAATGGGAGCATTAAATTAAACAAAGTCATACCTTTTTTAAACTTCGATATGCACGTACTTAATTCAGAAGATTTCGCCGCTCTCAGACGCTGGGAATTAAACACACTCATAGCATTTCTCCTCGGGGCTTCTTAACATCGTCCTACGATAAGTGCGCGTGCCTACCTCAGCGGATTTCTCCGGCACGTGCCGCGCCGCGGCCGCGCTGGCAGGCGATGCGACCGACTTCGTCTCTTGGCCGCGCGACGCAACGCCGGCGCGGCGCCGAGATGGTATCGCGGTCCCCGAGGCGCCGCCTCACCGACGCGTCCGTGCTGCCGCCGCCACCGCCGCCGCGTCTGCATAAAAGGCGTCGCGCGGGAGTCGTCGCCAAACGCGCCGACGCCGATGGCGCCGTTGCGCAGCGACGCCGTCGACTGTCGACGATGGCCCCGCTGCAATTGGCGGCGGCGCCTTTGTTTCCGAGATGGGAGCTCTTCTCCGGCTTAATGTGCCCGGTAACGAGCGGCGTGGCGTAATGCAGGCTGTAGGGTGTTGCCACACGGAGGCTGAATGGGTCAGTCGTCTGTTCTCTAGGTTGAGGCTAAGACCTTGAAATCTCTTTAAAAAAGAAATTTAAAAAAACCAAAAAACAACAACAAGAAATTAGAAATACTGAATACGTTAGGAACACTTCACTTTATTGGGAAGTGATGCTTGTATCAAATTCAGGTGGAAGGTTTATCTCATCAAAACATTTTTAATTATAATGCAAAAATATGTGTTATCCCTAAATGTATCCGGCCTTCCGATTCACACATACACACGGTCACACAGACTCTTGAGCCGACATGAAGAGTTTGAATTACACAATTAGAGTGACATTTTTTTGCGCCGCCCTTAACCGTTTTCGTGGAAGTTATTGTGAGTATCCACACTTACTATAACGTCAAGAATGTTTTAATACAGGAACAATTGGAAAATGTTTCATTTTAAGAGAAACTTCAAGAATGGAGTTCTTCAATACGCGTAACTACACTCATGTTTGAAAAATCATTGATTTTATTCGTTTTCAGCTAGGTTCGAAATAAATTAAAAAAAAACAACTAATTTTAGGATTGCATATAATCCCTGTACCTTCACCGAGAGTGAATGTTGTTGCGTGGCCGCCTTCGGTCGCGGGGCTGGCGCCGAGTGTGAGAGAGGGTCTGGCAGTGAGAGTGCTCGCGGACGGCGCCGATTGCGGTTTTCGTGATCAGCAGCTGAGAAAAACAGCGACCGCGAGCGTTTCTCTTCTTTTCGCGTCGGGATATCAGTCGCTAACCACCGCGACGCTCCGAGGAATTAACGAAAGAGAAAACTCCGCGAGACTGCGTGGGCGTGGTGCGTCGCTCCGACGCCGACGCCATCGTCACCGTCGCCTCTGCGATCTCAAGTATGCAGTGATAGCTATACATCCCTTTTCGTATCATCACCACCGCCGCAAAAATACTGTCATTTGTTGCAACTACAATTATCAATGTCGCGCGCGACTATTGTCAGTCCCATTGGCTGTTTTGTGGGCATTAATGTTAGCATTCTCACTTGCGACACTGTTGTTATTGTTCTTGTTCTCAATTCGTTGCTGTTGTTGGTCAAACTGGCACAGATACCATCGTTTCATTTATGATAATTTATTGCTGATTCTATGTCATACTGACTCTTCTAAAGCTTTCGTACATTGGATGTACTCGATTTGGTACACAGTGGACACTAATATAGATGTGTCTTTTGCAAGCGCTTTGTTTTACGATGAGTAAAAAAATTAGTATAGGAACCGCATATTGAATTGTGGATTCCCTGGCCAAATTTCTTTAAAAGGGTAATAACGTCTCTTGTTCTTTTATTACATCATTCCTTATGTTCTGCGCACAACTGCGATATTATTGAAACAATACCGCCGACACTAGCCTCATGTGAAATCTATAACAATCCTACACTGCCACTTCTATCCCATCATTCTTAACACCTTTGAACCATAAATGCCACGGCTACCACTCGCCCATCCTGCCATCTGACAGTGAAGTAGGTAATTCCAATTTCAGGAGCCACCACACCTAAACTATCACTCCGTTGCTGCCAGCCGCCTAGCCCCAGCTGTTCCTTCTTCTCCAGCCCCGTCACCAACTCCCTCGCGGTGGTCATTGGGAGCTAGCGCGCGTGCTCTCTCCGCCTGATCCGGGGCGGCGGCCGCGGCGACGGGAAGCTGATTTCGCCGCGCCCGCCGGGCCGCGTCGCGTCGCGCCGCGCCGCTCGGCCGCGTCCAGGGCCGCGCGAAGGCGGCGGCCAAATGATCCGGATTAGCCTGTTTTTATTCGCGATGACTTATTTGGACGCGACTGATCCACGCGATTGCTCGTTTAGAAGCCACTATCATCCATCTGCTTCGGCTTGGGGTCGGGCGGGCGTGGCGGGGGCGGGGCGTGGCGGGGGCGGCAGCGAGAGATAGTTTACGGCCACGGCCGGCGGAGTAGTCGCTGTCACAACAACGTTTCCCACGTTCGTCGATGTGGAGAAAAGCTTTTGGAAGAGGAAAAGGGAATTACAGTGCAAGCATTCGTGTCTTCGAAACTCTTGAATTAGATTTCATTTTATTAAGGAATAATTTCCTTTCGAAACGGGGCCGATGTCTCTTTTTGTAATTATGAACATTTTTGTTCGTAATATTTTCGTGGTTTTTTGTGATGTAGAGCTTGAGTAAGGAAAGATTAATATTTTGGAATTAAACTGTATCGAATGTTCTTAATTTAAACTAATTCATAATACACTGTGGGCCGCTCCAAGTTGGAGGGAAAAGAGAGCCATGGTCTTCATAGTACGCAGAATTAAAATAAGTATATTTTAGTTTGATTGCGTACACAGTTTCGAATATTCTCCCAACTTGACCTGTGTTAGTATTTTTCGGTGAGAACATGTATTTGCCAATGGTAATCGGTAAACAAAAGTGATAGGGAATTATCTGATAGGTGGATGTAGGTAAACCTCTACACGAAAAAAATGCCTTCCGGTAGCCAACAGTGAAAGGGGATTATCTGAGAAGTGGATGTGAGGTAAACGTCTACGCGGGATGCAATCGGACGATGCCTTCTCAGGTAGCCAACAGTGAAAGGGGATAGAGAAGTGGCTGTGGGGGTAAACGTTTATGGTGGATGCAATCGGGCGATCGTCCCCCCCTTCCAAGCCTCTGTGCGCCAGGACAGAGGGCGTCCGCGCGAGGGGAAGGGCGATGCGACGGACGCGATGGCGAGTGGGCTTTGCGGTGTGCGGTCCCGTTTGCTTCGCCCAGATTTTTTGGGCTCGTTATGTGCGGATCGCCGTTGCGTCGCACTTACAAGATCGTTCCAGCTGCCCCCGAATTCCCGCTAGCTGTCCTGAGGTTTGCCGGAATTCCCGTTCGTGGTTTTGTATCGCGCGATCCCCGAAGCGCTGGTGGTGTCAAGAGCTTCCGGCTGCGGTGATTGCGAAGATCAACAGGCATTGAATTTTCTCCCTTTTTGCGCAATAAAAAGCTACGGTTCTTAATTACTCTAAATTTCTCGAAATCTATCATGCGTTGCAAATGAAACTGAGAAGCGTTCTTAAAGATATACATGGAATGTGTCCGTTAGATATTTAATTTAATTATGATATCGTTGACTTTAAATGCTGTTGATTTATTCAATGCTGCTATATAAGAAGCTGAAACTTTAAAGTTTCGAGTACTCAATATTACCGATATTTTATCAAATCTTTTTTATACAGTTTTCGCTTCTTTCTACGGAGTTGTTTATTGATTCCATTTCTTATTTTTCGTCGAATAAACATTCTCGAAAAATATTCGCGATCACCAAAATGCAGACAATTATTGATGTTGACATTCGTGAACCCAGTAACAAAATCCATCATGCATTCATTGGCGAGTGTTAGTAATGCACCAGTGCATGTGCTTATAAATAAGTCGCGTGGTGCGGATTGCAAAAAGCGCAACATCGCTTACTCCAGGGGAACAGGTGACATCGTACGAGCCGCGTTGCAAATGTAGCGCAGCCGCGAGTGGAAGCAAGATGTCGGCAAGGCAGACCGGTCACGAAGCGGGTGGCATGCGGGCGGCAGTGACAGCGGATGCGAGCCGCTATAAGGCGCTCGGCGGCCGCCGCCTTCCTTCGCTGCACATTGCTTCAAGCCACGCGCCACCTCCAACGTGCCACTGCCTGCGGCATAGCTCGCGACATAAACCGACCGGCCAGCCGCGGCTGCGGAATGTCCAGGAAACCCACCCCGCCCGCCCGCCCATCGCCCGCCCGCCCGCCCATCGCCCGCCCGCCCGCCTGCCCGCCCGCCTGCCCGCCTGCCCGCCCGCCCGCCCGCCCGCCCTCCCGCCCGCCCCGCCCGCCTGCCCGCCCGCCCTGCCCCCCGCCCGCCCGCCCGCCCCCCCCTCGCCCGCCCTCGCCCGCCCACCCATCGCCCGCCCATCGCCCGCCATCGCCCGCCCGCCCCCCACCCATCGCCCGCCCGCCCGCCCGCCCGCCCGCCTGCCTGCTTGCCTGCTTACCGCCCGCCCGCCCGCCGTCCACCCGACTCCCACGCCTGCTGCCCGACGCCCTCTTCTCGCCGTCCGTTGCCCACTATCTATTGACAGTCCGTTGCCCGCTGTCTACTGCCCGCCACATGCAGCTTGCCGCCACCGATCACCCGCCGCCCCCCTTCCTGGCCTCCCGCCATGCCCCTCTCTCCACGCAGCATCCGCTTCCAGCCGTCGCGCCCGGCGCCCGCCGCGCCGCCCTCTCGGCAGCTGCCCCGCCACCTCCGCCTTTGCCCAGCCGCCTCGTGCATGACGCACCGGAAGCTTGCCGCCATCAGTGCCGGTTTCTTTTATTTTTCTCTTTGTTCTCGTCCACGTGAAGAAGAAATGAAACGGAGAACCGCTCGCAGCTGCCGTACAACAGACCCTCTATCCCACTCTACAAACTCGCGTATGTTGGTCAAGTGCATTGAATGGCAGAATCCTCTTTTGGTACATTGCAAGACCCTGCAAATGATACTAACGCCATTTGCGGGCTTTCAATGTGTTTCATAAGTGGATCGATCGCAGAGAATAGAACTTCCTTTACTGTAGACAGTACTATTAACTGTGTTCATTTTTAACCTTAGCTTATAACGTTTCATCACAAAATGGTATTAGTGTGGTTTTCATCAGAAACTGATGCGTGCTTTATTTAAAACGCTTATGATAGTAACAGCATTAAGCTTACGGTATCCAAGATGTCTAGAAAATGCAACGAACTTCAGCGTACCAACTTGCCATTTTGACGTAATTCCCGGTGAATGTGTTAAGGTTCACTCCTCACCACTTCAGGCTATCCCTTCAATTTTTCACAGAGGGTATGTTGTGAAAACCAAGTACGCTCAGTTTGAAATAGTATTTGTTGCAAATGGGCTTAAATAGACTTTTGTCAACTTAGTTTCGTAAATTTATTTCGATGAATGCACAATCTATGAATGCTCTTCTGGACACTACGTTAATTTCACCCACTTTGACTCTTGATGCATGGATGTGCTTGAATGCGAGTGTGTCCGACATAAGTTAGAGGTAACCCTCCAGAACCATGGAAACAACTATATCATACGTCTTTCCTCTACTAACGAGCTATTTTCTTCGCCACGGAGACCTGCCATATGTTCCCGCACATTGCCTACACAAAGCACGCGCTAGGAGTGTAGGTCGCTGTTTGTGTATGCTTTGCCGATCTGCTCATAACGAGGAGCTATCCTGACAATGGTACTTGCAGTTCGGACGTTGTGACGCGCCTCCGCCTAATGGATGTTCCAGTTTAATTTGTGAATATTATGTTGATTGTCCTTACGAGTGCCTCATTTTCAAGTTTCTGGACATTATTGATTTATTTTATTCTTAGGTTCATTTTACTTTCTCGCTACGGAGTAGAGAATTTTCGGCAGAAAAACTCTTATTGCTGGGCCCTGTAACGAAAAACGCTGATATCCGTCTATTTTTGTCTCTTCTACACGTGTAGTTGAATTTGTATCCTCTGTTTGTCTCTGATACCGAAATTGAATGCGCAACGTCCTGTCAGTCCGTCTATCTATCCGTCCGTCCGTCTGTCCATCTATTTCCGTCCGTTTCCGTCCATCCGTCCGTCAACAATGCTAGCAGCTGAATTGTTCAGCCGATTTTATCCAAACTTGATGTTCCTCAATCGATCTGGCTAATGTCGTGGTCTCTTTGATTTCAAAGCGATATTTTAATTTTGGGGAGTACTTTACACGAAGCCCTTTGGGGCATTTTCAAAATTTCACAAAAATACTTCATGTTTTGATTAAATTTTGGAGGATATGTGAACAAGTTAAGATAATGGTACAGTCTTTTTTTTGTTTGTGAAAACGTTATAATCCTTAAAGATCATTTTGAAATAAGGTCATGCACAATTTTTCGAAAATTTGAGTACTGTTCGTGTAATTTTGCGTGAAAGTACGGGCGAGAACGTACATGCTCTTTTAGCACCACTAGTACGTAGCACTTCTTGTAGATTAGCAAAATGGACAAGCTCATGAGCTTAGCGCGCGCCTGCGCGGGGGCGTCGGCTACTGCGGCGGCGCTCCGTCGCGAGGCCGTATATGGCGGCGGCGCCGGGGCCCCGGGCCCGGGCGGCGGCGGGCGACCGGCACCGAAGTTCAAGGTTCTCGCGCCCGCCGCACGCCAGCTCGCAGCCAGGTGACACAGGTGGCGTCACGGCGCCCCCTACGTGCGATTGTTTGCTCGCGGCGGCTCCGCGCGCGCCGCGTTCGAATGCAATTGACGGCTCGTCTCGCGATGGACTGCCCTGTGGGTAGCGAGATTGCAGGGTTCGCGGCGTGTTATTACTTTTAGACACAATGTAGAAAGGATTGTTTTTTGGCGTTTCTGTCACGATACTCTATTGTTATTTCCGAAAATTATACATGCAGCGCGTAGCTCACAAAAATGTTTGCTTAGTCTCTTCGATGTTTCTTTTTGCAGAAATTGTATGTATTTTGTTTTAATAATAGAGAACAAATTTTAATTTTTTTTTTTTTAAATAGTTTTTAATTTAAAAAAAAATATAGCCTTCGAACTATATAGTTAAATGTTAATGGTGCAATGTAAAGTAACATTGGGATCAAAGAAACGAATTGAAAATCAATAATGTGAAACTGACCATCAAATTAGCCAGTAACTTTAACATTCTGAAGGTTTTCACACTGTACATATGTTATCGTAAAATATGAACTTTTGCTATATTGGAAAAAAATAAGAATGAAAGTATATTTTCCACGATTGTAAAAACAGAAATCTTTAAAAATTATATTTTCGCCTTTTGGAGCCAAGGCGAGACGTAAACATCGCAGGAAAAAGAGAAACCGAATCGCCGCTGCTCCTTAAAGCAGCGGACGCGTGCAATCCGTCTTCCTCCGCCCGCCTCCGCTCTCACCTGAGAAATCGCGCGTTTTCCTTTAAAAAATGTTCCCCCCTCCGCGTTTACAAATGCAACAGAGCCCTCGCCTGGGGAAACAACCTACCTCCCGCCGGAAGCAGTGCCTCTATCGGATTGAAACGTAACCGCGGCGCGCGCTTATCGGCGAGCGGTGCTGCCAGGTGATCTATCACGTTCGGTGCGCGTGCGCAAGAGAGAGGGAGGGGGAGGTGGGCGAGGGGCCTGACCTGCGCGAGGGGAACGAGCGAGACGGAGGCTCCGTGCCGCACGAGCCGCGCCCGCGGCCCACGCCCACGCCCGCGGCCTCCACCGCGCCGCACCTCGCTCTGTGATTGTCCCGCGGGTCGCTCACCTCCCGAGGACCCCCGAGCGTGCGGCGGTCCCGGTCACAGTCACGCCAGCACCGCACCCCTTGACCACTCGTGAACCTCACCCCCACGCTTGCTCGGTTACCGTTGTTCGTCACTGTGGCTGCATCTGCATCACTGTGTTTGTTGGTTCGCAATTGTTGGTTCAGTTCGTTAACCAACGTCACATCATCACTATTCGAAATATACGGTTATATTAAAATGACAATACATGGTTATTTACAGGTGTCTCGAATAAATGATACATACTTCTAGGGCATGTAAGAGGATGAGAAATGACTACCTTTTCGAATTAACATGTGGGAAATTTCATTGAACGTTATTACGCACACGACGTTTCACCCCGAATTGGAAGGCGGCTCATCATGCGTTGGTCGTTTAGTTCCATCAAGAAATCGCTTTAACTGCTTCATAATGTGAATTACTGTACACAGATGCATGATAAGTAGTCTATCAATCAAGGGAAAATGTCACGTGTGTAATAACTTTACACGTTGTACAAAAATTTTCACCATATGTTCATTGTCAAATAATGGACCTATTCGACACATGTACACGACGTAGAAGTTTGTAATATTTATTCTGAGGTGCATGTAATACATTCACTTATGAAGGATAGAAGAATTGAAGGGCTCAGTTTCATAATAGCATTTCAGGAAATTATTTTGAAGCTATACTATCTCATTTCATTTTCATATACACTCAAATACTTTGTTGCTAGTCTGATTAGTGTATTAAAAATCTTGTATTTCAGTATTTCGTGTGACATAAAAACTTTTTGTATGGAAAAACTTATTTTCTTATGAAAATAGCTTTCATTTTTCGTACCCTTGTCATATGAAATTGTTCATGCATGAGGTTTTTCCCTGGGCACCGTTTATCTGTCTCTCCAACGCCAGTCTTCCACTTAGCTCTTCTTCTATCCTGCAAAGTCTTTTCGCTCTTCATCAAATGATGGACTATTTATTAACCACCGACTTATTTTAATTTGAACTATCTCGTAGCTTCCAGTGGTCTTTTCCTTTCATTTTTCACAAGCTCACACCTAACCTACCCAAATAATCGCACGTTCATTTGCAAATTCCTCGTGTTGTGTTTCGCTACATTCGCCACCTGTCTCCTAAGAACTTAATTCGTGCGCCTTGTCCTTAGTAATTCCTTCTTCCTTTTGAAATAGCTTCTATTTGCGCATTATAGATACTTCACTAGTACATCGGGGAGAATGATATGAGATTCTTTTGACACGCAAGTCTTGCAATTTCAGAAGCAGGCGTGGAATGTGTGAACCATGAAAAGCAAACACTCCAAGGTCTTTCTGATTGCTTGGAAGTTTTCGCTCTGTTGAGTACGTCTCTTCGTCTGTATGGAAATAATCCTTGAAATAAAATGTAAGGAAATCTCCAGAGTATAAGATGTATAAATATACTGTTATTAAACGTGTTTTCTTGTAATAAAAATTCAAATAAATGCTTAAATGTAGTAGGCCAGTTGGCTATAAACTAAAGCCGTTTAACTATAATCTTAAAGGCAAAAAAAAAAATTAATATAAAGAATAAACCGAATATTGTATTGAAGATGCGGAAGGATGAATGGTAGTGGAAACGAAGGAACCACAAACCAACTGCGGATATTTGGTTTTTCTCACTAGAAATTCCATATAATTTGATCATAACTCGAACAGCAGACTAGGAGTTGAATTGCTGCGACCGCTACGGCGTAATATCGGTGGTGATGATGATGATGATGACGACGCCTCAAAAATAACTGTAAAATGAAAATGTAGCAGAGACAATGGAATTGTTGAGAAAAACTGCAATCTGCCTTGTCCCACCAAGAACTCCATGCGAGTTGAAAAGAATTCGAATCGCGTACTCGAGGTGGAAAAGTTAATCAAACAACAATCAGCCAGTCACAGATCGCTTCTGAGGGATAATACTTCCGTTTGCAAGTACCTACTAATTTATTATCGAAATCTTATAGCTCATGTATAGCGTGTATCTTTCGCTGTGGCGCTGTGCCACGCCCCCGCCCGCGGGGCCTCGCCGGCGCCACGGCGGCGCGGCGCAACGAGCCGCCAATTGCCCTAATCCCGTCCGCCCCGCGAGCGCGAAATTGCCGCCGAGAGGGCGAGGCGCGGCGGGGCTGGGCGTGTTGAGGGGGGCGGGGCGGGGGGGCGCGTATAAGGCGCGGGTGGCGCCGCTCACGGGGTGGCTCGCCGCGCCGCCTCGCTGCTGCGTTCGCCCTTCCGCCCCTCAGCCCGAGCAACTTCTTGGTGCGGCTTTCTTTCGCGACGCTTGTCGCTCGGGGGCGTGCTTTTTTTTTCCTTCGTCTTTTCCCCGCGTGCGGTGCCTCTACGTTTCACGTTTATTCGTTCTCTCATGACGTTTGCCCCCCACTTGTGAGTTAGACAGTTTAGTGTCACGTTTGAAAGTGCCATTTCCTCATATGCGAACTTGTTTATTGAGTTATCAGACACCTCCTGTATTGGAACTGTACATAAATGAAGTAAAAAAACAACATTATTTTTCGAAAAAAATTTTTCGTGTTGGATTTTGAAGTACCAGCGAAAGAATCGAAAAACAGGTCGGTAAAAGTGAGAAGAGAAGTGATAAAATCTCTACACATCTCTAGAAGATTTGTGATAATACAATCGCTCTTAGAGATTCAGATTGTCAAGGCGTAATTCTGGCCTCAAATGATACTAATATCCGAATTCATAATTATATAGCTTGTACTTATCTTCCAAAGTTATTAACTTAAAAATTAACGTTTGTTTCGCCAGAAATTAAGTAGTACATTGAACATTGTGTTAAGACAAAAATAAGCTTGATAATTTTTTATCATCCCTCTAAATCATTTTGCCTTTTCTTTTGTAATTTCGTTCTGCCGAGGTTGTTGTGAAGTATATTATTCCATAAGTCCATGTAAGTTGCGGACGTATTTTGGTTTTGGTGGCAGCATTCTGCAGTGTAGTTTGGAGAAGAAACTTTAGGAGTCCCATAAGTAAACTGGCCGGGCGAAATTAGCTGCCTCGTTATTAGTGAACACGAGAGTGCATGGTACGTGGCTATAAACAGGAAAGCCCTGATGATTATAGGGGTGGCGTGCGCGCGGAGCGACATCCGCGGGGCCGGTGAGGTCCGGCCGGGGGCGGGCGGCGCGACCCGCGCACCGTTACCCGCGTGGGAATGCGCACACGCGCCTCCCCGCCCCTCCCCCCGTACCACCCAGCGCTCGCAAATCCGCCTCCCACCGCTCTCTCGCTTTGGGGACTCTCCGTTGCCTAGCGACCAGAACGATATCTTTCCACCTCTGGAAAGCCACCAAATCCCGGTGCATCCGTATGGTATTTTCTGGTGAATTCGCGATTTTCCGGGTTCTCCCGTTTTCCTATCATTCCACCCTTGCTTATCATTATTAATGTCACAAATCATTTATCCATTAAATCACTAATCATTCCAGTAATGATTATAGATTTGATACAGAGCAGTCGTAATAAAAATAATGAAAAACACAGGGAGTGAAACCCAACATTGTTGATAGCCTGACGTTCTAAACTGCGCTCAAGATATTACCATGTGCAGCCCATACACGCGGCGCAAGTGGCATTAGTGCAATGTGATAGAATTGATTTCTTCAGTCGAAAGAGGCACGCGCGTAGAGTAGGCACGCGTAGCGTAGAGGCCAGCACGCTGGCTTTCACTTCGGAATTCGACGTTTGGGGTTCCCCTCGGATTACACGAGTGGAAGTGGTTGTGGATGTGGCGGGTTGACAGATTTTTTTCTTTTCCACCGCCATACTTAGGTTATATCCAGCTATTACCGCTCATACATTGATGAAATCGCTGTGTATCCGAAGTCTTAGCGAAACCTTCTATTCATGGAATCATATTACATAAAAACTGCTTTGTGGAAGAACAACTTAGTGTACAGCGATTAGATTTCATTTTCGGGACTTGATTCGATTTCACAGAAACTCTCTGTTCTCTATTACCGCTTGTTGGCTATCTGTGATGTACCCTCTGTTTTTTGCCAGTCGGCTTATTGCCTGCGTCTTCTTGCTTCCCAACCACCCGCGAATCGCCCCCGGCTGTGCGCTTGAGGAATGTTGACCCCTTTCTGGCATCTTCCGCTGTGACCCCCTCGCCTCTTTCTTAGAATTCGTATCTCTGATGGAAGTCTGTCGCTTGCAGTTGTAGGGGATTTCTGAGAGTCTGTATCCGCAGAAATTTCGATGGGAAGCTTATATTTCCCCCCTGCGGTAAGGACAAGAAAGAGAAAAAACATGATTTCTTGTTTAGTTCTTCCGATTAAACGCTTCTACCGTTTAAGTCGCGTGCGTATGTTTTATGAAGCACAAATCTGGTGTAAACGAATTTTTTTTTAAATGACTGCGTGCTGGTGCGGTAGTGCAGGGACTCTAGGCCGGTCGCCCAATTACGCGCGAAGGTTTTGTTGTGATTTCGAGTCCCACAGAAGGAATGTGTGTTTCCAGTAGTTGCTCCTGTGGCATCACCTCAATATTTTCTAATTTTTTTTTATGTTTTACCGGTAACGGGAGTGCTATAAAATCTTGTGCGCGTTGATGAAAGGGCTTTCTTATCCCTTTAAGAGGGAGTGTAATCGCCGAGATGAGCCTAAGGGCCACCTTGAGCAACATGTAAGTTGAACCGAATTTGGCTCAAGAACACCTTCGACATGAGGTTTTAGAAGTACTGAGGAAGGTCCCTCGGTCGCCGACAGATGGCAGGTGGGAGGTAGATGAGCAACGATAAAGTAATCGTGATTTAACGAGGAATTCAAATGCTAAAATCGTCTCAAACTTTTGATTTGTACGTTTATAGCTTAGCAAAATGATAATGGTTTCGTGAATTATTAGAGTGCATATCCTTCGGCTTTGTTTGTAATAAGTGATCGGAAATAATTTTCTACTACAAATTATCATATTATGTGTCGTATTGAGTATTTATAGAACGACATGTGTGAATCTTACTCGTTCAGTATTTGTCTCATTTTCAATCAGTACAGACTAAAGTACTTATCAGCCATTTTTGTATTTTTTATTCACTCTTAATCGATGCACGACTACATTATCCTTTCCTGAAAATTACTTACGGGCTGTGAAGTAAGCATGCGTATGATCCATAACAGAGGCGTGAAGGATGGCAGTCAACATTAATGTTTGATGATCTCATAGCGACTACTGTCTATTCGCATATAACACGTGTGACCTAACACGTATTAAGAATTAACCAGTGTGAAATGAATGAACATTGAATCCGTTGCGGTGTCGGTATAGCACCTCGGGAGGCTTAATGATAGTAATAAATGCAACGCGGGCGCTGGGCGCGTGACAGTCGCCGCCGGCCCGAGGCGCTGGTCGCTGGGAGCGCTGCGTAAGCGCAAGAAGGCGCTCTAAATGGCGGGCTGTCATTATGCAAATGGACGCGCGGCGGGCCGTGGGTTGCCCAAGGAGCAGCGCGAAAGGCTGCCCCCGGGGCGTGAACCCAGGCTGCCCGCCCACCCCGCGCCCCTCGTGCCTCACGCCCGATCCCCCCCCTCCCCCCCCCCGCCCCCTGTGCCCTGGTCTTCGTGTTCCCAGCAATCTTTCTCCTTCAATCGTGTTCACTGGCGTTCTGTCGACAAACCTGTTGACGAGCCTCTGAGGACGCCACGTACGGAACTTAGTTTAGCTCCGAATCCGTCGTCGGTTGGGGGACAACCGTTCCTTCTACGCACGTGGTACTTGCGTAAACAAGTAATGAGTTTTTCCCTTAATATGATACCAAAGTAATCATCATGCATTAGTATTACGAAGGTATGAGAGATATTAGTTTATGTTTTTGCAACGTGTGACGTTACATTGATGTTGTTCCAAGCAATCTCCCCTCCCACTGATCGATTTTTAAAGACGTTTCATGTCGAGAAGGCAAAAGCAGAAAAAGTCAACATTAAGAAATGATAGTCTTATCAGTTTTGTGCGGACTAAATTCTACTTGCATTTTGGTCGAATGTCATCGATCTCTATTTCGCTGACTTGTGAGACGTTCGCATTCATTTCTACGCATGTACTCTGTATCTCGTAATGAGATTTTGGTTGACCGGTTATCCACTTCATTTTTCCATTCTTGGTATCTTAACAGTAACATCTTTGCTTTCCCTTTTTTTCCCGTTTCTTGCGTGTTTTACATAACATATTTCACATCACCTCTGAGTGTTTTGAATTCTAAAATATCTGCTGAAATCATGTTTTCATTTTTTTGTTGCATGTTTATTACTACTCATGTGTATCAATATTTTATTTTCTTTCTTTGACTTTTTTGTATTTTCCTCATGTCTCACTAGTGTTAATATTATTTTCATGGGTTTCGGCGTTTTTCTTAACAACCTGCTTTGCGTATCTGCCCTTCATTGATATTCGCAGAACTTCGAATACACTCATTTTTTCACTGGCACTCAGTTTCATGTGTGAACTATAAGTTTCTGGCTTTGTTATCTTTAGCTCTCGGTTGACAGTATGCTCTCGTGACTCAGAACATACAACGAACTAGTCACTGACTCAGCCTCTTCATTAGCTTTGTTGCTTGCCTGGACACGAACTCTTGTATCGGTGTCGTGGCGAATAGGGTCGCGCCCATTGCCGAGGCCACACCTGTACGCAGCCTCGCGACAGAGACGTGCAGCGATGATAATGTACTCAATGAGTAGGAACCCGAGCAATTAAATTGCAGTTTAAGATTATTTGCTACAAGTTAGAAAGTAGAAAACAAGAAGTGTGGGTTACTCGTGTTCTCGAATTAGTAATGGGTGGAGTGGGTTTCCGTGAAAATGTAGTATGAAGAAAATCGTTCACACTGCGGAATTCCAGAAACAGGAAATAATATAATAATAATAATATAATGATCATAATAATTAATAATAAAATAATAATGATCATAATAATATAATGATTATAATAGTAATAATAACAATAATAATACAATTTAATACATTCGAGTTCATTGTGTAACATGAAGTTTTGTATAATTTCTTATCATCTAACACCGAATTAGTAGAATTAAGCCAAGGATATGTGAAGCATTTAGTCTAATAAATTATGAAATTCAAGGCTTAGTGGCAAGGCTCTAGTTATTAGTCCTACTGGCAAGAATGTTGAATGAAAAAGAGTACACCAGTATAATTCTATAATAATAGGTACTTAGTCATGCTCAACCAAACGTTTTATAAACAAACGATAATACATGGAGTAATTACTAGCGAAGTGTGTTTGGCGAATGATGCCAAATTTCGAAAACCAGTTTCCAAAAAAAGTAACACCTCCGTGTTTTATTTGTGTTCATCCCCTTTAAATGGCCAGGCGACGGTGGAGGCCACAGTCGAGTCATCCCAACACCTGCGCCATATCCCTGGAAAAGAAGTATCGCGGATGTTCGTGGGGCCGCCCACCCCGTCTCCAGCACGCGTGGCTTTGGCGGCCGCAGCCCGTGCGCCGAACGCACGGCGGGGCGCGGCGGCCGCTGCGGGATGAGTCACGGGCGTGAGCGCGAACGCACGCGCGCGGAGACGTTTCCGGGCATGGCCTTTTGCGCGCGGCCAGGTGGGACCGGCGCGGCCTAGGCTCGTGTTTCGTTCTTGGCCCTGTCGCGCCGTGCGTGTCCACGCCCCCTCGTCAAGCGCATGTTCGCTTCTCGCCGAGTCCTCCTCCGCCTCCTGTCTTCATTGCCCGTCCTTGTGCCTCCGCCTCGTCTATGATCCATCATGCAGATGATTGTATCGGTACCCTTTTTTCCTTTTTTTTCCTTATCTCCCTGTCTACGCTGCATGTGCCGTTTCGTATCTTTCATCTCCCACTTTTCCCCTTTTCCATTTAACTGCTCTTCATTTTCCCCAATGCCTTTTGTTTGTGTCGTGTTTTTAGTATCTTCAATCCCGCTAACCTAATATGAATTGAAGATTTCATTAGGAATGAATTCGAGAGAATTAATTGCGAGGGTAACGAATCTATCGAATCTTGTTGTGTCTTTTGTGAGCTTACACATTAATTTTCAGATATGATTAGTAGTATTTAATAGCTTTTCATGATTGTAATAAGTTATAAATTTAATCTGCTTCGGTAGTTTTATTGCAATTATTGATTGCAATGACTAGCGTCATATTAGACTCGTCTTCTGTAAGGACTTGAATGAACAAAGTCGTCGCGGTCGACAATTTTCTCTTCCATTAGTCCATCACTATCCGAACATGAAATTGTCTTATATTTCCCCCTTGCGTCTTTTCCGTGCCCATCATCAGTCACCGCCGCCTCCGTGCCTTCATCCACAACCTCTGCCGTCTCCAGCAATCTCCTCCATCTTCCTCCCGCTCCACCGGCGCGAGCTCCGCGGCCGCCGCTCGCACCCTCTCCATTTGGAGCCGCCCGGGGACCGCCTCAGCCGCTCCCAGCCGCGCCGCCTTTTTTAGGAGCGGAAAGAAATGAACCCGTGCCCGCCCCGGGTTGTTCTTTTGTTGTTTTCTTGTTTGTTGACCGGGGCCGCCGCCGCCAGCCGGGCGTTGCGGTGGCAATGACGGAATCAGTAACTGTGGAGACGATGGCGAAATAGAAAATTTTGTCCTGCGCAGTTTGTCGATTATAGAGCCTTGAAAGTGTTCTCGTTGCTGCTTCGAAGTGGATCGATTTGCCGGTGGCCATCGGTGTCTATCTTGCATCATGTATATTCAGGACATGTACATTGCAACACAGTAATTCAGTTAATCATATTTTCATACATTCGCGACAAGAACGAAACGCCTACAATTATTAACACACTGCTTGATCTACTCATTAAAAGAGGGACCATTGATCGGAAGTGTGAAGTGCCTACTGCTATCGTTGCTGCTTTTTTTGAACTTACATTTATTTGTTCAGGTTGGTGAGAATAAGCTTTTCATTACAAATGTTTTATTTCTGATGTGGTAATTTAATGTTCTTCGTATTTTTTGTATCTTTATTGTAATAACGAAATTATGTCCTGATCCTTATCATTAGTTTTGTTTTGTACTACCTATCCATGATTGAATGCAGAATCTTCTTTACGGAGAATGTGTCAAATGGTACGACAAACTGTCAATAACTGCGTAACATAGACCATCCTTTACAAATAATGAGTAATGTAAAACACACATGAAATCTCTGTATTCACCTGTGTCGTTCAGGATTAGAAGTGTGTTCTAATGAATTTCAATAATATTAAGTTAGTTCATAACAGTTTATTGAACTTAATTGAATTCACGAGACGCTCCGGCGATGAAATCTTTCTTTATTATTGGGAAGGATTTGTTTTTAAGAGATGTCTGATGTTATTTATTTCAACATTTGGTTTTAATTTTCGGGGTTTGATGGTTGGTCTGCTTTTTACCACTGTGTTACATTTATTATTCAGTTTCTAATTGTTGTTTTTATTTGTTTTAGGTAAGAGACGACTGCTATATTGCTCTTCACGAATTATGAACGTGTTTTGGTGAGTGATTGACTTTATTTCACATCTTCCGCCTACTATTCCACTAATTGCGATTTATTACTGCCTCTTTTAATATTATTTTGACCTGTCCAACTGTCTGAGACTTTTAAAGTATTGCAACAAAGAAGTGTGTACCGCTGTGTACAGTTTAGAAAGGAAACAGGTTTTCGGTAATACAATTTTTAAAAACTATAGTACTTTAAAACTTACAAAAATATAAGGTGGATAGGAATCCTTGTGAAGATCATCCTGCCTTTGGATGATTTCTTTGCCCCTCGGCTTTGTGGGGGAAAGAAATAACGAGCAAATCGAAGCAAGAATAAATGTGTGTGATATATATATATATATATATATATATATATATATATATATATATATATATATATATACTTTTCCCGTTCTATTAAATAATTGTAACGGGTTGAACTCGTTCAGGAGCGTGGACATTGAAGATTCATGCCGTTTTCTTTTCACATAATTCATGGTTATAAATTGATGTATTTGAAACACGTAATAAAATTAATAAAATTTCATTTGCGAAAACTACAGATTAAATTCACATTGAAATATCTCGAAGTATGAAGTAACATCTTATGAAATACCATTCGTTCAACAAGCAAACTTGGTGAACGAATCCCAGTTTTTTCATTCCGTATTGAGACGTGGGGTCAAATTGACTGACTCGGCTACTGGGCGCTCGCAGCGATTGCGATGAGGGACTCAGATGTGGGTTACGATGTGCGCGGTCCGCCGCCCATACCACATTCCGCGGTGGGTGCGTGACGGTATTCGCTCGCGGGCGCCCGACGCCGAAAGTTTCTTCGCGTTGAGACGCTTTCGACGCGGGCCACGCCGCTGCTGCTCGCTTGGCGGAATCAAAAACTCAAGGAACATCAGGTAAACTAGTGGCACTACAGAATGACTCGTTACACTTGTTAGTTTTTAATCTCTTTAGTCCACACTAGTTGTTGGTATTGCTCCACCGTCTTCCGAGCTGCTATCTATCGGCGCCTATAAGACATTTTTTTTCACTTTTTCTATTTTTTTCTGTAGAATTGAAATATGTCTTTAAGGATATTACGTAAGAGTAAGTTATGGCTCTACAATCAAATTTTCATTGAAAAATTGGAGATATTCTGAGAGAAATGTTTAGAATTTCAGAAAATATTAGCATTACAGAAAATTTTTGAGAAATTTTGTAAAGAATCATTTGAATTGTCCACGGATGTACAAAAAAAAAAAAATTAATTGGTCCTTTTTATACGCATACTTTGTCCTGACCCAGTAAAATAATATTCAAAATTTTGGGGCCATTTTTGAGGGGGGAAAATGAAAATATTCCAGAGGCTTCATATTAAGTATCCCTTCCCTCTCAATTAAAATATCCTTTTTTAAATTTCAAGGGGCTGCGACAACAGGCAGAACGATCGGGGTATATCAATTTGAATGAAAATTCTTCTCGCGGTTTAGGCGCTAGTGTTCTTAGGCAGTCGGACAGACGGACGTTTTGCCTTAAACTAACTTTTAGATATCAAATACTCACAAAACTGTTTATAAAATCCTACTAACATTCTGTTAGTAAAATTAAAATGGAATCTTCGTTATAAAGATACTAGGTGATAGCTCACGGCGTTGCTCGTGATTTTATTAACACATTCATCTATTAAGAAACCTCTCCCGCTTCGCGCGCTCTATCTGGTGTGCCACGGCCGTCCGCTCACACCTCCGAACCGTCCTGCCAGGCCCTTCCGCTCCTCGCTCCAAATCCCCTCTCTTTCGCTTCCTCCGTTCCTCTCGCTCCTCTGCTCTGCCCACTAATTGCTCTCCTCCGCTCGCCATTCGTGGTTCCGCCCCTGCTGCCCTCTCCATCCGGCAAAGTTCGGCAACAATGCCCTGCAAATGGAATGGGGATAGGATTTAATTAAATTAAGGTGCCTGGGAATAAATGGTACAAACTTCTAGGGATTGTAGAGGGTGTGACAATGATTACTTTTCGTTAGTGAATATATCCCTGGAAATTGCCCCTGATTTATAGGCAACCCCTTATGCATAGATAGTCCGTAGGTTACGTCCTGACGATGTCGGGTGATTTCATGTTCCTGCCGAACATTGTGCATACAGAGGCCTAAATATGAGATGCGAATGTCACTTGCATAAATAAATGTTATTCCTAGCTTATATGCAATTTCAACTATTTGTTCATTGGCAAAAAGTGATAGTTTTCGTCTCATACATTCTCTGATAGTTTGTAACATTTATTCTTAGATACCCTGTAAATTTAAAAGAAACACATTTGGAGAAAACTTTTGGAATCGCAACTGCGCTATTTTTGATTCTTGGTCGCCCAAAAGTAGTCGTGCCAATTTAGCAATCACTAAAGTAGTTCTAAATTTTCGTAGGGCATAGAAACGTAATATTCTCTTTTACGTATTAGTTTAACACCACCCACGATGGTGGATTAATATATGATTGTTAAGTGTTCTCATGCGGATATTTTCACGAACTTCATAAGTTCTCTTGTAAATTCACAGGAAAGCTTTAATTAATATCTAATAATCTCTTTCAAACACAGAAAACTATTAAAAATAAACGAAGCTCTATATTCACCAGAGAGATTTATATCACAATTCGGATGATTGAATATCAAATGAGACTGAAAATTGTTGTCGGTGCATCGTAGATGAAATTTCGATGTATTAATTTCCATGATGTCCGTATCAACCTCGTATCATTAATTTCAATGTTCGCTCTGCCTGGGCGCAGCCGCCCGTGGCTAATGCGAGCCCTCGCATGGCAGCCCGAGCGGCAGGCGCCGCCCGCCCACCGCAGCGCTTCCCCGTACCTTAACGTCTTCCTGGCGCATTAGCTATGCCGCTGTCTGCACTTAGCAGGTGATTTAGAGTGACGGAAGTCGAACAAGGCGAAATGAAAGTGAAATGGTATCCAGAGAATGCGTGCACTGAATTTCAGAAGGGAAGCTTGCGAATTTTTGGGCACCCGAAACGCTTTCTAGTAGTCAGGAAGTCCAACGTTAATGTATCATGTCGTTCAAGAGTATTCTTGTTGATATTGTCGTGTCTATGCTGTCTACGTGATGTGCCTGGGAAACGTACGGAGGAAGGTAATGTGATGATGGTTGATGTAATTGATGGCTTCTTCGATATTTCGTTTTTGACTGGACGTGTCAGACTTTCTGTGTTGGGATATAGATGTTAAACCCTTGGTGTAGATGTATATTTCATGCTGATATGTGCAAACATTAGCAGCCGAAGATACCAACCATTTCAAATTCAGATGTGTTGAAAACTTAGTTTTCAGTTAAAACTCTCTATAACGATTTCTGTAGTGACACAGATCCTTCCAGGTGAAGAATTGAGTTATGTACTACAATGGATCAAGCCTAGCACGCCATTTTCTCATTTCCTTTTTTGGTTGAGATACCAAAGTCAAGCTTGTTTTACACTACTCCTCAGTTTCCCACCTCGTGCCTCTGGCCCTAAAGTACATAGAGAAACCTCGCAGATGAACATCAAGAGACGACGAAGAAAGGGAAACATTCTCCGGAAGAAAAGATTTCCTGAACTTAAAACCACCGGCGCCGCAGCTGCTATAACAAAGCCTTCCTAGATGGGCACGGGCTATTCACAGCCGACAGTGTCATTATCCATTGTCTCCCCAACACAACCGCTGTTCGCAAAGCAACGAATCAATTCATTTACACCGGCGCGCGGCGGCGTTCGCATAATTTGGTTGCCGGAAATCTGCCTTCCGCTCCGCATTCATTATCTTCCTCGCCCAAGAGAGGGCCGTGTGGGAACGCGAGCCCCGTGAGAGCGTCACCAAGGACAATGGGCGGCGGCCGCGCGCGGCGACAGCGGCGGACGCGGCGCCACCTACTCGTGCATGCGCGGCTCGCTCGACGCGGCCGTGTTCGCCTGCGCCCGGGAAACGCCCGCCCCGCGCCTCAATGCAGGTTGCGAAACGCGCCCCGCCTCGCACAATGGGCGCGCTTTTTGTGCGCAGGAAATCGCTGCACCTCGCTGTGTGTGGACGGTGTAATTGGATGGGGGGAAGGGCCCAATTGCCGCCCAGGCAGCCTCCGCACGACTCCCTGACGATCACCTGCTGTTTTGCTTGTTTCGCGAGAAAAGACTGTCTCCCTTGCTATACTGTTCTTCCTGGTCCTCTTTGTTCGTCCTCTTCGCTCGTCCTCGGTTGATCGTTTCTCCGTGTACCGTATGTAGATCTCCCAGACATATTCAACTCACCCAGTCAATCTGGTCCAACTCACCTGTTCAGTTCTCCTGATCCAATCCCTGTCCAATTGAGGCTCCCAATTCACGTGTTCAACTCATCCTATTCATCTCCCTGTTCGGCTCTCCCTGTTCGGCTCGCCACTTCATACAGTTCAACTTCCGAGACTTGCTTGCCGATCTTGTGCCGTTTCACCGTTCCCGCTCATTTTTCTAGTGAACTACTCTTCCGACATTGTCTGCGCCTCAAACTCTCCTTCGTGCAGACTCATTCTCTTCTCCCACCCTGCACCCTACTTACTTTGTCGTAAACCCTTTATCTTCCTGCTGGAATGTCCTTATTCACTCTAGACACCTCATTTCTCCATACTTCCCCTTGGCCCCCCCCCCGCCCTTTCCCTTTACATGACTGCGAATCCTGCAACACCTCCGGAGGTCCGTCGTATTAAACATAATCATCGTCGGGCGCTTTCCTAAAATCGCCCGCTGTGAATCACTCTCGCTGGGCGAGCGTTACGTAAAGCGAACTGCTTTCGGTCGTTTAACGAGGTGGGCGAAGGCACTGGCCGCGGAGGGTAACGAGAAAAGGGGAGGTGGGGAAACTCACCCTTCCGGTTATTACTGTGTGCACGGGCGTGTCAGACTAGCACCTCGCCCCATTATTTGCGGAAGTGATATTGGTAGTGAAACTATTGACTTTCGTCAAATTTAGTGAAAGAATGATCAGTTGCCACGGGTTTATTCAGTACCGTTAATTATTTCCTTTGTGGAACTAAAATTACGTGTAGTATTTTAAATTGCTTGTGAACAACTAGTAGCCTGTCGGTGAAACTACTAGTAAATATTGAATTAATTACGAGTAAGTAACTTCTCTGAAAAAAGCCGTTTAAGTGAATCGTGAAACTTCAACCTATTAATTTTTCAAACGTGTTTGATGGAGATTTTTACCTGAGAGTGTAAACGTCCCATGTGAGGCGTCTTCTAACTCGTACAAGACACTCTTGTGTGTTTGCGGTTTTGAAGTCCGCCTCGCAATTAACACGCCCCCCATGCGGTACTGAAGCATCTAACTGGGGAGTTTCACTGATGTGCTCTGCTCTGAAGGAGTCTTACAGACTTAAAATTTGCCTTTTCATTCTAAATTATTTGCCCTGCCAGTCACCAGATGCATATCAACCAAGTTCGTTAAACAACTTTTGTTTCCCCAAAAGACCTCAGCACATATTTCTGAACATAGTTTCATTTTGCAACAGGCTACCCTATGCGTGGGAATATCACAGTTAAGGCGGGAAAGCGTTTATGATCTTTATATACTCAAGAACAGTATATCCCATTAAACGAAATATTTTATGTACGCCAATAGAATTAATTATTGTTTATTCTTATCAGAATCATTATTTGTAATGGAAAGTTCGGAGATACAACTATACTCATTAAAATTGGCGGAGACTGATCAAATAATCCTTCGCAATTCTTATCATTAGGAAAAGTATTTTTCATATTTTGTTTTCGTTTAGGGAGAAACATACCCAAATTACGAGTTTTATTGGAACCGAGACTGTGGCAATATTAATAAACAATTTACATGACACAATGCTGAAATTTAATATGCTTTGATGATGCTTACATGTGACATTTGTGTAATAAAATTGAAGGTCTAAATTTAACAACTTGTTTGGTAATTACGATTGTTGTCTTAGAACATCAGAACCTTCCCAATTTCACAATGTCCGTGGCTTCGAGAGGAATTGTCTTCCCGGTTATGAGGCAGGGGCTTGCGAACCCGGACTAAGTCAACATTCTCCGGCGCCCGCATCTCTTCCGGGCCTCGCCGTGTATCACGTAACCCCACGTAACACCTCGGCGGAGCGAGGTGGGGTCCGGCCGGGCTCGCGGGCGGGCCCCCCCCGGGGGGGCACGCGGAAGCCGTCTCGCGGCGGCCGGGAGAAAGCGCCCCGGGGCTCCGCCGCGCGGGGGGGCGGAGGGCCGTCGCCGGCTGGCGGGGGCGGCCGCCGCCGCGCGCGATGTCTCTTGAACACCCCGGCCAAAAACGCTTCGCCGGCCGCCGCGTTCACCCGCGCGCGCGCTTTCCCGCTGTGTGTTTTGCGCGAGCAGGCCGGTGAGTGGGCGGGTTTTGCGATCGCTCTGTGAGGGGCGGGGCAGTGCGGTGACAGTGTGAAGGAGGAGGAGCTGGGAGTCAGGCCAGTGCGAGTTGTGGTGTGGAGGCGGAGGAAGGTGGACATGTGCGTTGTGGAGTTCTGGCGTTGGTGTTTCTTGTGACCTTGGTGGATATTGACGTGTTGTTAGGGTGAGGAAAATTAATGTGATAGTGATAGGGTCTTAGGGTCTTGACTGCTTTAATTGTCCTGTTCGTCAGTTTGTGTCAGCATTGTGACTTAGGTGGCAAAGGTTTTGTGTAGTTTGGCCACTGGAACATTTGGAAATTAATCGGGGATTTCCTGATTGGTTATCTGGCCAAGTGATAGTAGCTACCAGCTGAGCCAAACGCGACTGAGGCTTGCAATCGACACGGGAGTCTTCCTTCTTGCCTCAAGTGTTTCTTCATAGATGTCATGGATTGGTCTAACGTGAAATCTACAACCTTTGAGAGAAACTTGAAAATAAAATACTTGGTCGGCCATTTTCCCTTCATCGTTTAACTCGAGGTCGACGAAAAGAACTACGACGAGCTTCATCGGAAAGGCGTAGTGCAGCGTCAGAGGCACCTCTCACCGCTCCGGCGCAGCCAGCGTGACCACTACAAGCGTCCCGCGCGTCTCCGGACAGTGACGGACAGCGGCCACAGAGGGACAACTGCGCGTCCAGTGGGACGACGCTGGCGTGACCGCGTGCGCGGGGCGGGCAGAGGACGTGCGGGGCGGCGGCGCCGAGCGACCCCGCGCTCTCTGTGCGCGCAGCACGCTCGGGCGCGCGCGGCGGGCGGGACCTCGCGGCGATCGGCGCCGCTTCGGCCTGTTCTGCTCCGCCTGAGCGCGGGGACGGCGCCGGCGACGGTCCGTGGCGCGCCGGCCACGACGGCGGCCGCGAGACAGTTCGCTCGCAGGTGTCGGCGGCGGATGCGAGCGCGGACGCGGACGCCCTGCCTTTGTGCCGCGCGTCGTTGGCTGCGCCGCTCGCGGAAGTCGTTGAGCGGCCGCGGTCGGCGAACCCGCCAGAGCACGCCGAGGTGACTGGGGCTAAACGAAGACGGAAGAGCAGGACCGCAGGCTTTGTCAAAGGCGCGGTTTTGACAGTTGAACGCTGTCGAGTTAAGAACGAGTTTGTGTGTGGGGAAGGAAGAGGTGCACGTGGAGGGAAGATCGCTGCAGTGAGTTAATAATTAAGGCACACAATAGCTCGGCATATTCGGTGGAAGAACACAAAAATTCGGCGGGTGCCAAGTGCGAGTTTGCGTAAGGGTAATTGAAAACAAGAGGAAGAGTAAAGAGAAGTGAACGGTCTGGTCAAAGAGGGACGACTTCCATAAGTTTGAACGGTGTCGTGCATCTTCAACGAAGAATCGCCCAGCTCAAACAGCGTGTTTGCACGCGAGCTGCACCACACATCAGCCGACGTCACTCCGCAGAGCGTGCCCGAACGCCGCGACCACGGCCTCCTTAGGGCGCAGCGAGTCGTGCAGGACGTCGAGGCGTGCTCGTCCGCCGCCGCCGGCCCCGCCCCCGACGTCCAGTGCCGCTGCCGCGCGCACTCCGCCGCCCCTTCCCGTGCGACGCGCGCTGGCTGTCGTGCGCCTGCGCGGCCGCGACTCGCTGCTGGTGCTGCGGCGCGGTCGCTCGGCACCCGGCGGCGCGACCCCGCGCGCCCGCGCCAGCCCCAACGCCCTCGCCCGCGCCCTCCCAGGCGCCCACCGCCTCGCCCCGGCCCTCGCCCGCCCCTGAAGACGACCGCCACGTGCCCATGCTCCTGCGCCTGCCGCACCGCGCGCCCGGCGAGCAGGACCAGGATTCGCTGGACGGGCTCTTCTCGCCGCTGGATGAGGAGGAGACCGTCAAGATGGTACGAGCGCTTGCGATCCTTCCCAATCGGCTTTTCAGTGGGAATACTCTCATTCGTGTGTTGTAATATTGGTTTCTTCGTTGGCATTGTGCGGTGTCCGATGATTGTACTGAAATGCTGACTCGTCGTAAGTTTTCAAAGCTGCGATCTTCGAAACCGCCTCTTACTGACCTCAGCAGCAAGTTTAGTCGTACAAACTTGCCTAAGCAAGTAAATAGTAACACGTTTGTTTTAAGACTTTTTAATCTTTTCATTATTCTCTTGGAAGTATTCATGATATTTTCTTTCTTCGTTAACATTTACTGTAGCCGAAATATGCATTGTGATGGTCAGAGTTAAATGTTTCGCCCGCACATAAACTGGCTAGAGCTGATAAAATGTAAAGGTGATTAAAGGATTCGTGGACCGTTGTTTCAGACCTATTTTCTAATATTTTCTCTTTGATGTACGTAAGCACATTAACAATGTTGACGGAAAAAGTTAATTGGAAAAATACTGCAGAAAGGATCCCTTGAGAGTAAATGATCAAGTTGTGCTAATGCATTAGTTGGAATCGGTGATTTTTTTAAGTGCATGAATGGGCCTTGTAATGAGTTGTTGAATGTCATGGTCGCCGCTTTCAATTAGGTGGTGAATTTCACGATCATTGTACGTTTGTTTCCGGATATTACTCTGAGTAAACGAGAGATCCCGCATCGGGATGACGATGCACATGAGTTAGCACCCCAGCAAATAGAATTTCTCCGTCCATGGCTTCGTCTCAAGTCAAGGAGCCTTGTTTTCATTATTCATCGCATCCAATTACTTTCTCTTCAATCAACGACTGAAACGAGATAGTCGGAGATATCGCGGCCGCCGACAGCATCAACCGCAGACGCGCGGTAGGCCGTGAAAAGGGCGAAAATCGGAATCGTACAAGGAAAAAAAAAGACGCCTTTCAGCTCTTTGCTCTCACCGCCGCCGCAGAATTTACTTTCGTTTTCTTGGCGGCCGCTGTCGCAGGAACCTGTACGCAACGAGCGTGTTTTATCGGAACGCGCGGTGCGTGAAGTCATCGTCCCAGTGTGTGTGTTTGTGGTTCCTGCATTGCAGCTTTTCCGCTTCTCCCGGGGGCTTCCGGCGCGGAGGTGGGCTTCCTTGGCGTGGCGCGGCCGGCCGGCTGTGTTGCACTCGGCGGTTTTTTTTAATTACGCCCGCCCCGCCCCCTCACCCGGGCTCGCGCGATACTTTCACCTGCGACTTCTCACGTCGCCGCCATTCCTGCGCGCCCGCGGCGCGCCGCCGGCAGGAAGTTAGGAGGAGGAGGTGGTGGTGGTAGAGGTGTGTGTGTGTGTGTGTCTTGTGTCCGAAGTGCGAGGGAAAGCGGGGGCGTGTAGTTGAGGTAGGAGGGACTGGGCGTGGCAGGGCGGAGCCGTGGGTTGGGTCAGAGCAAATAGAAACACAGTTGTACTAAATAGGGTCTGCGGAATGGAGGTCGGAAGCGGAATTGCATACTAAACGCCACTGGTGTTGTGGATTCATTCTTTTGCTACGAAGTTGAAAAACAAATCTCAATTAGCGATATGATGGATATATTTTGAATGAGCACTTTACATGTTTCAACGTTGTGGATATCTGAACTTTTTACTCGTCTTTATTGGAATCTTAAATTCAGTAACTTATTTATCCAACGTACTTAAAATTAACTTCACATGAAGTAGTTCTGAAATCTTTGCATTTCACTGGGAGAAGCTCAGTACAATGTAGAAACTCGTCTTAATCAAATGAATAATTATTTACAAATTATAACTATAAATAAGAATTAGTACTACAATACGTATTATTTTGTCTTATTTTTACAGTCTTATTTTTTATTCCAAATAATTTGTTTCATCTAAAATCAATACAAACATGATTAAATTTGTAGGGAGCACTCTGCACTCATTGACGTAGAATGCGGAAGAGGGCGAAGAAGAAGAGAATTCGATAGGAAATGACCAGCAGGTTTTTCGGAAGATCAACTAAATTCCAAAAGTTTTGTTAGTGCAGTGCAGAGCAGTGCGAGTACAGTGCATTACCTATTCTCCATCTATGGGTAAGCCAATACAGTGTGACTATTTTACGGTATAGTAATGAATACTGTTATTTCGCATTGGGTGACTGGAATGGAAAATGGATTATAATCGTGAAAGGTTCTCATTATTATATGCCGTCTTATTTCATTGAGAATCTACTTGTAATCATATGTCTACTAGATTCACTTCTCTCTAGTGCGACAGAAATGCTTTGACTATTGTGATCTTGAAATTTTTGTTATAACGTTATTGTTACAGAAGTGCCATACAATGCATTCGAAATATTTGCATACAGTTAAAGAATGCATCTGTACAAATGACTAATGTGCTAGAATTTTCTTCGCACTTCATACCGTTAGAATACAACTGACTCCACAGTTCATTACAGTGTGTTCCGCACGATTCATTATTACCGTGCTGAAAGTAGCGGGTCTTCAAAACTAGGAATGCGTGCTTCGTTGTACGAAGTACTTATTCCTGATTATGCGTTTTCTCTTAATTGCTCATGAACCCCGTGATCAGCAGTACGATGTTCGCATACCGATATGGACAAGTATAATCCTAGATTGGCCATACAGCGATTTTTGTACGTTAGTGAGTTTCTCTTTATTTTAGTGCATAACTTTTCAGTTGAATTGGTTCATGTGAAAAATTTCCAGACTGGATTAAACAGCAAATTGTGAAAAGTTATTTAATTTACAAACTTTTTAATGGTAGTGAATCATTCATTGTGTAAAACCAGTTCATTATTTAAAATTACGTATTACAAACCTATTGATTATTATTATTATTATTATTATTATTATTATTACAAATTTGGTGGTCGCACACAGTCAACGTGATTGTGACATGAGTAACAGAATAAGCGTTTGCAAAAAAAGTAGGATGAATGGCACTGGAACTACAATGAATAATGAACGAAATATAAAGTTTTGAAACGATTCTTGTAATTTCATTTCAGAAGTTTCTCGTATATGACATAAGCAACTAATTTAAAATGTTAGATACAATGATAAATATACAAAAACACATTATATATTTGATTCCTATTTTAAACCAGTGATGCTAAAAGCAAGTACTTTCTCCAAAATTACTCAAAAAGTACTCAGATTTTGAAACATTTTACATGGACTTATTTTAAAGCTATCTTTAAGGAAGAGATTTCATGAAAAGAAAAAAATCTCGATCTTCATGAGTGAGTGTAGGAAGATTCTCTTAAACTTCGTTCCACTATCCAACAACAAATTAATCAAAACGTGCAGACATATTTTTGAAAATTTGAGAATCCCACAGGGCTTGATGTAAAGAAAGTGCCCCCCCCCCAAAAAAAATTAAAATATCGGTTTCAAATTCAAGGGGCCGCGACATCAGACATCGATTGGGGAATATCAATTTTGGAGAAAATCGGGTGAACGGTTTAGCGTCGTGGTTGCACGGACGGACGGACTTTGGCGGAATTGTTGCCGTCATTCTTTTTTGGTAACATGGACCCACAAAACATGAATTCTGGCTACACGACGTGTTATAGGATTTTGTTTTCTAAATTTATCCAATTTTTCGTTACCAGGGCCCTGTAATAAGAGATTTTCTGTCGAAAATTGGCCCTTTTTCGCTCATTCCCTATTGTCGCAAAACATGTATTATGCATATTATGTATGTCTAAAATGTTGCAATATTTCCCAACATAATCCTGGTACCTTATATGTAATAATAATGCTATAACCCTGTCGGTGTAAGGGCGTCTAATACTTGCATTTGGGAATGATAATTATGAACTGAAAGATAACTTAGATTTGAAGAGGTTGGCGGGTTTCTTTTCCCTCCCACGTCACAATCTTCAGGTTAACACATCCAAGCTTTATGCGGGAATTAATTGTTCTGTTCTAGCGAAAGTTCAGCTTTAGGGTTCGAGGATGAACGGAATGAGGGGTCCTCCGTGGAAAAGCAAGACACCAAACAATCAAACAGGACCAAATACACAGGACAGGATTTGAATCCGATTTTTTTCGGAGGGAGCACAGAGTTGGCACGCACCCTGTAAGGGTTAAATAAAATCAATATACCTAGCTCCAAGCTTCCCGAGTGAAGCGGAGCATGTTTGCACTGCTCTCGTGCATTTACGACATATGCTAACATATACTCGTCCCGTGTTCTTCTTGTTCTTTTGCTTTCTCTCGCTCAACAGCCCTTCAAAAGTTTTATACTCGTTATTGTATTACTGCCGGAGTCTCAAAATCATTGGGAGAGAAGTCATATGGAATGGGGGTTAAACACACTCTTACAACTCAAGTAGACTCTTAGATGGGGAGCGGAGGCAACATGAAGTAACGACCGCGCGCAGTCCATGATCCGATGCTTATGGTATTTTTATACACGCACGTTTTCTTGAACCCCTGAATTCCTACTCCCACTCCTCTGCTAACATTAGTTGAATTAACAATAAATTGTAGCAACGATTGTTGTAGATAAAATCTGATAACCGGAAATGGTTGTTCTCATGTATAGAAACTATTTGCATCGAAAAACAAATTACAAATTTGATATAAAATTTTTTCCCAAAATAACAAAACTCCCCACTCCTCTCGAAACTAGCTAGCGAGGGCTCAAGAAAACGTGTGCGGATATGTTCCGACATCCGCTCAAATGATTGGATGTAACCAAGAAAACAATTGATTACAGCAGCTACCACTGAATTTTCATCCAGTGACGTCATCCGACTAGCTACCTTTGACGAAAATCTGTTATCTCTACTGTGGAAACCCCGTTACCGTCTCTCAAACTTATGCCCTCTCGGTTTACGAAACGCTAGAAGCGGTCTCGTTACTACGTTCGCTAACACCCCCAGTCAGCCCGACTGTATAAGGTCAAAATTCTTATTTCCATGGAGTTCATGCAACTGAAGCCGTTTACCACTGGAGATCAAACGATATCCATTTCATCTGTATATTTCGTTTTGGTCCTTTCGTAATCCATGTGGGAGACGGGGAGAGACGTACCGCCACACTGTTTCCTAGTTACGAACGAAGGTATCTCTAGGGCGATTAAGGTTCTAGTTATACTCAAATGCGTCTTTGAAGCTTGATATTCGTTTACTTGTAACAAATCTACAATGTGGGACAACCGCCTTTACTTTCCTCCCAAAAGAAGGGGCAGAAAGGGCTCAATCAAGCTTGCCCAGCGAGCTGAATTCGCACCGAGGCCCGGAAACAGCTGGGGCCAAATTGTCTCTCCACTCGTTTCCCCTTGGGCGGGCGACCCACCACATCCCTCAGACACGAACAAACCCTTCACAGAACTGAGCTTGAATTTTTGGGACCGGGAGCGGTAGCTCAGTGCATCAACTGATGCCACTGCAGCGCCTCTGACCGGTAGGTCCTAGGTTCGACTCCTGACGGCGGCAGGATTTTCGACGCTAGCTTTTCAGCTAGGTCGAATTCAGTCGCTGTCTGGAGGAGAATTCTAGCGGCCGGCTGCTCTGATCGGTAGTTTTCCGTGGTTTCTCCGATAAACACCAGGCGAATGCCGGAGCAGTACCCTACCAAACGGGCCACGGACCGCGCGCGATCTTTCCTTCCTCTTCCTTGTCCTATCCTCTCCTCTTACACACACACTTACACTAACATGCACCACACTATCACATATTCCGGGAGACCGGTCGGGAGTTAAGAGCTTGTCCCGGCTGGGGCGGTGCCCCGCTGGTGGGAGAGTCCTGGTTAGGGGGAAACCCCACTAGCCGACGGTAGGTCGGCGCCGGATCTCGCCATCCAGCGGGGGAAGATCACCATCTCCCGAGAAAAAAGAACATGCACTACACTAGCGGGACTAATGACCAAAGCAGTTGACGCGCCCGGAAATACGAAAAAATGAATCAATCAATCATTGAAGTTTTGGGCATGGGGCGGTCTTGGAGGGCCAGCGTTATGGGCAGGTCTCTGCTAAATGAAATGGAAGTAAGCGAGCCCGCAGCCTCCCGCGTTGGCTCTCCTGCGTTGCGGAACCGCGCGGCGCGGCGGGGTGGAGGGCGGCCTCGCAATGTCGCCTTGGCCTCGATCGCCACCGCGGAGGCTTCGATCGCGCGTGACTCACTCGCTCCCGCCCGCCCGCGACGCGACGCGCGGACTTCTCGAAGCCTCTGGAGAAGAGGAGGAGGAGGAGGAGAAGGGACGGCTGCCCACCGCTCCCGAAAGGTAGCTGGCGACGCGGCGCGGCGACGTCGTAAATTTCTGGGCAGTCAGGAAATCACCTTCGGTCATAATCGGTCTCCGTCGCCGTGAAGCGGGCGTTTAATTTGGAATATTTGAGCGATAGCGGACCGTGACAGTTTGGAGGTCGAGCAAGCATCGAATGTTCCAGTGGGAGATATTAACCAGTGTTTCGCAATTTTTTAATTTTTTAAATTTTTTTTAAAGATTTAAAGGACTTGATATTGTCATGCATTACGTTATGTAAGAAATAATGTAGAATAAAAGTAAAAATATTAAATTATAAAAGAACAATAGGCGTTATCCTATTTCAAAAGAAGTCTTTATTTGGCAATTTTTGAGGGGGTTATTATTTTTTCTTTCGTTCTTAAACTTAATGCGACGTGAGCCACGAAAATATGAGTCACTTTAAACTCGACTTCTCGCTTACAATCGATTCTGATCACATTCCTTGTAGTACATTGAGATTTCTATTTAAGTTAAGTGATTTCTAAGTGTGTTGTCATTTTTATTGTCGACTACGCAATCTCGAGAAGACTCTTACATCGTTCGAAATTGTGATAGAGACTCATGCATATTGAAAAGGGATTCCGTGTAATTTATGCCACGTCGACATTCATTATAATTAGGTATAAAGTTTCTGATAAAACTCGTTACTCGCAATCATTTCGAACACAGTGACTTAAAATTGTAACTGTTCCCTGACACCTGCAAACTTTTACATCTGTAATGCAAAGTATTCGATTTACGTGGAATGCTAATAACCAATTTCGATAAGTTCCTAAATTACAACTCCAACAGTCGCATAGTTCACGTTGCTAATAAACTGCTAGGCAACCGACTTCATATTCAGAACTTTAATATACGATCTGCGTTTCAAATTGCCAATCGTGATTGGGCTATTTAAAATATTCCTTCAATTATTCTTTCTATTAGTGAAACTGAGGGCACAGCCGCGAATGAGAAACCTACTTGTCATACATTTAGAGTATATTTCGATCAGCATTCAGATTTGTTGTTTTGCCGTCGGGTTAACTGCTTTTAGGAATTCATTACTGTTTTTATTATGATCTGCATGCAACTTTATTATTCCATCAGGTGAATACTTCGTATGTTATTTTTCACAAAATGTTTCTGAAGATACTTTGTTTTGATGTAGGCGGCCAATTCTTTATATGTAAATTTGAAAGAAATGTCACACGGCAAGTTTGACTCTCGCAAAATATTACGCTCACTCGAATATGTATTATTGTCTAAGATGCAACAAAAATATCCTTTCAAAGTTCTATGAGAATGAATTTTTGTGCATAATTTGGGACAATTTTGGTTTTTAGTTCATGGTCAAACTGTGATGTTTTGAATATTTCGAGAGTAATATTTTGATTAAAACGTAGTATTTCTTTTTATTTTACTGAAACGTAAGTCGTGATGAAATTAATGAGAGAGAAATTACATTCTCTTTTAAAATCCTCAAAAGGCGCTTCCTGCGTTAGCAACCCAATCGTGGTTTGATAAAGCAAAGAACCAGTAATGAATTTAGGAAAGTTTGCTTCACAAACGCAATACATTTTGGTTATATTCCGGTTTTCATTCTGCAGTGTATAAGAAAGTTAGTAATTTTCATTAACATTCTGGAGAGAAAAAAAAAACATACGAATTTCTTTTTCGATGGTGAAATTTCAGCGATAATAATTATTAACGCTTTTTTTCAGTTGACTTTTAATGATAAAGGTCCATTAAAACGTATACATAAATTGAGCTTGGGAATGATACTCGTAAATTAAAAAAAGTATGTTTTGCAATTCAATTTTAGAGAAGACAAGAATATCACTTATTCAATTTAATTCTAGAAAAATATGATTATGAATTCGATTGAAAGTGTTGCTTTCCAAAATGTGATTACAAATTATTAGGTTAGTTTGGATGTTCAAGAGCTTTGGAGTCTCTCCGCCTTTTTTCAAAAGCATTTTGGAACATATACGAATTTTAGTCAATTCTTGTGGACAGCTACTTGAATAGTTGAACGTTGCCTTGTTTTGCCAAAGCCCAACACCGCGTTGCTTCCTGTAAAAGAATGCACGTAGTGCATGAAAAGCACGGGCGTTAGCGGCGGCTGCTGCGAGGCGCTGCCCCTGGCGCAACCTGCAGCGGCCGCGCGCCCGGAATGGAAGCCCACGGCCGCCGGGAAGCCGCGCTGCCACCGCCGCCCGCCGACGGGCGCTCAGCCGCTGCAGAAATATCGCGGGGCTGCGAGCGCGTGCGGACGGATCGCACGCCAGAGCGCGCTGGCTGTGCGAGGGAGAAGCTGCCGACAACTGGCTAGAAATACCTTAGTGGAAGCTGGTGCAAGGTTGTAGATTTTGTTTCGCTCTAATGAGGTAGATTTAGAAGAAGAGGGCGAGAGATTTCTCATCAAAGAAAAGGTTCTAACATCATGTTGTAGGTTTACCAATAGAAGTACTACTCGACAGAATCGACAAAATTCATGATCCGTTCTGTTACAAGAAGTTTGAAATTCACCGTTGGACATAAAATGAAAGAAGGGTAACTCATCAAAAGCTAAGATTGACTTGTAGCAGTAGCCGGAAGGAAATGTAAGGAAGATGGAATTACGGAATTGTAAACTTTTCAAGTTCCTTCATTTAAAATAATTGGGCAAATTACGTTATTAAAACAGTTTTATGCACTTAAAAAGGCACACAGAGCGTTCTCATACGATGGATGCTGTATTTTGTTCAGATTACTTATGATTGGCAATAAATAAAATGCAGTGGAAGAAGAAAAAACAATTTGGGTATTGGAGCCAAAAGTACTTGGGATCACTAAAAATATTACGGAAAAGGTAAAATTGAAACGATTCGGTGTGAAATTGAAGAAATTTCATGTAAAAAAATAAGAGAATTGAGAAGAAGATTGGAGTAAAATAATGTGAAAAAAAGGAAAAGTAAAAAAAACAATAGGAAGAGGAAAAAGGGGCGAAAAGAACAGCAAATCGCTGCACCGAAGATCAACACCAAATAAAAAAGCGAAGAGCACGACTAAAAAAGCGAAGAAATACCAAAACAAGTGTACCAACGCAACAAACAAGCGGAGTGTGCGCCTGGCGAACGAAGCAGGATGCAGGAGCGGGCGGCGGCGGCGTAAGTTACGAGCGCCGCGCCCCCCACGCGCGCTCCTATTGTCAACGCCGCTCTGCATAACCGCCCCGCAGCGCCGCGTCCACCTGCCGCGCTCCGGCCCGGAATGGGCCGACAGGCGTGCGCAGACGACGGGAAACAAATGAGTACAGTCTGCTGCCCCAAAATAGGCGACTTTACGGGGATAGAATAAAATAATGCATTTTTTTTTTCGAGATGGAAGTGCGAGTCGGATGAATTGATTTATGAAATAGAAGAGGTAATATGCTTAGATGGGGGGAAATATATTATTAGGCAATGCCATACCAAGGTGACAATGATTATCAAGTCCCCTGTCTTCTCCTAGAAGAAGATTGTTGTTTGAAATGTACTAAAGAGAATTTACGTCATACAGTCTCCCTGAAGATGTCTTTTCACTGCTGTCCATACTTTGCCCTTTTTGTCTTTTAAGTATATGTTAGTAAGTGATAAATTATTTAGCGATATATTTCTTTTCTATCAATGGAATGTTGATGTAAAATACGCGCTAAATCCGTTGAAGAAATCGCGTTTAAATAATTGAAGAAAGAACGGTTCTGAAAAATGATGCCATAGTTCGTTACCGAACTCCATTTCTTTGATAGAGAAATATTAATACAAGTACGATGAGGATAATGGACAACTTTCTCCAAAGGGGACACAAAAAGAATGCTTGCGCTACAGAAGTTTAATGTTGATGATTCGCTAAATTGTTGAGTGAAATGAAAATCATTTCGCGGACAATGAATTTTACTCTGTATACCGATTGTCTTATTATTGAACTATCATTCGAAATGTTCATTAATAAGAATACATTACTTTTAAACGCCCTCTTACACTTAACTAAAATTGGTGATCTTTGAAATGACTCTTTTCTTGCAAATCGTTACGTTCTCCAAAACGTGTGCTTCTCGTGAATTTGGACTCATTTCGGCCCACATTGCCGAAGCGTCGCGAGCGGGCGGGCGGAAGGTCGCGCGCCATACGGGATATTGCGGGCTAAACGCGACTGATTCACGCGTCCCTGAGGAAACCTCCACAGGTGTCAATTGTCGATGACGCCCAGAAAAGTCCACGTAACGTGATTCAGTATTTGTAGGAATATATAAAATATTGCGCAAGTTTAATGGTGTAAATGCGAAAATGTCTTGGGAATGGCTTCTTATGGACATCAATGACTCCGCTTGTGTTGCAAGTGGGGAAGATGTTCGTGCAATAGGCTGTGGGACAGGAAGAGTACATGACGAGTCGGCATGTCAGTGTACATATAAATACGAGTACTGCACACGTACGACATACGACGTAGTGTGTAATAAAAAAGATGATAAAGTAATGTTTGTGCAGTTTATCAATATTGGCTATTTTATACCTCAGTATTTCGTGAGTTAAACGTTTGTATTGAGAATTTTTGCTAAGATATGAACACTAAGATCAGAATTATTAGGAGAATCATGTCGAAAACTGCATCTTGTTTTTTATTCAAGGCTGAGTCCCGATGCCTGATTGTAGCACAGCAATCTAGCGAACGATGGTTGACTCTCGTCTACATTCCAACAAGCATTTTATAAATTCATTTTCCATACTTTCTCAAAGTACTAAAACCAGATCTCAAAAACTCATGATGAAATGTAAATTTGTAAACCCGAAGTATTTATTAGAGCTGCAAGACACGCGACTTCAAGTATCACCAAAAGAGCAATTGAAAAGGTAGCTGAGCAATTGTCTTGTCACATCACTGCGTTTCGATTTTCCGTGAGGGGACCGCGAGCGCTAGCTCAGTGCATCAACTGATGCCACTGCAGCGCCTCTGACCGGGAGGTTCTATGTTCGAGTCCTGACGGCGGCAGGATTTTCGACACTAGCTTTTCAGCTAGGTCGAATTTAGTCGCTGTCTGAAGGAGAATTCTAGCGGCTGGCTGCTCTGATCGGTAGTTTTCCGTGGTTTCTCCGATCAACACCAGGCGAATGCCGGAGCAGTACCCTACCAAACGGGCCACGAACCGCGCGCGATCTGTCCTTCCTCTTCCTTGTCCTATCCTCTCCCCTTACGCGCACACTTACACTAACATGCACTACACTACCACATATCCCAGGAGACCGGTCGGGAGATTAGAGCTTGTCCCGGCTGGGGCGGTGCCCCGCTGGTGGGAGAGTCCTGGTTAGGGGGAAACCCCACTAGCCGACGGTAGGTCGGTGCTGGATCTCGCCATCCAGCGAGGGAAAATCACCGCCATCTCCCGCGAAAACCATGCACTACACTAACGGGACTAATGACCGAAGCAGTTGACGCGCCCGGAAACACGAAAAATCAATCAATCAATCCGTGAGGGGGCATCGCGGAATGTAGCGCGCGTCTAGGAGCAGCGCCAAGTCGCCAGCTTGGCGGTGGCGGCGACAGTCGCCCGTGGCTATTTCCGCGTGGGATAATGACGGCTTTCCGCGCGGGCGAAAAGGCAAGGGGGCGGGCACCTGGCACTCCGAGGCCGACGGCGCGGCGCGGGCAACACGGCGGCGCGTGCGCCAGGCTCGGGGCCCGCCTCCGCCCGCGCGCCATATACAGCCCGGCCGCGGCAAGGGCAGGGCCGCTCCGCTCCGCTTCGCCCGGTTTCCCGCTGGCTCGCTCCGCGCGGGGCTCCGATCTGGCCTTGCCTGCTTTGCCCGGCCCGAGCCAGTCTCTTGTTGCTATTCCAGCCGTTTGCCCCAACCCATCTCGCTTAACTTCTACTTCTTTGACTGATGTCACTGCCGTGACTCTGACCGGGAGTTTATAGGTTCGAGTCCCGACAGCGGCAGGATTTTCGACACTAGCTTGTCAGCCAGGTCGAATTCAGTCGCTGACTAGAGAAGAATTTTAGCGGCCGGCTGCTCTGATCAGTAGTTTTCCGTGGTTTCTCCGATCAACACCAGGCAAAAGCCGGAGCAGTACCCTACCAAACGGGCCACGGACCGCGCACGATCTTTCCTTCCTCTTCTTTGTCCTATTCTCGCCCCATGCACTCACACTTACATTAAGGTGCATTACACTAACACATATACCGGGAGACCGGTCGTAGGCTTCTAGCTTGTCCGGGCTGGGACGGTGCTCTGCTGGTTGGAGATACTTGGTTGGGGAAAACCTGGCTAGTCGACGGTAAGTCGGCGTCGGATCTCGCCATCCAGTGGGGGAAGATCACCGCCACCTACCTGTGAAAAAACCTGGACTACACGTATGGGACTAATGACCTTGGTAGTTGACTTGCCCGGAATCACTAACAATCGATCAATCGTCTCTGTCTCAAAGTTCTTAGATAGGGAGGAGGGCGAATAGTTATTGAATGACAGTTGCAACTATTAACGTCCGGATGCCTTAGAATATGTTTCGGTTTATCACAAGTATTTGCGCCTCTGTTCTACTACGCCACACCTCGGCTCTCCATTAGATTACCTCGGCATTCCCCGTCGACATCGTCTCGCTTGGTTTCGTCTATTTTGCTTCAGCCTACCTTGTTTTGCCTCTCTGTACACCATGCCTCCTGTTGTCTAAGTAAGCGTTCTCAATGTCAATGTTTTCAAAACATTCGTGTTTTATGGAAACATCGAGTTATTTAAGGCGATGGTTTTCCAACTTCAGAAGTTGTGCTCAATGTTTTCCGTTTTCGATGTTTTGTTTGTAAATGAAAAAGGCCTGTAATCACAATTTTGTGAAAGTTAAATTATGAAATAATAAATGATGATGCTATTGTCTGTGGATGTATTTGAAGTGAATTTATATCACTTTCATCGGCCACACTATCTCTACCCCGAGAGATGACCCCGATGCGTCGTGTTTTCTAAGAAATGCATCGCATTTCGCATTCGAAGAGGCGACCAACGTATGAGTATGTAGTAGGCGTATGGCCTCCTCCTTTGTTCCACTTCAGCGATTTGAGGAATCTATGACGCGTTGAAGAAACCCTGAGCGCTTAGGATTTCAGGCTCATTAATTATTAATTTTGTTTACCAATTAAATCATAATTATAAATTATTAATCGAGGTCACTAAAATGAAATTTTCCTCATTGAGAACATTTAATATTAGAGGTTATTAAACATCTTTTAAAATATCGATAGTTTTGGGGTGACGCATTATGAACATCGATCTTTAGAAACATCCATCTCATGTTGTCGTACCATCCGTGATGCTGTTCCCACTTCGTCTCCTCTCGTTCCGCCGAACCATCGTGCTATGCCTTGCCATGCCATCGTGCTGTACCCACGCACGCTCTCCATCCCTCGCCCTGCTCCCGTTTTCCGTTGCTTATTGTATCCCTCCCTTCACTTGATTCAACCTCTCTGACACCGCTCCGTTCTGACCCCAATCTACACTTTTTTGGTCTGTTTCTATCCGTTGTACCTATTGGGGAAGAAATTGCGGAGAAATGAATTAGATGTAATATAGCAGGTAATAACTCATGTGTAACTAAAATAATTGGCCATTGGTAAGGACATTTCTATGATGTGCACCTTTCTAAGGCGTGCACTTTGTCGTATTCGTAGTAAATATTTCCTTTGCTTTCATTTGTGATTTTACTCCTGTTATATTTATTTTATTATGTTTATTTTATTTTAGACATTGAAACATTCCCGTCTTCCGGTCATTAATACATGTGCTTCGACAGTAAATTTTACTTGTTTTTGTTGACACTGTAATAAATAATCTTGGAACATTTATCTGTGATTACGTGGATACACCGAGATGTTCAATGGGCGTTATATGATTCTCGCTGTCGTAGTTTCACGTTAGTAATTATCCTAGTTTAATTTTGAAACTATTTTGAATTAATTTCAAGATCTCTAAGAGCGAATGTAAAAAATACATGCATATTTCTTTTAATTTGTTATGTATATTTCTACACATAATTATTTAATGACGTATGAAACATGTTTCGTACGTCATTATATAATTCTCTGTAGAAATTCGTACATCGTTAAAGAATTGTGTAAAGCATCCTGCGGGAAACGCTGCAACCCGCTCATCACAAGCGTTATGTGGGTTGCCTATACGTTCAGGGGTTTCTACATTTGAAGTCTGCAGATACCATTTTAATCCTTTTAGAGGACAGAAATAGGCATTTCATAAACAGATGTATGCGAAGTATTTTCATAAACAAATATAATTGAATTATAAATCAATGTGGACTGTATGTAATAGTAGGAAAGGCGTTTTTTTTGTCAAAAGTCAAATGATTTCGAATTTTGACAAATAATTTCATACTGCAAAATAACTCCCTACAGTATGTAGTAAAGTGTACTGAATGTCAAACTATTGAAAGTTTCGTCAATTATAAATAAAATGCATTTAAATATATGGTATAATCAATCGTACACTAAATGTGAACAAATATATTGATTTGTTTTTCTTCCGAGTGGCATAAAAACATTTGTGACATGATGTCAAATACGGTTAATTTTTCTTGGCTCTTCGTTGGTCTACAAAATTGCATAGTGTCTCCGCATTATATTATTCTTTCCTGGCCACGCAGACGTGAGGTGAGAGAAACTCGATTCCGATGTATTCGTTACGCAAGCTCGTGCCGGCGTTATCAAGCGTTACGGCCTTGTGGCGCCTCGAAGTGGGAATACAAAACGATCCCGTCAAGAGAAGGAGAGACTGAGTGTGGAAAGAAAAAGCTTGCGAGTCCGGAGGCTGGCGATGACCCTCCGTGGCGGTCGGACTCCGGCTAACGACCTTGCGATCGCCGCCCACTTTAAACAGTTGTAGGCAGACTTTCTGCTTATAGTTGTAATAAGTCATCCGAGTGCCATTTATTATACTATTTTTATTATTATTATAATATATTATTATTTTATACTATGTTATTATTTTATACTATATTATTATTATTTTATAATATTATTATTATTATTATTATTATTATTATTATTATTATTATTATTATTATTATAGCCCGTTTAACTCCATGCGGGCAAAGGTTTCCTGAAAATTCAGGGCCAGCTGACCTTTTGATTGTGTTTTTGATTTTAGATTTTAGTTGTTTTTTTAGAGTTCGATGTGTTTAATGCAGGTTTATGAATTTTTATTATTTAATCTATTGCCAGTTCGTTTCTCTTGAATATTCTGAATTCAAATGGACTCTTTGAAAGAAAATGAAAAAGTACTAACTTGAAGGTCAAGCAGTACTGCTGTACTCAAGATAAAATTCATTTTTACTGTACAGAACAATGCTTCAATACATGGTCTACATGCACTAGAGCTGAATGGAATTTTTTGTATAGCTATATGAAGGAGGATTATTTTTTCGGATTTTTGTCAACTCGAAGAAAATCGTAATCTTCAGTGGGTATAAGGTAGTGAAATTCGAGTATATAAAATTATAATATTTGTGATTTGAAATGGTCCGTCTGCTTATATTTCAATTTGTGTTAATATGTTAAAAGAATATGTGTGACTTTCTCTTTCATCTCTCTTCAGTAAATGAAATACTTAAAATTCAATTAATGTAATTGTTACTTCTATTGTTGCGTCTTAAGTTGAGTACTTCCAGCGCAGAACGTGTCGACGAAGAAGGGATGGACGCCTAGACAAGCAGAGATGTCAAAGACGCGTCAAAAAGAGCGATGCTACATTTTTACGTCTCCCTGACAACGGTCGTTAAAGCGACGTGGACCCAACAGAGCAACCGGACGCGAGTGAGGGACGAGGGCGTTGGATCGGCTGCCTCGCGTGTGTCGCCCGCCGTGTGCGGCTGATTGAGTGGCGCGACGCCCCCGGTCTGCCACACCACGTGACCTCGCACAGCTCGTCTGCCCCCCCAGGCCCCAGCCCCCAGGCCCCCGCCAGCCCCAGTCCCGCCAGCACCCCACCCCCCAGTCCTCATTGCCCCAGCCCGCCTGCCCCGCTCCACAGTCCCTAGCCCCGTCCCGGCCCTCGCGCCCCCATCCCGCCAGCCCGCCCCCGTCCGCCCAGCCCCCTGCTCACGCCTCCAGCCCCCCAGCCCCCCCGACCCGCCCCAGCCGCCCCCCCCGCCTGTCTCATTCTGCGCCGTCCCACCCCACGCCACTCGCCGTCCCGCCTCCCGCCCGCTCGCCGTCCCACCCACGCCGTCCCGCCCCACCTTGTCTTGCCCCACGTCGTCCGGTCCCACGCCGTCCCGTCCCACTCCACACCGCCCCGCGCCACTCCGCCTTCCCCCCCCCCCCGACGCCCCCACCCGTCGCCCACCCGAGCGCCACAGCCGACACCTAGCGCGCCCACACGAAACGGAGAGTGAGGGGCGGGCGCCACGCCCCGAAGCGCCCACTCCCACTTCGGGCTTATTTTTTGGGGGTGTTGTATTGATTTTCTCCGGTTTGCAGGCGCTGGGGAACTGGACATCACTTCACGTAACAGAATGACATCGATGTTTTTGGTAGGAAGTAAAATAAACATTTCGCATTGCAATGTTCCCCTCATAAAAGAAAACAACAAAATATTTATAAAGTTCGCCGTCACCTTTTATGATATGTTGCTCTTTTGTTATCATTGTATTTTATTGTATTGTTTTATCACAAATTATTTTCTTTTATATTATTTTGTATTTAGAATGTTTCTAATGTTTAATTTTTTTTCTTACAGGTAAGTGATTCTGTAGTGGTTTCTAATACGCACGTCTTCACATCTCAGGTGAGTTTACATTGTGAAATAGTATATTCACCGAATCCGTGATGTGGAAAATTTTGTCTCGCAATTGCCTTTTAAGAGAACTCAGTCGTTAATTTAGAGAATTTTGTCCATAGTTTTGAATGTATCTTTGGGACTATATATTTCCGCATCCTTGTTTTTCAAAGCATTTGTGATTATCAAATAATTAATTGCAAAGGTGTTTTGTCATCACGGTAATTATTACCGTAAGATCAATAACTAATTTCACTTTAGCTAGATCCTGTAATATTTTGATTCTTTTATGTAGTAATTCGTTGGGCGCCAACGCATATTGGGTTGAGAAAAATTAGCAATTAAATACTACATTAAAATATATTTCATGTCAACATTATTTTTTTCTGAAAAGGTATTGAACAAATGCGTAAGGAAACCGAAATTTAGTTGTTAAAGAACAAATGATGTCAGTGTACAAGAAAGGTGGCACATTTCAGGAATCGTTACTTTTGAGTAAAGGCATGAAATAAATGTAGTGATTTGTTACAAGTTAAACTTTCATGAAGATGCCTCACAAAACAGCCAATATGTAGAGCAAAACATTTTGTCTTTGCGAAGTAAATAGCGGCGCTCAAATGAAAACCGTTCTCGAACAAAATAGAACGTTTGCCACTTCATTATGCCCCGACAATGTGCACTGTCTGCGATTCCCTGGAACGATGACGCAGCATGCGTGCTCAAATTCACGAGAGCAAGAAACGCCTCTCCACTTCGCGCACTTGTTGCTGAGGGAATGCCTTTGCGCACATTGCCCTCGGATCGTGCCCGCGCGACGGTCGCTAATCCCGCGTCTGTGGCGTGCGCGTGACCTCGCAGTGCTATCGTGTCACGCACCCGCGCCTCCGGCACTCGAACCCGGGTCCCCCGTATACGGCGGGTTGGGTGGTCGAGGGGGCTCCGGAGAAAACGTGCGTTGCGACAACCCCCAAGGCCGGCGCCGCCGCGCTGCGCGAGAGGGTTCGTCGGCAGTAGATGATAGGCGGGAGAAATCGATGAATTCAGATATACTCCTGGACGTGGAGGGTTGTGTGGGTTGTTGAAGAACACAAGTGCTTTGTTTCGCGCGCGGAAATGTGTCACGTGGGGGACGTCCCGATGCGCAGTCTCTTCGATTGTATTGTTGCTTATTGGCCCATATTCCAATTAAAAGGAAGAGAAAGCTTCAAAATATGATTTATTGTTTAGTGATCGCAAAAAATTCGGTATTGTCGATCCTTGCACAATTTTGCGAACATTGATATTTACATCACTGAATTGTTTTTCTGTAGATAATGATGTTTTCCGAAACTTTGTAGATAAAGAATTATCATCTCACAATGGAAGTTATTGGCTTCGAATTGTATTATTATTATTATTATTATTATTATTATTATTATTATTGATATTTAACCCTTATTAGAAAATTTGTAAGTAGGAAAATATTGTTTTCGCGGTATTTAAATATCTACAAATTTTGTACGCTCAAAGTTTAATAATTATTATGATAGTAATTATTATTATTATTATTATTATTATTATTAATTACTATCGCTGTAAGTGATGTATTATAGATTAGAATAATTAGTGTCGATGCTTCTGGATAATAATGTGTGGGAATGGAGCATCTTAACAAAAGAGTTCTGTGCGTAAAGAAGTTCTTCATTCACTGAATAGCATACAGTATAAAGTATGTCAGCATAATTAGCACAGTGCCCGACGAGCCATTTTGTAATTGAATGATGTCCAAGAATACAGAATTGTTAGAGATGCGGTCATTTCCGTGGTTACGCCGTCGATCCATCACGTGTCTATCGGAGCGTGTCCGCAACGACGAGCCCCTTGCTTGCCGGGGACGGGGCCTCTCCCACCGCGCCTCGATCGAAGCGCCGCCGCCGCCACCGCCACCGCCCAGTTGACGGCGGCGGCGCCCACGTGCCGTCCGGCGCGCGTCCTCCGCCGAAGCGCCCGCGCCCGCGCCCCGCACCGCGCCGCGCCGCGCCGGGGCCGCCTCGCTTAGCGCGCGCCTCTTATGGAAATCGCCCGGAAAGGTGCTCCGGCGCGCGATGAGGCAAGGGCTGCCGCCGAGAGAATGGGAGGACAAAGTCGCCGCGTCCGGAATTTGGTGACGGCTAGGCGCATATGGTAGGCAGACGTCCTTTTCGGAGATTGATACTGTTGGCGCTAATGTTGCCGCTGCGAAAACGTAAGAACGAAACCGGTACAGATAATAATTTGGAAAAAAACAAAACATGGGTCATATGGCGCGCGGTTCGAGGTGGGCGCATAAACGACAGCGCCCGGAATTTGGTGAAGTTTCGGCGCAGATTTTAAAGCATATGTTATTCAGACATAGTTTTCAGGTCCTGAAAGTGTAATACGGCATCTATTACAAGATTATTATTGTAAGATGTTCTAAACACACGTTAAACACACGGACACGTTTTGATTCAATTTGTATTAAAATTATCCATATGTGAAATTATTAATTTTAAAATTATTAAAACTGCAATTGGGTGTAACCCGGTGGCAGTAAATTGGAGAGTGTTAATTTAATTTTGGAGAGTATTCATCTAATTTTATAATTTTCTTTCAAGACATACAGCAGTTTTTCATATCAATCTGTTCAAAAAAATATTAAAATCGTCTATTTTCTTTATGGACGTATGAAATTTTAAATTTTGTTTTTGGCCAAAACGTAAACAAGTTGTATTCACTTGGTATACATTCATATTCTTCCCTTTAAAATTGTAGAGGAGAGGATGAGCTATAGTAATAATTCATCGTCGTCAGAAAACCTTTATAACAGATTTGGCTGTGCCTCAATGGATAACACGTGTCGATTCCAAGATACGATCATCTCCTGCGCCTTTAGCGGCAACGGTGATCGACCATTACCAATCGAGCGGCGTGATCATTACTCTCGACGCAGTTTCGCGGAGATTCGATGCAAAATGATGTATTGGCCGCCGTAACGAGCTGCCAAGGAAAAGGGAGAAAGCGTCGGCGTCCCGACCATAAAAGCGCGAAGCGGCCACTTGACGGGGCGGCCCTGACGTAAGTGCTGAGGCGGCGGCGGCGGCGGCGGCGGCGACCGAACGCGGGCGTTTGACTCATCGCGCCCTCTGGGGCCGGGGCGGCCCTTGCTCCGCATCGCCTCGCGCCCTCCGCCTGCTTCGCGGCGTTTCGCTCGTTGGGCTTGAATGTTGATCCTGCGCGAAGCGGCTGCGTAGGTGACGTAAGCGGCTGTTCCCCGGACTGTTTACTCCGCGGGCGGGCGTTGAGTTCACCAGCCGCAATGCGCCGTGGGGATTTCCCGCGTCATGCGCTTACTCTCGCCTTATATAGTGAGCTGCAGATCACGTATATGAATATGCATGCTACTAGAAGTTAACGTATTGTTATATTTGTTTCAGTCGACGTCATGTCTGTATGAAGTAAACAGGAGCAATAATATTTTCATCGCAATGTTCTCCTAAATGGTACATTCTTGCTATTGGTAGAATTTCTGACCGGCTTCGGACAGCTATGTCCAACAAAGAAGAAAATGAAAATATTATTACAATGCTGGCAAACCTGCTGCGTCATATACGTAAGTGCACAAGCGTATTGCTGTAAACTCAAATTTCGAGGAAGGATTGTAAGAGAATTGGCAAATAATTGAACTTTCCGTAGCCCTGGCATGGTTCCGAGACCTTCTGCTAGAAAGGTTGCACACTATCTAATGATTTCCGTTAAGAACGCACACACGTATCACTCACGCGGTTTCGTAGATTTAGGCAGCGCATTTGCACATGTGCGAGGACCTTGGGCTCGCGACCTTCCCGCATGTCCCCCGCGCCCCGCCAAGGCCGCCAGTTTCGCGGGCTCGGCCTCGAATGCGGGCTACGGCGCCAGACCTCCTGTGGGGAAGAGCCGTATGTGAAAATAACACCTCGTCCCCCGGCGCAGGGCAGAAAGAGACACGCCTGGAAAGCGTCTCGTTATTCCAAGCCAGGAGAATTCTTTTTCACGTTCCCACCTAGTTTACGTTCCTGCGCTGATCTTCGTAATGCTATTGTCGATACAGAAAGAAAAAAACGTCTCGAAGATAGTTATTTTTTATGTGAGTGAAGAAACCATGCTTAAGAAATACAATAAATCCTCGTTAGCACGATCTCGCTTAACACGAATTTCGCCGTAACACGGCAGTCCCGGCGAGGTATTACAATAATACGGAAATTTATAATTCTCTAATAACACGCACTCCGATTATTTCGATCCCTTGGAATTCGTGTTAATGATGGTTTGCTGTCGTATGTTATTTGAAGATAGTCCCCAAGACAACTGATACAGGTGTCAGGTGTCATATTTATTCGTCTAGTTCCTTGAAGGGGCTAGCGGTGAGACTATTTTGAGAAGAATAGTCTTCCACTTTTTCAAAAAGCGAAAAGCTCTTGAAAAATGGGCGATAAGAGTCACTCACACGCCACAGGTATTCGTGGGGTATTCTTTGAATGTACCTTGCACTACAAACCTGGTATCTAAATGTGTCAAGGTTTACAATTTGCAAAAACATTACTTTTTCCACGACACACTTCGATAAGTTCAGCAATTCGTCATCCACACGGCAACAGGGTACATTGCCTGTAACCACCACGCCGCAGGCGTCGCCAGCAGCAGCGGCAACACAAACGCAGCACGCGACACGAGGATGAATCGGCTCAACATGTCTCCGCGTGAAATATCACCGTCATTTCAGGGTGGCCACTTCTTGGAAAACATTGGAAACGAGGAAAACTCAAGCATTTCGTGATTGGGAAAAATGGAAAATAGGGAATTTATAGAAGGGTTAGAAGTTGGGAGAAATTTTAAAACTTATAAAACTAGAAATTATTCCTTAAGAACATTTACAGCGTTATTTTTTCTTCTTTTTATTTATTAAGAAACTAGTTTTGATTTTTAATTTGTCACTACAAAATCTGAGTGCTGACAAATTAGTATTAGACTTTGACTGTTAAACCGGAAAAATTAGGGAAATTTGTTCCGATAAAAAAGTAGCCACCTTGCTTTTGCTTGCCATGTTGAGATAACTCTCAGGAAGTAACGTCATAATTAGAGACCGGAAAAATATGTGGTATGAAACGTCAAAATATGTACATAAATATGTAACGAAAACAGTAAGAATATGTAATAATATGCAAAATCGGATGTAATATTAAAATACATTCACATAACACAGTTACATAATACGAACTTTTATAAAAAAAATGTCATATGCAAATTTTAAAAACAATTAAAAAACTGTTTAAAATTCATTGGAAAGCACAAGTTGAAGCACATTTGCACCATACAACTTTCCCATAGGTAGTAAAACTTCACAAACTGATGTCCAAAAACTGCAGATATCTGCGCCAGCAACAATCACTGAGCATGCAATATCTCATCAAAGTATTACCCGACAGTAATCGACAAGGTTTCTTGAAAATTAAGATTAAAGATCGCCAAACGCGGCGTCAGTGATACTTTTCACACTTAAAAGTGAAAATGAATGTCGCTACAACGCTCTTCCCACCACTAAGATAACTGAAACAGGCGCCCCCGACAGTGAGAATATCCGATCGCGTCTACATGTAGCGTACATCGAATAGTATGCAGTAATAATAAAGGAAGAATTGCTGAATTTAAAAAAAACAAACTTCTTTTCATAAAAATATGTAAGAAAATCGACGAAAATTGATAAAATAAAAAATATGTTGTGAAAATAGCGAAATATGTATAATATGTAACAAAAAATTTATGTTAGGACAATTCGCCAAAATTAAAATTTTGAGCGCCATTGAATAAAGACAAGAAATACGTAATTCATAAAAATCCGTCTCTGTCATAATTGTACAAGAATAGAAACCGTACTGTTGCAGATTTACAAAAGTATCATTTGCGCGGCAATGCTGCTTTCAAGGCCCGGCTTCACCGAGATTGCCTTGGGATTGTAGGGGACAAATACTACGAAAGGTCGGAGAGTGTCCCTTTCATCGGCCACGCTTTCTATCCGTGTGTGTGGTGATAGTTCAACTCTCGTCCGCTTTACACGGAGGTCGCCCGACCTGTTCGATCACCAAAGAGGTCGCAAGTCCTGTTCCAGCTCATCCACCTCTCTTTTTGTCTACAGGGATCATCTTTGGAAAAATTGAAAGAGAAATTTTCATCTGAACATAAACCTTTTCTGTCAGTCCAACCAAGAAATTACCAATAAATACAACACCCTGAACGGAGAACCCTTTGCCTTTGCCTGCGAAATAAACGATTCCTCTCAGGTTAAACCGTTCTCCAGCAAAATGCATTTTTTGATATGCCTTTTTTTTTTGTGCAGCGACATGTCAGATCCTCTTATTCTTGTTGATCGTGAGTTGCTGCATCTGAGTAAATGAAAGAAGGGTTTCTTTTTTCCGGCTGAGGTATCGCGGACACTAAAAGATTCTAAAGAGCGTGTTTCTCGAGTTAACGTGCATTCGTTCCGGTTCTTGCTTCAGAATTGACTCGTACGGCCTACTTCTGGAAGTATTGCCAATGTATGCAGATGACTGGCATTCTCGTGCCGTATTTTGTTAGAGCTAAATGATGAATATGGAAGTTCATTTTTCTGTTTTCAGCATACAGGTAAGATCCGTTGCGAAAGTATTCAGGTGGGTTGCAGAAAAAATTAATGTTATAATGCAGTGCTATCCCAAGCACAAAAGGTTCCAGATGGTGAGTTTTAATATTTTCTCTTTTGTTCATCTCCAACTCGTATGCTATTTAGTATATTCTGTAATTTCTAAATATAGTATAATTTATTGCGATTTAACTTTATTTGAAATGTTCACGGTAATTTTATTTCTGATTAATACAATGTAAATACAAGCTACAAGTACACATACAACCGGTTTCACGAGAACAGGTCGGTTCCACATGTTAATTATAAGGCTCAATGATATATCTGGATTGCGTTTTGAACAAGCGAAAGATGCGTCGTGCTGTATGGGCTTCGTTGTCTACTTAAAACTGTTGTCCATTGTCCGACTTGCTTGTGGAGTGAATATTTTAAATATGGGTAGCTGAACGAACTTCAGTGTGTAAAAGGTGACCGCCAATATATGAAGGAAATTCAGAATAACACTCATTTCTTGAATACGGGAACGTCGCCAGCTGTTGTTCCCGTTTGTTTTGACTTGTGACGTGTGTTAGGAAGTGGGAAGAGACTGGATCGCGCTGTGTGGCGCACCCGCGACGCGGTCTTGCAGAGGTCACCGCGTACGTGTCCACTCCCGCCCCTCCGCTTTCCAGGCCAATGGGCCACCATTGGAGGTCCTCCGCGGCACCCTTGAACCGAACCGGCTCCGGGAAGCGGGAACCACCTCGGCAAGATTCTGCTTTTAAGGAATTCGGCCTTGCACTTCTTCCAAGAGTTGATGTTAACCTGAGTCTTTCGAGACGACAGAAGTACAAGATTCGGTCCTTACAGTGAACCTAAAAAAATGTAATATTTTTCTTAAAAAAGATTAGATTGAAATCTAACATCCTGTTCATTTGCTGCATTTTTGGAAGCATGTGATTTTCTTTTTGCACGTTGCGCAATGTGAGGGCCGGAGATATTTTCTTTTAAACTTTTTTCGAAACGCTCGTAGAGGTGAGAGTAGATTTTCTTGATACCCTGGTATAATGATCGTGAGAGTTTGTATACCGTGCGCTCTAGTGGCGAACGTTGAAACTACATCGAACTGGCCGGTCGCAGCGCGTCTGGGGGAGTGGAAGTGCGCTGCCACCTGGTGGCGTTGTCTAACAACTATGTGAGTTCGTTTCTTGCCCAGCCGTTGATGTCGCGTCTCTCCACACATACAGAGCGCGCTCGTTCGAGCTCTGCGGGCATGCCTGGCATCTTAAGGTACATTTATTTTGACATTTACGGTCCTGTAACAGGATTTTCGAAGTAGCTCGGAAGTGACGATCATTTAAGAACTTAGCTAAGTTAGATTCTGGGCACTAAGTCGCTTACTGTGCGTGATACATCATATTCAAATAAACATTATTTTCAAGCTCTTATCTTTTATATAACTTTGGAAATTACATTCACACTTATTACGTGTTCAATTGAAGTGATCTTTTTATTTTGGAAGTTTTCTAATTCTTGGTCGCTCTGGTACATCCTAATGTTTATTCTGAGTTACATTCCAGTTTTTATTTATTTTACAACTTGATAAATTCTTCAATTAAAATGCATATCAAATCATGTTCGAAAGATTATTTCTAGGAATATAATATCTGCTAACATAATTGTTACTTGGGAAAGTGTTTTTGTGAAACGACACTCCTTTTAGATATCATGTTTTTCAAATAATTTATTTGTATTGTTTGAGGAAAAAGTATTAACAGTTATTTCTACAAAACATTTCTGAGTGATACGTATTAAAATTTGGTATTACACTTTCAATCAATTAATTATCCTGTAATAAAATAAGTGCAAGAACAGCAATGCAAAGGGATGAAATTGTAAGGAATAAAGGGATGTCAAATTTAAAGGGATGAAATTGTTATAATTTTGCAAAAAATAAATTAAAAATTCAAGGCAAGACAAATTCATTTGAACATTCTCTAAAATGCTCTTAATTTTCTTTTGTTTATGAGAATGAACTGCATTATAGTTTCAGTTTCTTCAATTTCGGCACTCTGGGCTGTGTTGTTAGACATATTTTAACACATACACACACATTTACAGGGCGTTCATAAATTTGCGTAGGGGGAAAGGTATTAATCGAGCCGACACCAAGTTTGCTAACCATATAACAATCATCATATATGCAATGAATGATTCTGAAAAGTGGGAAGAACACTTTCTCCAATATTCCCAAGTCTTTTCAAACCAGGCATTTACGTGTTCCCGTGCCGCCCTGGTTACCAAGACGGTCCAGACTGATGATTATCATCACTAGGGAAAGTATCTTAAGGTTCAGCACCTTTTCAAAAATACAGCTGTTTTCATACAGAAGTTTAATATATGTATATAGGGGAATGAAATGAGGCGAAATAAACACAATTTGCTGCACCGTTTTGTGAGATTACTACATTTTGCCACCTTTTCCTCCTTTTTGTATGCTTCTCCACTCTTTTCTGCGTTTTTAAGCGATTGGGCAGAAAAAGTGTATTTTTCTCTCCCTTCTTAAAATATCATTTAATCAGAAATCAACAATATTAAAAAATATTAAAATATATTTTACGTAAACCTCCAGTAATTTATATCCCAGCAACAATGGTCAATCTGCAGCCGTAAAGTCAAATTTTAATTTCAACAGTGTTGCTGCAACAGTTTAACCTTTTCCTGCTGAATGTAATGCTGCCTTAGGCAAATCGGGACATTAAGTGGGTGGACAGAAATCCACTTGTGTGTAACCTGAGGAAAATGGTCACTCTTGCCATCGTGTCGCCGTCAATACTAAAATAGCCCTGGCAGCGCTTGTGAATTTGGATGGGAGTCAGAGGAAGTTGCCTGTGCTCTCAAGAGCACCGAGATTCCCCCGTGGGCATAATATGTGTGTTCTAGAAACTGAGTTCATGTAACTGGTATACACCTTAATAGGGTTGTTACAGTAGCACGTTTTTTGCACATTTTTGCATGTATTTTCAGAACTTTCCCCCCCTTTTACGACCATAATTTGCACCTCAAAATCTTTTCAGTAGTCATCACCTATGAAGACGAAAGTGTCGTGTTTTTGTTATAAAGAATGCATTTTGAATTGTATCACTGTTTCTTGTATTTTTCGTAATGAAATTAATCGAAGCTACTTGAATATATTGTGTCAAGTAACATAAAAAGTTTAGATGTGGTGACAATAAGCTTAAGAGCACGATAACTAGGATAATAGAATTCCAGCAACAGCATAAAAAAAAACAATTTAGTCGCCGACTAGTTGAAAGTGCTTCCATTCCTCATCTTGTCATGCACTCTCGCTTTGCTTTTGTCTCTTGAACACGCGTTGCATTCGTTGCGGTGGAATCCACAGAGCGCTTACAGAACACCATCTGGCAAGGGTCCACATTTCGACACAAAACTCCTCTAAGGATGTGTTGTGTGGAACAATTGAACGTTGACTGGTCCTAGAAGCTCGGATTCTCCGTCTTCAACGTTCCTTTCCAACTGTAAAACCCACTTCGCCACGACGCAAGTTCTGCCGCGAAACGAGCCCCAAAAGAAAGTGTCTTCTCGTTGATTCGTGCGGTTCTTTCCCGAATCGTTTAGCGGTTGTTGTTTTTCACTTACTTTCGCGGAACCGACGCAAAAGCGACGGCTGCGTCGCTCTTTGTGTATGAAAGCGCTCTGACCAATGGAGAGAGAGATTGTTATACATCAATGGATCGGAGGTCGCGCCCGACTTTTCGTCTGGGAGAGCCGCGGCCTCGAGGGCCACTACCCGTCGAGAGGTGCTTGTCCCGTTTCCGCTCTAGTGGGCAGTATAGTACCCGAGTGACCGACCGCGGTGAAACCGGCTGTTTGCGAAGAAAGATACTGCGTGGACATGCACTTCGTAAACCTGAGATTGAGTGTGTCATACACAGTCAAAACTGTTTCTCTTTACTCTTGTAAACATTACGAATTTTCTATGCATCTATAATGTAATATCCATTTTCTATCCTTTCAAACAATTCGAGTGATCGTTTGTGTCTGGAATAAAGGGATGTATAGTTACCAGATGTTTATTTATTGAAGAACATTGCACCTGTTGCTCGCTCTTATCCCAATGCTACATTCTTTCTTATTCACACAGAGGTATCTACGGCATCTGGCATTTAATCATTTAGATCTCTTGTGTTTATATCTAGATTCTTGGAGACAACTTTCACTTGGCTTTTAAACGCACTTCAGTAGCCAGGACATCGGTATTCCCGCAAGTGCGAGCTTCCTCATTCCCTGCTCGAGATCGGCCCGCGCTCTCTAGTGGTCAGTCCCTCTGCGTCCACCTCCACAATGATCCCTTAGTGCCGCGGCCGTCGCCTCCATCCCCGTTGGTCGTCGCAGGCGGAATGAGGAAAAAGATTTTCCCCCTCGGCTGCAGCGCCGGTGCATTCGCGAGTAATTGCAGGAAACGACAAAATAACCCCCGCACGCGCGCGCTGCAGTGCCACCGCCGCCGGGTGGAAAGTGCAGCGGGCACGCGGTGAAGTTGTCGCTGCACGACCATGCCCGCCCCTCCCTGCGGATGTCTTCTTGAGCCTCTGACTCTAGGGAGGCGCGAGGACTTAGGGAATTTCTTGCCGCTCTCTTCCTGTATTGCTTACGATTTATTTTGGTGTGGGAAGTCAATAAATTAGTTTCGTATAGTTGCGCAGAGATGTAGTTGCTTAGTTCGAGTAGCTGCTTAGGTTGGCGCATTAACAGACTCATGTCGAATAGAAGTCTAGAATTATATTAGAAGGAATAATATGTGAGGTTGATAGCTGAGCCATAATAGGCTGCCTATCCACTGAAACCAAAGGTTGGTAAATGTCACATCCGCTATAGATATTGATTGATTGATTGATTATCCACCAAATTAAAAGGAATACAGTGTCATTCCGTAATGGAAATTCAACGTTGGTAATTGACCCCCCCCCCTAACAAATATCTTCTAGATACCCAAGATGATGTTTTTGGAGGTTATCCGTATAGAGATTTCGTGAGATAGTACGACCCTCTGAAAAACGAAATCCTAAACAACTCTCAAACTACTCTCCAGGCATTTAAAGCTTGAAATTGCGTCAAAGACGTGAATACTCAGCACTTTCATTTAAATATTATTATTTTTCTAAACTACAATTTTGACCAATTGTTTGATGCAGGAAAGAAATGAAATTGTACAGTACAAGCCAAAACAGGCTCAAAGAGTCGCTTGCACTTGGCAAGCCACGTGGATGGACCGGGCGTGTAGTGCGCGACCTCCTCCACCGCTGCGTGACAAAACTCGCAGACGTTACGCCAGACGCGAACCCGGTTTCGTGCGGCGAGTCAGTAACCTAAACCGGCCTCAGCGCCCGGCTGGCTTCCGAAGAGGCGCAGTCCGTGCAAAGGGCCTACGTCTCCGCAGCATTTCAGCTGTGCTCTGGCCTCCATTCCTTTACTCAGTGTCAGCATTGCCAAGTAATTGATGAGAAGGATTTAATAGATAAGATATATATTGCCTTCAAAACACTCCATATACGAAAAAGTCCCCCCCCCCCCCAAGCGGCGATCCCTGTTCTATTGAACATTTAGTGGCGACAGATTTGGGAAGAGAAGCTGAAAATTCATTGTCGTTGTTCAATACAGCGGGAAGGAAGCAGCAAAAGGAAAACCAACGTCCCGTTATTTCAGTGTTTTGGTTGGATTCTAACATCACAACGGCTGTTTTTGTAGTTCCTTATTCGAGATAAGGGGTAAAAAAATTTCTTCAAAGTGATAGGGAAAAAATCTTTTTTTTGTTTTAAACAAAATCAAATGGATCAAAAATTCTTACTTCAAATTTTATTCTTTCATAAGTTTGAAATAAAAAGGTTTTCATTCAAATTTTAATGCATGCAGTCGAAGATTGCTTACGAATAAAGTAAGATAAAGCTGAAACGTTTATTAAGTGAATGTTCTCAAAGGAATTACAATAAATTATGGATCTTGCATTTTTACGTATAATTCTCCAATATTTCTTGTTAATGTCAAAATTTGCATTTGACTATTTATAAAGTTTTTGTCAATCTGTGACCCCCGTTTTTTAATAAATCCAAGATTCCGAAAACGTGTCCATACCGCCTAAGAACGGGGAAAGAATATTTTGAGCGCCAACGCGGAATGGATATTTGGAATGATAATTAAATTTTAAAAACAAGAGGGCCATACCTTAGACCAAGGGCGAGACCGGAGGTCGGATGAAAAAAAAGTTCTTTTCTGAGTAGCAGCTGAACTGGGCGGACGTATGGAAACGGTACGCCAGGAAGTGACATTGCAGCAAACTTCAGTTTAACTTTTCGAGAAACTCTTCTAGAAGACCAAAAGAGGTAATTATTCTGTTATAAATTGATTTAAACATAATCTTAGAGAAAGATAAAAAAACTTATGAATTTATAATGGAAGAATTGGGAGTGGATTTGAATAGATGGCAGTTAATAGCTTGCATTCATTTCTCTTTCCATTTTTTTTTCTCTCCCATCCTTTCGTATATTTAATCTCTCTTGAGTTGTGCTCATATAAAAGGGGTGATCTCTGGATTCATTTTCACTTTGAATATCAGTTGGTCATTAACTGTAATCGAAATAAAGTAAAATTCATATGAGTATTCAAGCATATAAAACTTGAACAGAAGAAGAAGGCGATTTCTGAGGAGCAACGGCGTTCTCAGCGAGGCCACGCCCTTAAAGGCAAACGCTCGGTGGAAGGTGTAGAAGGAACAAAGTGGACTGCTCTGGACCGAGAACACAGTAAGTTCGTTCCAAATAAAATGTTTTGTAGGGATGGGGTGATTCAGTTTAATAAGAAAGCTCATTCTGTATCTATCCGTAGAAAGAAAAGGAGGTAACAGATTTACCACGCTTAAAGATAAGAAAAGTAAAAGTACATTTGTTTCCGACCTAATACGTGAGAACAATCAATCTTTCTTTCAAAGGATTTCAAGATCAAATATTGTAATATAGTGTTTAAAGAGTTTGTGTAAGAGTATAATTATAATAATGTAATTCTCTGGATTTTAGAGAGAAAAAGAGTTTCCTTTGTTGTAAAAGTAATGTTAAGGAAAAGTATTAATTTTTGATTTTCAATGTTGTTTCTTTCAAATTTTGTAAAGTAATATTTTAACGATTCTTTCAATTTCTGAAAGTGTGTTTGTTAAACAATTGGTTGTAGATGAAGTAGAAATTGTGTATTGAGTTATTAGTGTGTGTTTTTTCAGTAAAAGAGTATTCTGTATTTGATTTTTTCTTATGTGCCATTGTATGTATTTGTAAAAGCAGCCAATATTTTTAGAATATTTCTGAATTTAGTGAAAAGTGATTCTCACCCGAGTTGTTTGTAATTTTGCATCCAATCAAAAACGATCTTACGCCCCTCCCCCCTATTTTTATTTATTGTTCCACACTGGGACGTCTATACTGAGCTAGTCGACCATCTGGTGAATTTGTTCCCCCCCAAGACGTCTCAGGTCGGGTGCGCCTACGGCGTACCGCGCACGACTGTGGCTCGCAATTGGCGCCATAAGCGGGCTCGATTATTGGATGCATTTGACAAACTCGTTTTGGGGAAAAACGAGACCAAAATTTGGTGTAACTAAATTACTAGTACAATTGAACCCAGTTCACTAAAATTTCTGACAAGGTTGCAGAGTACAAGTGTGTTGAGTAAAAGTGTTTTATTTCAGGAGGTTTTTTAAAAAGGATATTTATTATATAGAGTTTATTAGTTTCAAATTGTTCTGGTATTTCTGGGGAAATATTTTGTGGGGAAGGTGTATGGTGTCGGGGAAAAAGAATTGATTGATTCTAGGCAGTTAATAGATTCAAAATGGCAGATAAGTATAACGTGGCTGGGATTTACCTACCGTGGAAGGAACTTCTGAGGAATCAGATAGCGATAGGGAAACTGGGGGACAAGCACCGGTACGATGATCGTGGAGAGCGACGGGAGTAGAACTAGGAACGGCAGGAGAAACTAGTGAGACGTCGCCGACAGAACCCGCCAACGCCAACACGAGATCAGGATGAGGAAGAGACAAAAACCTCGGGAGAGGCTAATTCAATGATGCAGTTAATAGGTCAATTTATGCAACAATTAGATGTAGAGTTAGTCATGCAGGAGGAAAAACAGAAACCATAAAAAATTAGGTTACTTTGAAACTAAATTAGAGGAGAACAAGCTTAAAACAAATTGGGAAAATAACTCGGCAATAAATGCATTGGAAAAAAAATTCAGGATTCAACACGAAATTAGAAAATAATAGAAAGTTAGAAAAAAATTTTAAAGAAAGCACAGTTTACTGAATTAGTGGAGAGTGGAAGGTCAATTTTAGGCGAGTTCAGCAAAATTAGCACGAACCGAGAACTTAGAAAAATTACGGAGCTGGGACTTGAATTAAAAGAAAAGTGGATCAAGTAACGAAAGAATTTTGGGAAACTAGGATCGAAACACAATCGGATCTTATAACCACGTATCCGACAGGCAGATTGAGGTAGAAAAGGAGTAAAAAAGTTCCGAAATTGTTACTGAACAAGTTCGAGTTCAACTAATAAATTAGATAGTGGAATAAGGCTCTTTCTGAACAGGATGGCGTTCTACAACATCAAATTAATGCATAAAAGAATGAATAGTAGAACTGAAAAAACAATTAGAAATTTTCCATGAGTGGAGGAAGTTTTCAGACGTATGTTTCATTACCGTGTCTCTAATTTCAGTGCAGTGGGAGATGAAAATCCATGTGTATTTATGAAAAAGTAGATAATTTCTTTTCTTTAATTGTGTTCCGGACAGTAGAAACTAGAAACGTTTATCAGATGTTGCAGGGTAATGCACGAATCTGGGCAGATAGTTTAGGAGAGTTTCCCAAACTATGGCCGAATTCAAAGAAAATTTTATTCGAGATATTGGAATAACGAAACTCAAATCAATTTTAAAGTTAATGTAATGATGGTACGTGGAAGAAGATACGATGTCCATGCAGGGAAAATGCAACGGAGAAATTAGCTTGTTTCAAATTGTACTCCGACGATACCGGATGAAGAAATTGTCTGTTTATTAATGCTCATTTCCTTCCTCGACCCAAAAATTTTTAAAAATCTCTTTCAATGTCCACTGAAAATTAATAACGCAGCTAAGTTGTATGATTCACTTTCGTGTATAATGAAAGGTTACAGAAAGCAGGGCAAATGCTAATGGTCCGTAAATGGTCAAGATAGCAGACAGCAACAACATAATGTAAGCAAACCAAAAAAGGAGAAACTTACAAACCGAAACATCACCAAGAAAAACAAACTTATGCTAGACAAGACAGGACCTCGTCTAGGGATAGAAATGAAAAATTCTATTGATAGAGGTTTTTCCCAAACCCGAAATACAGGACAAGTACATCTCGCGGACATGAGTCGGAAAATTAGAAAAGGGTTTTTTTCGCACGCCATCCCCCAAACCAAATAGAACAATCTAGTGAAGAAGAGTGGCGATATTATCAATCAATTAATCTCATTTGATGATGAACTGTCCGATAATCTCAATGCATATCAGAAAAAACAGTTAACTGAAGTATTACTTAGGAATCAAAGTGTTTGCAAAAACAAGAATCCAGTAAAGATTTTCAATTCGAAAAAGAATTAACAGATAAAACAACATTCACGGGTTACCAATATGTCATTCCAGAAAAACATAAGGAAGGTTTGGGTAACTCATTCTACCATGGTCAAGATGATATCATCATGAAGTCAAACCTCTTATCTAAATCCGATAGTGCTCGTAGAAAAGAGTAATGGAAGATAAGGTTGTGTTTAGATTTAAAGGGGATTGAATCAAATTACCCTTTCCGTACAGAGACGGACCTGTTTCGTGTAGAGTTTTAAATAATCAATTATCCGGCATCGTGGTTGAGTTCAACCGACTACTGCATCTGTTGGAAATAGCGATAGCACAGAATGTAGACAATATACGGGGTTTATTCACCGGGAATTTCGTATGTCTTCAAAAAATGCCATTTGGACTCAAAAACAGTGCATCTCTCTTGTACAATGTCTAGACAATATCATTGGCAGAAAATGTCCGCGATGTTTTATCTATTGATGACGTGCTTGTGTATTCTAAGACATTTGAAGAACACTGACTAAGCTAGATATTTTTTGAAATCTGATTGAAATAATTTACAACTGAATTTGGAGAAAAGTATTTCTCACTAAACAAGTTAAGTTCCTGGGTTATGATGTGACAGTTACGAGTCAAAATGAATATGGAAAAGATGCGAGAGATAGATAAAATTACCGCCAAAAAACACGAAACAACAAAAGTTTGTTAGGTTGCGTCAATTATTACGCCAGATTTATTCCTAATTTCGCCATCACATTGAAATATTTCTTCCGTGCTGCAAAACACACTAGATAAAGTGAATACAATCGGAAGAAAAATTTCCCCAGTTTGCGACCATTTAAAAGAATGAAATAAGTGGCAAAATGATGAAACAAACAGATAAAGTAAAAACAAAAAATCATGTAAAAAAAAAAAACAAGAGGGAGAAAGAGAGATAAAGAATAAAGACGAAAGAAGAAGGAGAAGAAGAAAGAAAGAAAGAAGGAAAAAAACAAGATAGCTCGACATTCCCAAAACAAGACAGAAGAAAAGGAAAGAGCATCAAGTTTGGGTTAAAGATTTTCAGCATATAAATCAAATTCCACAAATCTTTTTTCGAAAGAAGGTTATGTGACCGCCCGTTTTCTTAGATTCCGAAAACGTGTCACATACCCCTAAAAGCGAGGAAAGAATATTTGAACCCCGCCAACGCGGATGGATATTTGGAATGATAATTAGAATTTAAAACAAGAGGACCCCAAACCCTTTGACCAAAGGGCGAGACCGGAGGTCGGATGAAAGAAAAGTTCTTTTCTGAAGGTAGCAGCTGAACTGGGCGGACGTTTAACAGTAGCCAGGGAAATGACATTGCCAAACTGATTTGCAACTTTTTCGAGGGAAAAATCTTCTAGAAGCCAGAAAGTAATTATTCTGTTATAAATTGATTTAAACATAATCTTAGAAGAAAGATAATAAGAAACGTTATGAATTTATAATGGAAGAATTAGGAGTGGAGTTTTGAATAGATGGCAGTAATTAATAGCTTGCATTCATTTCTCTTTCCAGTTTTTTTCTCTCTCCCATGCTTTTCGTATATTTAAATACTCTCTTGAAGTTGGTGCTCATATAAAAAGGGGTGATCTCTGGATTCATTTTCACTTTGAATATCCAGTTGGTCATTAACTGTAATCGAAAATAAAGTAAAATTCATATGAGAGTATTCAAGCATATAAAACTTGAACGAGAAGAAGAAGGCGATTTCTGAGGAGCAACGGCGTTCTCAACCCGAGGCCACGACGCTTCAAGGCCGAAGCAGCTCGGTGGAAAGGTGTAGAAGGAAGCAAAGTGGACTGCTCTACGCGGCCGAGAACACAGTAAGGTCGTTCCAAATAAAATGTTTTGTAGGGATAGGAGTGATTCAGTTTAATAAGAAAGCTCATTCTGTATCTATCACGTAGAAAGAAAAAGGGAGGGTAACAGATTTACCACGCTTAAAAGATAAGAAAAGTAAAGTACATTTGTTTCCGACTTCTAATACGTGAGAACAGAATCAATCTTTTCTTTCAAAAGGATTTCAAGATCAAATATTGTAATATAGTGATTAAGAGTTTGTGTAAGAGTATAATTATAATAATAGTAATTCTCTGGATTTTAGAGAGAAAGAGTTTCCTTTTTGTTGTAAAAGTAATGTTAAGGGAAAAGTATTAATTTTTGATTTTCAATGTGTGTTTCTTTCAAATTTTGTAAAGTAATATTTTAACGATTCTTTCGAATTTCTGAAAGTGTGTTTGTTAAACAATTGGGTTGTAGATGAAAGTAGGAAATTGTGTATTGAGTTATTAGTGTGTGTTTTTTTTCAGTCAAGAGTATTCTGTATTTGATTTTTTCTTATGTGCCATTGTATGTATTTGTCAAAGCAGCCAATATTTTTAGAATATATTCTGAATTTAGTGAAAAGTGATTCTCACCCGAGTTGTTTGTAATTTTTGCATCCAATCCATAAACGATCTTCACGACCCTGCCCCTATTTTTTATTTATTGTGTCCACACTGGGACGTCTATACTGAGCTAGTCGACCATCTGGTGAATTGTGTTCGCCACCCCCCCCAAGACGTCTCAGGTCGGGTGCTGGCCTTACGGCTTGTACCGCACACGACTGTGGCTCGCAATACATCCCAACATTTCAAATTGTTCTAATTCTGTCCATCGAGTCCTATTTAGTAACCTGCACTTCCTCGTATGGCAAGTGTGTTTGAAGTACTGTAAAATATAAGGTAACTTCTTGTCGATGCTTGTTAGAGGACTACCTGTTTTTCTCGAACAGATAAAGTCCACTTTAACCATATTTCCGCCTATCTCGAAAATCCATTCACCTCACGATCTCTCTGCCTGCGCTGCTCTTCCTGCCGGTGCTCGAAGCTGTTCCACCTGAATAAATTTAGTTCGTCTGGATCGAGGTCTTCCCGGCTGTGAACTGCGTTCGCACAACCGCGCGCGCGTGCGTGCGTATTCTGTTTTCCTCAAGCGAACATCATTTTTGACGGAGGGGCCGTGCGTTTACAAGCCCTCGACCTGGACACCCTTGCGTCGCGCGTGGGCTCCTGCGGTCTGCACTTCACGCGAACCCTCCGGCGAACCGGTCTCGGCGTAGCTAATTTCATTAATAAATGCCGTAAGACGCTCCCAGTGACCGACATCACCGGCCTGTTCATTATTCAGATTGCCTGGTATTACGCCAATTTCTCCGCTTACGACGGGTCATTTCCACCATTAATTGAATAAATAGGAACGCCGCAGTTGAGGTGCATTCGAGGACAATTGTTTGTTTTAATGTGCTGTAAAGCAATTGCTCGAAAGGAAATATACAGTCGTAATGTTTGATGGGGGTTTAACGGCAACCAGCGTCGAGACATCCGGCGGTCCGCCTTCGTGACTTCCCGCGAAGCAGCTTGGGCGTCTTCGCCACTGACGGGCGCAGGAGTCGTGAAACTTTCTTTGGACCCCGAGTGGCTGCCGGGCACGCGAGGTTCGTCGATTCGCACCTGCACGCTCCAGTTTTTCCCGCCTTTTCGACTCCTCGTTCATCGGTTGATGAATTGCGTCGATGTTTCTGTGCGATCGACATTTTTTCAACCTCAGGATGCTGTAGAATGAAATTCGACTGACGCCGGTCGGATTAAGATGTGATGGAAACTCCTTGAATATGTGTTTCTCAGTTATGACTTTTGTGAATGTTCTCCGATTAAAAATGAATATTTTCACGTATATAATGTCCTGGAGGTATCACACTAATTTAAAATATTCTGATAATGAAGACCTAACGAATAGTGAAGGGTGCAACACTTCGCCCCAACAAACAACACTACCGCGTAAACAGCACAGAGTATTATTTTATTTCTTCAAAATATGTTGTGTCTGCATCATATCTACTTCAATTTGAGGCCTTCCGTATTTGAAAAAAAATCTTGATTTTGTAGGAGAGATGATTCTATCTTGAAGCTCGCAGTGATTTTCAAAATTTCTTCAAGAATGATTCCAACTTTATTTTAATACAGAACAATCGCTCATCAATAGGGCAAAGGACCGATTTTCACCGAAACATCAGAATTTTCGAAAATTGCGAAGTTCCATTTTTTTCGAACCTCTCATTCCTTAATGAAACTAAATTTTTGCTGTACAAGGTATTCATTCAGCATTAGCACTTTAGGGGGTTTTACGAATTCTTTTTCCAAAATATTAGTTGTGTTCGCGAAATTTTGAATCAAATTGTGTCGACTGTTCTAAACATACGTAAACAAGAGTTTAATTGCTCTAATTTTTTGTTCCGATTTTTTCTAGAGATGGAGAGCAATGTACTGAATAATAAGAAACGAGTGCTATTTTCATTGAAACTTTGGTATTTTTAAAAATTACAACAAAGCGAACATAATATTTTTTGTTTTGCTGCAGCAAGATGTTGCTACAAGGGAACATTACAAATGATTTACCAAAAAAATACGGTAAAGATACAAATAAAAATTAATTTTAAATGTAAAATTAGACTTTGAGAAATAAAACTGGGCTTCTAAGTAAAAATTAATGAGTAACTTTCATTTAGTTTTTGGATTCGGCAATAACTTTATGTAACAAACATTTCCCCCATATGACATTACCGAATCGAAAAAAATGTATGTTCTAAATGGTTGTTTTTTTAAATTTTGAAGTACGTGTTTATCGGTCGGTTATGCATTTTTGTATTTTAATTTTAAGCAGCTCTGCTTATAAGTTTAGTAATGAATTTACATTCCATAGCACATTAGGATTCATTTCGTCATTTGCCTTCAATCGAAACTAGTACTTTCGTATTCAATATCTGTTGGTAGAACTTTCTTGCTTTTTTCAAAACTGAAACAGAAAAAATCTAGATTATAGCTTTAAACGCGAACATATACCCATTTTCTGATTACATAGATACTCTTACCTTTATGTCTTTTAATCATAGTCTCGGTCCGCTTAACTTCATGCAGTATACGTACGATAAACCCGTTCCTCAGAGTCTGCGCTCAGTAATCTCTGAAGGAGTGCGTATTTACGTTCTCAATAGCCCGCTCTCGCGACAATAGATCAGCTTCGACTCTGCACTTAAGCGGCGAGACTGTGGAACACACGTTGTTTCACCTGTGACACTCTGGACACACCCCATTGTCGAAAGCGCCGTGTGTCGCGACAGGGAAAGCGCTTTTGTACTAGATTGATAATATCTAAGAATATCTTAAGAGGCTGCTTCTGATTTCTTAAGAGTTACTAGGGCTCTTGGAGGATCGATTTCTAATTACAATATTTGAATTTACCTCGATGTAAGTGCAGTTTTATGCTGCTGATACAAGGGCGTATAAAAAGGGCAAGGAAGGTTCAAGTAACAAATACCTGTCGTCTATCGTAAACGTAAGTATGAAATCGGAATTGAATTCAGCTGCTACATGTGTTATAGAACACGCCAACGTCAATTGTCTAGATATACCATCAATTGTATATGTTTAAGAGGTTGAACTCAGAATAGTGTGGTGAGAACCCATCAGATATATCACAACACAAAACATACTTGTTAGAATTCTGTAAAAGCAAGCTTGCTTGTTACCTAAGTTGCGTTACGGTTTTGTAATTTTTTCAGGAAGTTTCCTTTACAACAGACGGGTTACATTGTCATGATAATTTCCTCCCGCAAGCTCCCCTACTCAGAGATCCTACTCGTATACGGAGAAAAAAAACGACGGAAGACATGTTGCATCAAAAGGTAATTAGAACAAAAAGAAAGTTTTTGTATGCGATGCCCCAAAGACCAGTGGAAATTCGTGAGGCACCCGGTTCAGATCAGGAGCGCTTGGTTAGAAAGTTGCTCCGGGCTGCCCCAACTAACTTGCATGGAAGTCCAATTCTCACCAGTTCATCTGGTCGTTAGACCTGCTGTATAGGTATCCTTGATGAATGCTCCATGTGGATCCTCCTGCCCCTCTCCTCGATTAATGTAACTTTGGACAAACCCCATTTTTTCTTCTCTTTAATTTACTGGCATTTATTTCATTCACTTTGCTTGCCAATTATTCCGAATTTTTTTATTTTTTTTGTTTTATTTTTTTTCTGTTTCTTCAACTTATCCTGCTTATCCCTCTATGGACTGCTTTTCTTTAGCCCTTTCGCGTATGTCATTCACCTGAATTAATTTCTTCGCCTTTAAATTCTACCGCTGATTCGTTTATTAGATTTCATTTTGTCTCTATTCATTTCTTTATTCTAATCGCCTATTCATTAAATCTTCGGTCCTCAATTTATCATTCGGTTTCTCACAGTCTAAGGTTTGCAACATCCGCTGACCAATCTCTCAATCGTAATTCCATTCAATCTTGTAATCTTCCTTTTCTTCTCGTCTATTCAGCGGTGCTTCCATTGGTGTCTGCATTTGCTTGTTAGCCCGCCTTTTCTCTCGCTTGCCCGCCGATAGTGCGCCATCGCCCACGTCTTCTCCCTAATCCCATCCCTTTCCCTACTCGCGCAGCCGCGAACACGCCTTTCCCGGCGCCTCGCTCGTCGTCTCCACCCATTCAGCAGTGGCTCCTGAGCCCCATATACCTTGTACGGCGCGGCTTTTATCTGGCCGAGGGTCCGTCCCAAAGCCCACCCGCACCCGACGGTGCGGCGCCGCGCGCGCCCGCTTTCACTGCGCGAATGAAGGAAACGCCTCCGACGCCTCTGACGCGCTTTTTGCGCGCGTTGCTAAACATAGAGCGGGCCAACCGGCGCGGCCCGGCTCTGCGCTCACGCTGCTCCGAAATGGACCGGAAGGCACGCGGAAATAAAACTGCCACATCAACATCCGCATTATTTTTTTTCTTTTCTTTTGAGAATGAGATGACGAACGCTTCGTGAGAAGGTGCTCTTAATTAGAAGGAATGAAAAGAGTGCCATATTCTACTGCTGAGTTTTGCAAAGATGAGACGTGATATAACAAAAACGGAAAGAACGTTTCAAGCAAAATTACTACAAATAGATTTGAAATATTTTGTATGTATTTGTTGTATGAGAATTTATACCCACGAATGGTTTCAAAGAAATGTAATCGTGAAAATGAAAAGGAAAATGAAAACAAAGTTTTTGAAAATCGAGTATATTCCTCTTTTATTTTTCAATTTCACATTTAACAAATATATTTTAATAATATTCAGAGTTTGATTTCTTTCGATTGAAATTTGTGCTTGTGACTTAAATGGTTGATGCTTTAAAAATGTAGTGCTCAGCGCATCTCTCCGAAGGCACTGAAGACCTCGCGTCATTTCGACCTCACAGACGAGGTTCCTCAAGGTATCCCTGTTAAGCACCCAAAATACTACTCTTAGGGTGTCGAGGCTTAGAGTAAAAAGGAATAACTCTTTGTAGAATTATTTGTTTGGAACTTTCATAAGAAAGGAAAAGATACATATGCGGACATTTAGAGTAAGAGACGATTTACACGCTTTCTTTTGACGAACAATTTCAAGTGTTTTAGCGAACGCGCGCATGCGCACTGCGGCTCTTCCGCCTCATAAATTCTGTACGCATGCGTACTTTCGCTAAAATTCCGGAAATTGTTCGTCAAAAGGAAGCGTGTGATTCGGGTCTAAAAGTGCACTGATGAGGGACATCCATACTTATCTCCATATTTTTGAGGTTCTTGAATTGACTGTGATTCTCTTTAAAATAAAAGCCAACATTCGATACTGTAAAAAGTATGTCTCTGGAGTCGTATCGGCTGCCAGTGGTGAGTGTGCGTTCGGGGGAGGGGGGGGGCTGGCGAGCGTGCGCCAAGAGGCCGCCCCCGCCGCCCCCATTGCTCCACATCGCGGATTACGTCCCTGCGCCGGTCTGCGAGCGGCCGTTGATGGAATTTTAATGGCGAAGCCGCCGTGCACCGGATCGTTTCCCGCGTCGCGCCCGTAACGACCGGCCTCGTCGCCAAGGAAAGAGGCGCGTGCGCGCCCCCCGGAAGTGCCGAGCAGCCAGCGGCAGCGTGGGAGTGCGCGGTGTGCAGCACGCGCGTTGCCGTGACAGAGCGGTGCTACGCGCGCGTGGCGTTCTCCTAGGCTGATGGAAAGGAATTTGGTTTGGGATATTGTTTTTTAACGTTCTTAAGATTGTAGGAATAGCCGATTACGTTGTTTCTTGGTTCATAGCGTGGTATTTCTTATAGAATGCTCAAGAATGTTGCAACTTTTTTACGAGATGATCGCGCCAAGTAAAGCAGAGCGAAAAGAAGAGCAGAAATACATAGTGCTGTACTCGTACTTTTTGAAGTGTTTTATTGAAACACCATATTTTCTTTTTTCTTTGTAATGTTTTTGAAGTTTAAGGCAATTATTATTAATATCTTAGGCAACTTTTATTAATATCTCATTAATAATGTAACTATATGTTTTATCATTCAGGATGCTTATTAATAAATTGTTTCATTCTGGAGGCTAGATTACCTGAATAGTATAAATGAGCGCTGACATTTCTTTTTTGTTGTTTTTCTTGCTGACTGTTAATGAGTATTAAAAACGGCTACAAAGGTTTTAAGAATGCAGTTCTTTTTACTACCCTTTCAAAACAAATCGTTGGTTTTCGAATAAATCCATTTCTCTCTATACTGATCGTGTTTTTTAATCGAAAATTCCGCAGGAAAAATACGGACCCGAACATATTTTTAATCTGTTCGGAGTTGAATCAACTCTCTCCTATATTTTACTTTTGCGTGTTTTCGTTCCTCAATTGGCCTTTGCTTTTGTCGGAATATATCTGTGAAGAAGTGGGTTATTTTTTAGGTGTGTTATTAGTTGAGAAAACAAGCAATCGCTCCAGTCGAATTTTTGGAATCGGACGTGGGGTCCTCCACGGCCGACGATGCGTGACCGCTGACCGCCGACCGCCGTTTTCTCTTGAACATCATGCCACGCCGCGTTGTGCGTTGCGAAGTGGTGCCTACAAGAGGTCTCGGCGCGGCCGAACCGTCCCTGAAATCGTCCTCGCCCGTCTTCCTTCCTCCTCCTGCCCCTGCCTGTCCGCTCCGTCCGTCTCTGTCCTGTCCTGTCCTGTCCGTCCGTCCGTCCGTCCTGTCCTGTCCTGTCCTGTCTCTGTCTCCTGTCTCTCGTCCTGTTCCTGTCTCTGTCTCGTCTCCGTCCTCCGTCCTGTCTCGTCCTGTCTCTCCGTCTCCTGTCCTGTCCTGTCTCTGTCCGTCCTGTCTCTGTCTCTCCGTCTCGTCCTGTCCTGTCTCCCGTCTCTCCTCCTGTCCTCTGTCTCTGCTCCGTCTCTGTCTCTGTCCTGTCTCTGTTCTGTCTCTGTCTCTGTCCTGTCTCTGTCTCTGTCCTGTCCTGTCCTGTCCTCTCGTCTCTGTCCTGTCTCTGTCTCTGTCTCCTGTCTCTGTCTCTGTTCTGTCTCCTGTCCTGTCTCTGTCTCGTCCTGCCTGTCTCGTCTCGTCCTCCTGTCCTGTCCTGTCTCTGTCCTGTCCGTCCGTCCTCCTCGTCCTGTCCTGTCTCCTGTCCTGTCCTGTCCTCCTGTCCGTCCGTCCGTCCGTCGTCTGCCGCGTCGCGTCCGTCGTCCGTCCGTCGTCCGTCGCGTCCGTCCGCCGTCCGTCGTCGCGTCCTCGCTCCGTCGCGTCGCGTCCGTCCCGTCCTGTCCCGTCCCGTCCCGTCCCGTCCCGTCCCGTCCCGTCCCGTCCCGTCCCGTCCCGTCCCGTCACGTCGACTCCTCGCCACCTGAGGCTCGCGTCCAAGCCGGGCGCCGCTATGCTCGTAAAAGAAACAAACGGCTTTGTCGGAGGCAAATCAGAGTTGTTCTGGCGCCGCCATTAGGACTCCGTTGGCTCTCATCGAGGTTGGTCACGCGGCGATCGACCCCGATAACAACTCCTCGCCACCTGAGGCCCGTGGCCTGCCCTGGCCCTGCGCTCGCCACTGAGGGGGAAGGAGCACGATATCGTCCTTAAAGTCTTCATGATCATGTAAATGAGCAACAACAGATCAAAAAGTATCAACCCTTTTCAAAATTTAATAACTTTTGCAATAGTAGTAGTCATGACCTGTAGATTTAACATTTCTAATTACTTTATTTAGTAAATGAACTTAATATTCTTTTATATGACCTACGGTTGGTGCGCATTCAGAAAGATTAAAAATTCGTTTCAAATAGAAAAAAAAATTCGAGTAAATGCGTTCTGATATGTGGCTCTACAAATGACATGTCTACTTTTGAAGCCGTGTTCATTTCGAATGACTACTAGTAGGTCTCGTGTGTTTGACTAACGGTAAGGGTACGGAAAGTTATCCTCTTTTAAGATCCGGCAGAATAGTTTTCAAACCATATTAACAACGATATCCTGCACATGAAAGATAGTAATAGAAAAAAAATATTGCCTTCATCTCTTTTTTGTTGTATCAAGAAACTCCACAAGATATATAGACATACTTTTGCATCCCCAAGCATTTGCATTGTGTCCACTCTTGCTCTTTGTGTAAGATTCATGGCATACCCGAATTTCCTTACCTTTCACTTGTGTGCAAGATGTCGAAAAAGTATCCAATTATAAAGTAAATCTTACACTGTTCTGGAACTTTCTACCAAGTTGTGGCGTATGTCGGTACATTACAGTGTGTTTTGTATCCTGGCTTCAACGCCACCCCTTATGATTCAGGTGCCGTCATCTGAGATTTATCGCGTTTCTCGTAACTCTCTTCGGAGCGTCGCAAGAACTGCATGCGTGTTAAAGAGTTTCTAGGCGCATCCGCGTAGTAAAAAGTTAATGGGCTGCGTCTCCATGAAGGGAGGCTCGTCGCCCGCTCTTACTTTCTCCCTGGCTTACTACTGCCGGCTCCTAGCAGTGCGTGAGTCTCAACCTCTCCATCCCATTATCGAATCCTCCTTCGTCATTGTCCGTTTTAGCAGCTCTCCCTCAGTTTTGGACAATGTCCGGTGAGTGCGTGAACGTTTTTTTCTGAGAGCTAATGTATTTTTTCTCTTCAGGAAGAAATAGGAAGGCGTGTATTACTGCTAGTCTGATGTGAGCGTCTGATAGTGTCAGAAGAGTAGAACTGTTGTGAATCTTCTTGCCGGTTTGTGAGACCAGAATTGACATGGAAGGTCGAGGTGGATTAAATTTCCGTTGAAGGGAAAATTAAGAAGGCACTTTATGACTATAAGTTCATTTACTGTTGTCGTTTCATTAACTGGGAGCGACAAGTTGAATTAATGTCAAACGCTTTTCCTGTCACGCCTCTGTGGTCGCGTTTGTAATGTCTCTTTCCTTCGGGAAAAGAATTCAAAGAAGGTATTACAGAGGAAGTAAATCAAGGCTCAGGAAGTAAAATTCAGTTTTTTACAAATGATTGAGTGCACAAATATTGTAACAACTATATAAACATTTGATTTAAAACATAAAAAAACCTATTTTAATTTTCTCTCATTTTTTTATCTTTGCTCACTCTTTATAAAATAAAGTAAATAATAATTAAGAGATTTTTAGGTTTATATATAATTTTTAACCTCTGAAAACACATTATCGTGTAGCATTTCAATAATACTATGAGGCCATCTTATTGTGTGGCGACACCCGTTACATGACGGTTGAGAAAGAGCTTCCTGTGTATTCAATGTTTCGATCCTTGGATCTCGGGAGCGGTCATCGCATCAGTGCCCCTTGTGTTGTTTCGTGGAACAACTTCACTGCTCGCGTTCGCCTCCGTCGTGTGCGGTAGCCAATTGCGCCTTCGCGTCGGCCGCACTTCCTCCTCTCGCCGCCTTTGAACGGGAGCCTGCGGTCCGTGACGTCTGTTTGTGCCCTCGCGTCGATTGTATCGACCGCGCACAGGTGTTGGGAACGCCGGAGGAGGATGATCAGGCGCCAGTCCTTCCGGGAACTTTTTTTCCCACGTGACGCTCCGTTTATCGCAATCATATCTTAACTGCTGTGAAGAGATTCCGGCACTATCGGCGCGTCTTTTATCACGGCGGATTTAAATGAGCGGAACATTTCCGGACAACCACGGCGTTGCCCGTCCAAAGATTCCAGAAATACGTTGATGTACGTTGTAGTAATGTATTTGTCTGTATGCAAATTGTCTCATAATGCATTCATTTCATAGCATGCGGGTTTTTCGTTCCCAGACACCAGAGGGAAAATAATCCATTTCATTAAGGGCGAAAGCAGTGACACGGTTTCTTAGAATATTCAGGCCATTCAGTAGGCTTCTTTTTTAACGAAAGCGATTCTTGAACTTTTCAAGTGTAATACATACTTTCTCCGAGAATAGAACGAATCGTTTACAAAATTTAAGCGATTCAACTCTCATCTTCGAAACTTTTGGTATTAAATGGCATCATATTGATAGGCTCCTGCGGGTCAATATGTAAATTAAGTTTTAATAAAACAATTATACGAAAACAATATGAAAGCACGTGTTTGATTAGAGGTATCACTAAATGTCACCAAAAAACAGAAAATATTGATTGAAATAAGTTGATTTCATCGCGTATGTTACACGAGTTGTGAACGGAGGAAACCGGCAGAGGTGTATCAGTGCATCAACTGATATGAGTACTGTAATGCCTGTGGCCGGGAGGTCCTAAGGTTCGAATCCCGTCGGTTTACTGCAGTGGTAGGATTTTCGACAATGGATAGCTGGGTCGAATTCAGCCGCTGTCTGGAGAAGAATCTAGCGGGTGGTGCTGAAATCGGTAGTTTTCTGTGGTTTCTTAGATCAACACCAGGCGAATGCGGAGCAGACCCTTCCATTCTTTGTCCCCTTTTAAGACTACACTACCACACATTTTGGGAGACCAGTGGGGAGCTTAGAGCTTTTCCCGGCTGTGGCGGTGCCACGCTGGTGGGAGACACCTGATTGTGGAAGGTCCTCGCAAGACGGCGTAGATCGGTGCCGGATCTCGCCATCTAGAGGTCATCATCACCTCCTGCGATAAAACATGCGCTACGCTTACGGGATTAATAATCTTATCAGTCGACGCACCCTGAAACCCTAAATGAACGGAAGAAACAAAGAAGTACTTCTTGGATCTCGCTTCTCGCTGGCGGTCATGAAGAAGGACCTCGGTAAAGAGTTATTCAAATACTCGCGATAAATACGAAGTGGCGTTCATGATTCGAAGAAGGCGTCGGAGGCGCGATGGAGGCGAGAGAGGCAGCCGCCACGAGGCGGCGTTGCAGGCGGTGGCGGGCGCTTGCAGGCGCAGGAGGCGCCAGCTGCAAGGGCCGTTAGTCGCCCGCGCCCTCTTTCCCAGGAGCCCCAGTCATCGCCAGCCCTCCCAGCCCCCAGCCGCCACCCAGCGTCTCCTTCCGCAGAAACGCCGCTTCTTGTCTGCCGCTACAGATCTTGTTGTGGGAGGGATGCGACCTCTGACAACTTCAGGACGAACTCGGTGACTCATAATTTCTCTGAGGAAATCCACTCACGAATATAACAATTGCAAAAGTGAACCATGATAGCAACAAATGTAATGAAATTTGAAAAAAAAATATTTTTGAGATTTGAAAAAATGGCGTGATTTCCGTGCTTAAAGGTGCAATTTCATTATTAATATTACGCTACAACATGCAACGAGGACAGGTTCGTAAAACTCTTAATGGTATCACACATACTCGCATATGACGGAAGGTCTCACTAAATGCAATGTACAATATTTTAATTCGGCTCTGAGAGAATTCATTAAAATTCTTTCATTTGTCTATTACATCGTTGGTGACAACAAAAGTTACATACATCAAAACTTTATTTTGCTGGAGAACGGATTTATTCCGATTGGTGTAGATTATTTCGCTGCCCGAAGACGAAGATATATATATATATATATATATATAATATAATAATATATATATATATACACACACACCGAGTGTCTGGTGCAGTATCTTGCAGAAAATTTTACCAATAATAAGAGATATTTTCTAAACATATTTCATCGCCTAGCTAAATAATGAAGATTTGTATCACATTTCTTGTGCATCGATATGTCACAGTTCTACAAGAACGTCCTCCTTTTTACGACACAACCTTCCCGCCCCTTCGATGTCCACTCTCCACAGTTTAGCCTCACGGCCACGGCTGCGCGTTCTCCCGCGGCGCATTTTTGCGTGGATCGGCGGTCAGTTTTCGGGACAAATCGGCGGAACGCTTGCCGCCGCAGCGCAGCGGTTGCAGGCCGGGCGGCCATGTTTCTCCAGGCGCGGTTTGCGAGGCGAGGGGCGACCGCAGCTCTCGCCGCGGAGAAAGAGGCGTCGCTCGGCGCCCATCACGCGGTCCCACGCCACGCGGCTTTTTGCCACACCTCGCCGCCCCGGCCTCCTGGGGCGGATCCGGCCGATAATGTTTCTTTTGTAGAGGGTTATATATTTTTGTTAAATAATAAAAATATTTATTATTAAATTGTATATTGTTGTAGCGAGTATATGGTACTAAGCAATATCATTGTTTAAATTAAATAATTCGAACCTAAATATTTAAATGACTTTTGCCAAGTAAAGGAAAGTAACAAACTAAAACTGTAGACCTTTTGGCCCATGTGCTCCCCCCCCCCCTACCCGCCGCTAGTCGCCCACCCCTTTTCCTCGCCCGTATTGCGAGCGTGTTTCGCCACAATCTGAGGAAATCCAGTAATTTTTCTGAACGCTGTCAGTGATAGCCTTTATTGGGAGGTTGAAGGCAAGGGTATTTATTGGAGGTTTATTGCAATGATGATTCATTGTACAATATGCTTATACATAGAATTTAATAATTAAATAAATAAATAAATCATAAAATTGTCTTTAGTGCATTTGTGAAATGCACCTCTTTCGGAATGATATGTGGATTAAATTTCTGTTTTTTAATTTCATGAAAAGAAACTTACTAATAAATTTCATAGTTGTGAAATTCCACTTTCTCTATTTATTTATTTATTTATTTATTTATGGATTATTCATAAATGCATGAATTAATATATATTGATTTCAAGTAGTCGTCTATGCTTATACAAAATTTACTCTCGAAAATATTGTGAAAGTATAGAGGATTAATAAAATCGTAAAATATATTAAACGTACACTAAACTCAATTTTAATATTTACTGTATTCTACGAAATTATCTTTGCCCTCGGAATATGTTTCAACATTTTAAAATAAATGTGTCTTTAATTTACAAAAAACTTTATTTATATTATTATATAATGCTTATTTTAAAGCTTGATATACTGGGTAACTTTTTGGAATTTTACTACCCATAACTGCTAACTCACATAATGAAAGAGGCAGCTACCGTTGGATTGCAGTTTTCAATTACATATTACGAGTTGTCACGTACTCATCATCAATGCATACTGTAGGAACTGAGCGAGCAGAAGTCCGTTAGTTCCAACGCATTTTTTCTATCAATAAGAACGGCTTCTCATTGTCACCACCGCTCGCATCCCTCTCCGTTGCTGCTGCGGGAGCGGCGGCGCCGTTGGCGGCGACGGGATGTCCGGGGGCGGCGCAGCGACAGTGGCGTTCCGGCCCGCGACCGCGATCGCGAAGACGCTGTTGTCGGCGGCGCGCGCGACTTTCTGTTTTACGGGCGATCGGCGACGTCCCACTTCGCCCGCCGAAAGGGCGCCCCCGCGCTGCCCGCCGTCGCTCGCCCCGGCAACTCGTCCTGCCCCAGTTCGCCTCCCGTCGCTAATTGATTGATTGATTACTAGTAATTCCGAGCGCGTCAACTGCCAAAGTCACTAGCCTCCTAAGTTTAGTGCATGTTCTGGAGGTGGCGGTGATCGTACCCCGTTGGATGGCGAGATCCGGCGCCGACCTACCGTTCGCTAGTGGGGGTTTTCCCCGAATCAGGTATCTCTCACCAGTGAGGCACCGCCGCAGCCGGGAAAAGCTCGAAGCTCCCGACCGGTCTCCCGGCATGCGTGGTAGAGTAGTGCATGTAAGTGCGTAATTAAAGGGGTGAGGATATTACAAGGGATGAGAAGGAAAGATCGCTTCCGGTCCGTGGTCCATTTGTAGAGTACAGCTCCGGTATTCGCCTGGTATTGATCGGAGAATCCACGGAAAACTACCAATCGGAGCAGCCGGTCTCTAGAATTCTCCTCTAGACAGCGACAGAACTCGGCGTAGCTCTCTGGCAAGTGTCGAAAATCCTGCCACCACCGTCAGGTCTCGAATCCAAGACTCCCCTCCCGCAGTCAGTAGCACTGCAGTGACATCAGGTGATGCCCTGAGCCACCTTCCCCCTTCCCCCTTCACCCTTCACTGTGACCACCCCTGCCTTAGGCCCCGCCGTCACCCTCTTGTTGCTCACCACCATCACTTCCGTTGCCTCCGCCGTCACCACCGCCGCTCCCATCCGCCACCGCTGCCCCAGGGAGAGTGCCTGCCTTGGCCCCGGTCCCGGTGTATGCGCTCGTGTGCTCTCAATATCGGGCGTTTAAAGTGAAATTCAGTTGGGCGCTCGCATTGTGAGCTGAGGGCGACGTTTTACTACGTTGTCTCTCGCGCGTTCGTGTATTCCGAGCTTAATGCTGACTGAGATTACTGAAGTGGGAAAGTTGTGGGCAGGTCTTCGTCTCACGAGTGGTCCACATATCGTCGGTGCTCCTGAGAGGCTCGCTTTTAGTGATTCAAGTGCTCAGCTCACAACTGCTTTATTGAGAGCTGCTCTATTGCTGCTTTTATTGAGAGCTGTTCGTCATTGTAGATGAGTTGATTAATAGAAGAAAACGACCCGTCATTAGGTTTCATTTGAATACAATATGTATATTACCGCTTTCTTTCGAAAAGAAATTCCATGTTCGGTAATAAATGGCCTAGTTCAATTTCGAATTGCTTTTCGTGCGTATTCACGTGATATAAAATGTCAGATGGAGGAACTTATCTAAGATTTACAAGTACTTGCAGTTTTCTGGTATACTACGTTCCGTCTTGTGGCCTTAAAATTTTCTGAAATGACGCTTGCACACGATTACTAAATCTCTTCAGTAGCAGCATATTTCATCTCTCAACAGGACGTTAGTGGCCCGATTGCGTTCAACGGTACCGAGACATTAAGGGTAAGTTTTTGCGGCGAACCCCATTTATGAACAAGCGATCATCTCTGAGTCGTGGGGGCAGCATGGTGCCACGGCCTTCACGGATCGTCACAGCGGCGTTTTTCTTCTCAAGGAGGGGGGGGGGGCGAAGAGCAGTTAAAACGCCTCGCGCCCGCCGCTGCGTCATGCCGGCCACCGCGGGGACACGGCCACTCGTGTGCGTTGTCAACAGCAGGCGCGGCACTGTGCTCCGGATTGGGAAACAAGCGGACAAAATGGCTTCCTTCGATCAAGTGAAATTCGCAACGGAAGCTTTGTCGACCGGGAGTCTGAATTTTTAACTTGAGCTAAATTGCTGCTAGTTCGTATCTGGCCTGCACCTACGTGAGGATTATTGGTGTAGGTGTACTCCGAATTTCACGGTTCATTGCCGTTTTCCTGATGGATGCTGGCTAAGTAGTTGGCCACGTATCAGCGTGACCCTACTTTCCGTTTTGTCTTCGTGAAGGGCACTACATTAAACGTTGATTTGAAGCTACATATTTGGAGAAAGTTGGAAATAAAATCACGGACATCTTCCCTAGTTTTCCGTATAGTTTAATGATTCACTTACGTATATTTTTATGATCAAGTGAGGTTTTGAAAACGAAATGGATTTTGTCCAGTTTTTGCATGTTCGGAACCATCGAGCTCAGTAGAGGAGGCGGCGGCGAAGGGGGACAGTGGAAAGGAGAGGTACAGGCGGATTCGTGCGGCGCGGGTGAACGACCAGCGTCATCTGCGCCGGACGGGCGACGGACGGACGGATGGCTGGCGGGGCGGCGGGTGGACAGCAGGGGGATGCCAGGATTCTGTGAGGAGCGCGGGCTGGCGCCGCAGCTGTCGTCTAACGGAGGCACTGGAACTTGGTCACTGGGCCCTCCGCAGCGACGGCGCGGCGCGAGGAAGGCGGCTGCTGTGGCTGCAGCATCTGGAGCGAGCCGGGATGGGGTGCGGGATGCGAAAACGAAGCGACCGTCCAAGTCAACGCGAGTACCTTTACTGATAAGACGGCGTTACCACGCAAGAAAGGCATTAGGTTCTCTCAGCGACAAATGCCTCAAAGAAATGAAATACTTTCCTGCAATATGCTCCAATATCTGAATGGGTTTGTGGAGATAAAAGACAATAATTCTGGAACCAGGAGTAATGAATTGAAAGAACATTTGCCCTGATAATGTGCACTTTCCAATTATTCCATTTCTCCTTAGAACAAAGATTGAATAGATATGGAATTGTTCACCGTTCAGTTTCATTGAAAATCACCGTAATTTGAAGATTCTTGCAACTGATCAATTGTAAACGTATGGATTGATAGAAACTAGAGCATTTGTCCTTGGAGGTAGTTGCTTCTATACCCCCAAAAACAAAACGCCAGTGTTATGATACATTTTCAAAGTAGACCAGACGAACAGCTCTTCCCGCGAAAGCCGATTGCTCCCATTGACTTTGCTTATTGCCTGTGGCAGCCATTTAATCATAACGTTTGTGCTGGGTTGGGCCGTTGATATATTGATTTATTTCTGGGGAGTCCTGACAGGTTTATTGCCAGACTTGATTTAGGTGCACAGTGTGAATGGAGCCTCATATTCTGTACTACAGAAGGCTTATAATCATACGCCTACTACCTGAACTTTGGAATTAGATTTTGGTACTTGTGGAAGTCTTCTCGAATGCTCGTAATATCAGAAGTTTCTAGTTATAAAAAATACATAATGATTTAAGATTCAACGATATTCCGGCAGTAGAAAATATTCTGGTAGCAGAAATTTTGGCAAAAATGCGTTGGACTGCTGTTGGAGAAATTCGTTATGTGAGTACGATTCCTCATGAATCATCGCCGAAATTACAATTAAAATTTCCCTTTTTATTATGTGTTTTGGTCCGGAGGATGAATTCATTCCATTCCCAGGATTTGCAGAAAGTTCCCGGCGGCAATTAGGCGGCGTGTTGTGGGAGCCGCAGTGGGTGGGCGAGTGAGAGGTGAGGCGAGCGGCGTGCGACGGAATGGACATCTGCGAGACGCGACCTGCCGCGCCGGTGCTCAGGCCCGCAAGCGAGTCCTCCGTCCCGCCCGCCGCGCCGCCGGGCCGCCCGCCGCCCGCGAGCCGCGCGACGCGGCGGCTCTCCGCCTCGGAGCGCCTCAGCCCAACCACACTGGGCGCAAACAGGCGCGATGAAATACAAAGCGCTTGGATATCTCAGATTAACGGACTGGTTTTGAGGTAGAAGACTCTTAGTGAGCTTGAGTGCTAGATTACTCTGAGAAATGCTGCTTCATCTACAGGCTTGAACAGATGGCTTCTACGTTCATATTAGGATTTTCAACCATCAAAGTAAAACTAATACAATTTCTTATTTTTCCTGAGGTTCGTAAGCTGGTAGCAAAATGCCACTTTGCAGTCCTTTAGGTGCTATGGTTCTCTCACAATAGCGTATTCCAGTACGGGAATTACATGGATAGACAAAGAGGTATCAGAGAACATTATGATCATACTGATTTTCATCATCTATATTTTTTGTTTATAAAGTAAATGTTGCAGTAAGCGACATTACGAAATTCCTCACCATGATAATGAAGATATACGGGCAAAATGTTCTCCAAAATGGGAATAAAAACTAATGTATTTTTTTCCTCCGTTAGAATGTATTTTACCTTTTAAAATGACGAAGACTGAGGAGGTTTCCTTGAATACGTAAACAGAATGAGTAAAGCACAGTATAAGCGACAACGTTCTCTTCTGACCTTTTGTGTCAGAAATGTTAATTGCGTTTTAATACTTGTTCGATAGTGACAGAAAATACGAGTGGGGTGCTCGTGCTTGCCATTTCTGCCCACTGTGTGGTACCACGGCAGGCGCCGGTGCTTTTTCAAGCTGTGGCTGCTGCTGCTTGCCGGCTGTCGTCGCCTGCAATCTCTCTTGTGCTGCCGCGGCGGGGGACGCGGGCATCTCTTGTGCTGCGTTTCTCTGTTATTTCCTGCCGTTTGACGCGACGCGACGGCGCGTCGTCGGATGTCCCGTTCGCCGCTGGTTTCTCTTTCAGAATGCGGAGGAATTGTGGCGCGTGTTTGGCGTAAACGGTCGTCTGTTATAGGCATTCCACTCCTCGAAGTGTGTTTCTTGCGCAGGTGAACGAAACGTACTCTACAATAGATCGTGGGAAAATTTGAAAGGAGGGGTCTAGAACATAACACGAGCAGTGAACTCTCTGAAACACAAGGTTATAAAATTGAATTTACTAATGTAAATTTACAATACCTTTAGTCGAGAGTTTTCATGAGAATATTAGTACACTCGAGAAAAAAATTGGGAATTGATAATTACTTCAAAATAAGTCGATTTGTATTGATATTGCTCTTGTCCGTAAAATTCTGCTTAATATAGGATCGTATAGTCGAGTTAAACTAAAAAACAATTCCATTTAAGGACAGACGGAATACGTGCTTATACGAGACAATCATCGCGCCTTCCGTGTAAGGTTGATTTTCAACACCGAAAGTCCGATATTTTAGTTTCATTTTCTCGTGCATTGCAATTCCATCACTGCATTGTACAAGCGCGACTCCGCTCTTCCATGACATTTCGCCGCGAAATGACGGTGAAGTCGCTTCTCGGCCTCGGCGTACGCGTCATCGTCTACTATCAGCCTCCGCCCTGCGCGAAAGTACAACAGCCCGCCCAGCCCCGCCCCCTGCCTTCCTCTCGCGTGAATACGCACAACGCGGAGGCGGCGGCGGCGGCGCGGCAGCGGATGAAGTAAAAGTGTTGCGTAGCCGCGGCTAACGAACTCTCGCGTGCCCATAAACAAAACGAAGCCGCCAGCAGGCGGGCGGCGGCGGCGGGCGCGGCCGGCGGCGCCGCAGGGGGCTCTGCGAGTGCACGGCGGGGGCGATGGTGAAGGGAACTGCGCCGCTGCTGGTGACTCGACCGAAGTCATTCGGTCGAAGATACTGTCCTGCGATCGATGCTCGTGTCGTGGCTTACGAGACAATGTTGTCTACTTTGGTCACTATGAGATGACATGTGGTGTAGTGGTTAGAGTGCTCGCCTTCCCTTGGGTACTCGGGTGTAAATCTTGGTCGATCCATGAGGTTCCCCTGCCTTCCTTCCATCCTTGCCCAGCTCCATCATTCAAGTTATGTGATTAACAAAAACACACATCTCAGGTACGGCCGTAAAAGCTAAGGACCAACACACATAGTAAATAATATTATCTGGTCATTGACCCACTTATCTATCTGCCATCCGCTAAACACTGTCACTCACCACTAACCAGGATTATCTAAAGTGAAAGTTATAAATTGTCAAGGGAAGGAGGGAAGGAGGAGGAAAGAAGGTAAGGGATGTTGGAGGAAGTGAAGGAGGGTGAATGATTTAGGTGTAGTTTCGACACCACCTTCTGTCCTTCGAAGAAGTTTCTAGTTGCATCTTGGAAACTGTCACAACTCAGAGTTATTGGGAATCATTCTTTCCAAGTGGCTCCAATCTAGAACCAATCTACCACCTTCAAAACCTTTCGCAACCCAGCATCATCCTTCACAACTGGTTTTATATACGTATCCTTTCACTCACCTATGTGCCTAGCTGCAACACCTGTTACGGTCTCCGCCTGTTCATCCCTTGTGTACGTGACAGCTTCCTACCTTCACTTTCATAAAAGTTCTTTATTGTATCTGTAATCTGTCCGACGCCGTCATCTTCGAACTAGTCCACCAGTCTATACGACCAGCCACATTACCCCTATTATTGAGTATCTCCCCGGAAATGCAACAATAGTAGTGATGTCACACATTTAATATCATTGTTAATCATCATTTCCATCGCAACTACCGTTGCCAACACTACTGATATCCTTAATGTTTAAAGACATTGACCATAAAATCTGTAAAGGTAGGTACGCGTTCTGTGGGCGTCGGCGGTACGGAGTGTGGTGGCCGCAGGAGACGGCCGCTTCGGCCTCGCGTTGTTTCCGCGCGCCCGCCGCCTCCGCCTCCGCCTCCGCCATCGCCACCGCCGTCGCGCGGTGAAGCGTTACTTTCACCTGTCGCGAGGCCGCGGGGCGCCCGCCCAACCGCCCATTACAATTTAATAGCGCGCGCTCTGATTGCGCGAGGGAAACGCCACGCCACTCCACGCCCGCCGCGCCGCCGATGGCGAGGGCGATAAGAAAGGGCCGCCCCGCCCCCTTCCCCCGCCGCACTCGCCGCGGGCGACTCCCGGGCCGCCGATGATGCGCCCGGCCAGCGCGTCGCCCGCCGGCGACGTAACACGCTGTGCCATGTTGCGCTACGGCGGACGGTGCGTGTGCTCGTGGGGCGTACGCAGTTGCAATTGTTATAGTGTCTACTGGGTTTGTTTTAGCGGGTGTAATGCAAGGCCGCAAATGAAGCTCCTTAACTTTTCTTCGTTTTTCGAAAATGAATTTTTGACGCACGTAGAAAGTTGGGTTACTACTTCGTGAATGATATCCCATCCAAATTCGGCACTTCCCCTTTTATCTAAAAACATTGGGCATCAGCTCTGTAAATACTGAATACTCGGATGCCAGATGCTATGCAGAGAAGTGGCGCTAAAGAAAGAAAAAGCGCGTATTGCATTGGCCTGGAGGAATATAAAACCAAATCTTTACTGAAAGGAGAAATAAAAATCCTACAAATGCCATAAATAAAAACTATTCAAATAATTGTAAAATAATATGTTGAATTGTATATATATTGTACTTATATTTGAGTAATGAATGTTATATCTCTATTCCATTATGCAAGAATTTTAAAAATCACGTGAATAGAGTGTGCCATTTATTTCTCTGTGGATTATCAAGCGTTCTTGCAACTGTAGCATTGATATTTAAATTTTACTTCATGTTGTTAATACGGTTATTTAGTGTCTACGCCTTAATTTTGCTGATGCAACGTAAAGTAATTTCATTTAAAAATAAACTTTGCAGTTTCATCACGTGATGTAATTAATTGGTGTTCTTTCTTTCTCTCTCTGTTATGGAATGTAGTTACTGCATTGCTCTCCATTGCATCAAAATCTTTCTGAAGTAATATCTTTTCTTCTAGAACCTTTGTAGATCGTCTCAGCGGCAAGATTCCAATGACCTTGTAGACGTTTGTTTCTTTTGAACGCGGGGCCTTCCGTTGATCAAACTGAAGATCCTGCATGTTTCCTTTAGGTCCATTTTCCTCCAGTTGTGGTACCAGTTCATTACACTTCTCGATGCAGTCCTTTGTTGCATCGACCACCGGAGAAGCGGATGTGCCAGAAAGGCACATACAAAAAACCCTAACGAAGGACACAAAGCAACATGACGAGCGTCTTCATACCTCGAAGTCGTAGAGAATAGGACTCGGGGGTGAATAGCTTGTGAAGAACACAGACGCTCATTTGGAAAGTGACGTGGTGGTATTCCTCAAATATCTCTTTATGCTTAGTATAGAGCTGAGAGAGGTAATATTCCTTTATGTCTAAACTGAGCCACAAGCTACCTTCAGGATGAAATTGTAATGTTTTTAAGATGATGTTTAATGAGTGTGTGTGTGTGTTTTCCAAAAATTGTATTTAACAACAAATATATTAAAACAAATGAATATTGTTTTGAAGGGTTGATATATTGTAAAAGGAATGGTACGTGATGACTATTTACGATTGAGCATTTTGTGACACCTGTTACCGACAAGATGTGAATTAGAGCGATACCGTGCCCTGGAACATCTCAAACACCAGATTGTGGTTACATAGCACTGGTACCAGAGCGTATCACCATTCATTCTAAAGACGTTCCTTTCAACAGCATTAACAGCATTGCTTCACCTGGTTCACAAAGCACCCCTTGAATCTTCGCAAATAAAAACGGAACCCTTCGGGGAAGAGACCAAGTTGGAGAGGGACTCATTTCAGAATTTTTCTGCTTTTTAATATGGTACATTGCTTCACTGAATAGTGCATCGTGGTGTGTGGAAAACTAACCCAAGAGGTCATCAGACGTGAACACATTGAAGACATTTACCGGGTATCCGAATCGCCCGGAATGTTGTTGGAGCTAGTTCCGTTGGAACGTAAGCATACGTAGAATTTAATTATCTTGTGCCGCTATTTTGGAGCGAACGGGTAGGACGCTATCGGTACAGGGTGTCTCGTTTGGGCGGGGAGATCAATAAATTGTGGCGCCTAGAGCTCTGGAAGTACTATCCCCCTTCCGCATGTGCTGCTAACGGGAATACGGAAGACAAGTCGATCGTATGTCTATGTGAACCGGTCTGACTTTCTTCAACAAGACCTGTGTAGCAACGGATGCAGTCTTGAAGTCTTTTCAGCTACTTGCTGGTTGTGTAAAATCGAAGCAAATAAAATCGGATGGGAATATACAATTTGCGTAACCTTTTGCCTATTAAATTTGAAATTAATTATATTTTAATATCAACACTTACCTCATTATAGAACCGATCATTACAGAACCGATCCTTTTATTAAATTTTCAATAATTTAATATCATTTCGAGGTGTCTCGTACCGTAATTCGGTAAATGGAACGCCGGTATCGCAACCGTAACTGCTGAAGATTTTTTTCAGATGGACAATTCGTATAGTTTTTTAACGTACGTTCTCCTATGCCTGAATTAACTAGTTGGGAAATATCGAAGACTGAGCTTTTCGTATTGGAGGCACGCCCGTCTTGAACACGTACACATAATTTGTGGTGGGTTTGTGTGTCACGAACTCCAGCTTCCTGTAGATAGTTTGGCTTCATGTTTCACACATCTTTCTTCCCTCAAAAGGAATAAGAGAAACGAACCACTTGTGCATCTCAGTGCCGACTTGTCCATCCCCATTCATCACGTACCGCATTGATCAGTAACCTGCATTGCGGACATGACGGGGACATCAGACAACATACATCCAGGGATTGAATCTGCGATGTCGAACTCGCCGTCTCGGAGTGGTTAAATAGGTTGCCAGGCATCACGTTCTTATTTAGAACACTTTATTACCGAACCCGAAATATTTGGTATCTTAACCTGTATTTACAAATGATATGGCAAAACATGAAACGCATTTTCATTTGAACCACAACACGACTGTGTTTAACGTACCTCCATGTCAATACAAATTTTTATGAAACCCAGTAGATGGTGATTCTGACGGTTTGTTCAATACCAGTCTGTGTGAGAAATTTAACTTAGTAAACGTTCCAAAAATAAAATGTTTCAGTATTCTAGACTGTAGAATTTATCACATTTGAGTTACGTTTCAAGCAAAGTACCATTGTTATGGACTTAATGTGCAATCATGTTTACTTCAGTGTTGAAATAAACCATCCATTTTTTTCGAGCACAAATCAAAATAACTTGTTCAGTAATATGGATGCAATTTATACAGATATTGTGACTATATTCAACTGTTTTCCGCCTTGACCGTCACCGTACAGTCACGATCACAACAACCGAGCCACACTACCACGTGCCCACTGAAACCCGTGATGTCTCTCTGGCACCCCTGCCCCCCTCGTCGCTCCCACGTGATGCGCCTATGACCTTATATGTACGCAATTAATGCAAGTATTTTGAATTTTTATTTTTTGCCTCGGGTATTTCCACCCTGCGGCGCGCCACCACCTTCACCCCCGTACACATGGTGTTGGCAATTTTTAGCAAGACATCAGTATTTCGGTTCATCAACAAACGATTTTCGATGTCGGTGAAAACATCGACAAAAACATCAATGTTTAAACTATTGATGTTTTAAATATTATGAAACATATATCGAAGTAAAATGTTCGGGTTAAAAAAGGTTGCGAAAAAGCATTGGAGAAAGGTTGCGAATAGCAAACTGTCTTGCGTCTGGGGATCGACAACTGGGACAGTTGTGAATGACTGTTGATAGTGCGCAATCCACAAAAATATAGATACTGGACATTTTATTTATATCAAAATCTTTTTTGAAAACATCGATGTTTATAAACAAATGAAAACGTGGAAAGCGAAACACGGATGTTGGAAGATTGATGTTTCGAAAACCTCTTTTTTTGTTGCCATCCGTACGTACACCGCTCTCAGGGGTCACCCTTGCCCCCGTGCCTGGCAGCGACACGGGCGACCGCGCGGGCCACGGCTGGTCGCCAGGCGGCGCCGCTCCCGTCCGGGGTGAACGGTCGGCCGGGCGGCGCGCGCGCCCGCCCTCCCCCACGATCACTTTCACGCGGCTCAGCCGCTTCCGGACTCGGGAGTGCCGCCGCCGCCCCCGCCCCGTTGCGTGCACGCCCATCCCGCGCCGGCCGGGAAAGTGGCCAATTAATCGCCGCCGCGAAAATACACAATTTGGCTTCAAAACGACGCGGCCGCCGTTTGCTTTGCATCACAAATCGTGATGCGGCGGCGAAGAGGGCGGTGGTTGATAATAGGGTGAAGGCACCGGTGGAAGTGATTGTAGTAATGGTCGGGCGATGGGAAGACTAGGAAACCGGTGGAGAGCTATTGCTGCGAAAACCACTTTGTCAGGTACATCGGAGGTATATCCATAAAATCTATTTTGAAAAAAGGAATGCAAGTTTATCCGTTTTGCCGAATTTGCCCACTTGTTAGTAATTTGTAAATGTAACCATTTTATTCACTGTCAAAAATGATTTTATGAATTGGATCCTTCTAAAAAATATTTTAACACTTCATAAGTTCATACGCATCACCATTCCAATAAGAATAGTGCGCATATTTATAACTGAACTGTAATCTGAGGCTCGTGTTTCCGTTCAAAATTTTTAAATTTGGAAAATGTGCATAACGGTTCCAAATTTAAAATATTTCAACTCCTTGGTATTAAAAAAATCGTATGAGATGCTTGTACTTCTCAAAATTGATCTCATCACCTCAGTGGTGTCGTGGGTGGTAAGCAGATCTGGACTACGTTTGCGACAGTTCATTTGGGCGGGTTGCATCCCCATCTCTGTAGTCGCAATTCCGTGGCCTTCGTATGTTCGTCTCCCAGTACGCAGACAGGTGCGCGAGTGATGCTATTGCTGCACAAAGAAGCATGCGACAACGAGTAATGGTGAAACAATGTCGAAAATTACCCGAAATCGCCGGAATTTATTGGCTCCGGTGTAGAAGAAAATTTAATGATACAGCTTCTGTGTTATCACGAGAGAGAGTGTGTGTATTGTAAGTTTCGTTCTAACAGTTGTATGGCGCCGGCAGCGCCATCTGCCAACTAAGCAATGTATCAATTTATTACGAGATCCAGCACATTTTCACGATCTGCTGACCAATGCTCCTAGCGGTCGACCAAACCTTCAGGGATTCCAGTTCTAATATTACGACACGAAACACTGCCTACGAAACACAGATCATGAATTACAAATCGGTTTTATGTAGTTTGTGCCCTTTGTGGAAGCGAACAGAATCGTTTCGGAGAGCGAAGCGTGTCGGGAGCGCCGCGCCCACGTCAATGAAAAGTTCTGAATAGCTTCCTTTCATCAGCGGAAATTGCAGAACGCATTTTTTCTTAGATCGCGTCTCTTTACAGCGGGGACATTTCATGCTCGCTTTGTCATTGTGGATTGCAAATGGAGAAAACAGAGAGGGGTGGGTTGCACGATTACCAGGTAGCGACACTTCGGTCGTGGCGACATTCTGGAATGGGAATATGTTGATTGCGCGGTGGAAAGCGAGCGTGGAATAGTTGGAAGTCGGTCAGCTGGTGACAAGAGGGGCTTTGATATGGTAAATCGATTTCTAGCGAAAGGCTTCTGTGACTGGGCATGAGGTGGAAGTTGTCCTTTCCAACGACACTGGCACTTGAAAGCACTGAGAGTGAGAGTTTGAGCCTAAAAGTGTTACGACATTGCCCCATCTAATTGGTAATTACGCTCGAGTCTATCGCTTGCGAACTTCCACGTTCCCCTCTAGTTTTATAGAACACCCTTCTTTTGAGAATGCTTGTGAATTCCGGTTGCACTGTGCTACCTACTAGACATAATATCGGTGAACAGTTATTCCTTCTGTACATGTTTCGTTTTAGAAACACCGCCGCTTAGCATACCTGCATTTTTCTTTCATGCTGAAGCCATTTCTTACATTCTTTCATGCTAGGTCCATTTATCCCATTTAAAGTATGTCCTTGTTCATTCTTGTATTTGTTACTGTACTCCTTCCATTTTACATAAGCTTCCCTTATGTTGGATCGCTGCCTATCTTAATTTTCTCTTTTCATCACATTACGTGTGTAGACAACTCAATGAATAATGTTTCATTTATGGAAACTCGTTTTTCGGAGACTATTTTCTTTTGAACAAGTTTATTCTCACATAAACAAGGATGTAAATGAAATAAACTTGCATTACAATAATAGAAAATAGAGAATAGTATTATGAAAATATTTATGATTTGAGTGGTAAAAGTAACATACATCACAAAACTGACATGAAATCACTTTTACCACATGTGTCATACACAATTTTTAGACAGCCTTATTGACCTTTATATTAATTCATTTATACAAATCACTTCATTGGGTATCAGGTTATATTCAGAGATGTTGTAGCTGACGAAAGTACTTTATTTTCTTTGTTGCTTTCAAAGTTGCATCTGAACATTTGAGCATCGTCTCACTTTTAGCACTAGTGTTAAAAATTGATCTTTTATGCATGCCGTAAAAGTGATCGCTTTTACGATTCTAGTGGCTGAAAAAAAAGACTTTTTTTTTCATTTTAAATGGTTTCATTTTAAAGAGAAACGAAATAGAAACTATTCTTCGTTTCGCAATGGAATGAAACGATATTTTAGTTACATTTCATTTTACATCCTTACATTATCGTTCGCTTTAAACACACTAGCGCTACATTTTCTGTCCTGGAGATTTAGGTTTATACTAGAGTGTAATAACGATCATTCGAACATCGGTTACTGGAATTACTTGATATATCAAATAAGTTCATTCCCCGTCACTTTTCATTCTTAGTGAAAAAAAACTTAAACGAACCTCCATAATTCGAAAAATTCTGTAGACATCCAAGGATTCAATGCAGTTCTGCACGCGCACCTGTCCGTGCTGCAACGCGTAATACTCGCTCACAGGCTCCACAGTAGCAGCCATTACCCTTTACGGCTCTCACTTGGCAGTAGTGATGGTAAATTTGAGCAAAACATCGATTCATCAGTACTGCGATACATCAACAAAAGGTTTTCGATGTGGAACATCGACAAATGAAACATAACGAAGTAAAATGTTCTGGTTCCATTGTAATACAGAACACGTCAATATTAGTTTAATGTATATTCTGCCTTAAATTTGACTGTCTTCTTAATTTTCTAATCAATTTATGTAGTCAACATTTAAAGTGCAGTTTAACGGTATTATCTCGTAAAAATTAATACAAAAGGCAATCACACTGGAAGAAGGTTGCCAATAGCAAACGGTTTTGTGCCGTCAGTTCTGAATGACTGTTAATTGCCAGCAATCCTCAAAAACAAAATTAGATACTGGAAATTTTATTTATATAAGGAGAAATTAATTTGAAACATCGATGTTTCGGAACAAATATAGCGTTCTGAAGGAAAAGAAATACGAAAATGATATGGAATAAGAAAAAATCGAAATAAAAATGAATATTTTACTCGCAAAGATCGATTTTTTTTGCCATCCCTATTTGGCAGTGCAGCGCGACGCGTTGTGATCGTGCGGCGGGCACAAATCGGTCGGCGTGCGCGGGATAGCGGCCGCGGGGGATTAAGAGCTCTTGCGGGCGGCGTGGCGGGGGGGCGGAGGCGGGGTCGCGGCAGGTGGTCGCGGCCGCAAGCGCGCGCTTCACGCCGCGTGCCGCGCGCGGTCCACTTCGTGCGCGTGCAAGACCACTGAGGAGCGCGCTTCTTTCCCAAGAAGGCAGCGGTATTCGCGGCTGGAGAAGATTGCTCGCCGGGGTTGATCTGATGCATAGCTCATTGCGAGGGAAGAAAATGCTGCTCTGATGGAAAGAAATTGTGGGGCGACCAGTTTGGAGAGCAATTTCCTAGTTACTTTCTTTTGCTTAAAAATAAATCTTGGTTACGAAGCATTTAATGAAAGCTGCTGATGTCTTGACCCTTTAGTACTTTAATTGCAGACCTTCGTACTTAGACATGTTTAATGTGTTATTCTCATATAATAATAACAATAATAATAGTTATAATAATAATAATCGCTATAATTATTAGAAATCACATCAATGTCGTTATTACTAAGCAGTTTCCTGTGCAAATAAAAATAATGTAATAATAAATTAATTTGTAATAAACTAAGTCATTCAATTGTAAATGTGTTATTTTATTTATAAACTGAACATGGTTATTTCAATTAACACAGAATTCGTTTTAAGAACTGCACGTATTCTGCCGCGGATGAAATCTATTCCCCTGTAATTACGGTGTAGCGATGAGATGATTTCAGTGCCTCGCTGGATTTGTTATTCCTCATAGGGCACTTCCGAAGTTTTTTAAGAATAATTTTCCACGCTTACACTTTCAATCCTCTTCTAGATCTGAGGATTTTTAATTCGCATTTGTGGTGGTATTTCAATCATTCTTCCGCTACTATGGAAGCTGCACGGCGGTTTCTTCTAGCTTTCTCTTAGTCCTTAACTCGATTCTTGATTGCACGTGCTCGACAGCTGAGCGTGATGATCGCGGTTTCTGTAATTAGTGTACTCCACAACTGCCACAGAAGCCAAGATTTACTTTCATTATTCCATGACGATATTCATCTTGCGTTGGTTGACTGAACAAGTGAGACGAGGTTGGTTCTTTTAACAGAGCCTCTTTGGAGGAATCCTGAATGATCCAGGTGCAAAGCTGTCGACGATTTCCGCTTTATTGTAAACTCATATTCTGTGTAACATTTCCGGACACAGGTCCATTGCTTGAAGTGTGTGTTTTCCATCTGAGCACTGAAGCATCGCTTTGCGCTTCGATAGAGAGAGCAGTCGCCAGTGCAAATCATCGGCCTTTCAGTGCCTCGCTCTCTAAATGCTCTAGTTATCGTCAGCCTTCCGTAAAAAGAATGAGATGCTCAATGGGTACGTTAGAACAATGCTTCTTATCTCAATTATCTGAAAACAACTGTTTTAAATATTCTTTCGTGATATTCATATTTGATCCAGGAGTACTCAAATAAGTTTTGTTTTGATATTTTGTTTCTAAAAGCTTTCCGTACAATCGTATAGTAACAATAAAATGACTTCTCCTCTTAAGTACATCGCCTTGATTCTTGTTCAGGTAAAGTATTTCTCAACATTAAGAGCAGTGCAGTGAAAGTAAGTGGGGTGGCTAGGAAGATTTTGAAGTTCTGAATCTCTTTCGTAAGATCGCATAATGAATATATGTCTCTGTGAAACTGTGTTATGAAATAATTCATTTGTCCGACTTAACGAAATATACTGTCACTTAGGAAAATAATGAGAACATTTTGGGCTAAAACGTCATCAAAATTTTACGAATTGCTTGATTTTAAGAGAATTTACCCAAAACCTCATTCAGTGTTCCATTCACGACATAACTAATACCTTACGTTTCTACTGCGATGTGGGTGCTAGGACGCGCTCATATCCTTCTGTCTTGGCATGCAAGAGATGCCCCTTTGTGCGTGCCTTGTGTTATTGACCTTGTATCTGGAAGAGAAAACTGGCCGATTACATTCCAGGCACAGTGACTAACACACCCACCACGAATGTGGCGCATATGTGGCACGCATGTGTCTAGGGTGGAGAATATCCGCTCCTACTTGGCAGCCCATGGAATTACTGCCGGTTTACTGTTTGCGTGTGTACGAGCAAGTGCCCTGGAAGTCCTCGAATGTTTTGATGTATTTTGTGAAGTGAAAGTATTAAACCTTTTCTAATTTACGATTCACCTTCATCATTATTTGTCAATCTCAGCCCAAAATTTTATCCAGTGGATCTGATGGCATAAAAGGATTTGTTATGACATCTTGTGCAAAAACTCTTTACCTCCTCGTTCACTCATGAGTAGCAAGCATGCAGAACAGGTGGTTCTCTTGTATCGCTAATGGAACGTCTGACTCATAACACTAATTATGGCAAGTGCTACTCACCACAGGTGGAAAAGGCTTTTATCTCATACCTCCGACTATGCACATGCATCTTCAATGAAAACAGTGCAATAAAAGTTCACGCGTTGAAAGAGCAAAGAGCCTGGCAGTCTCTTCAGGAATGGCATGTGCCTAAATACCCTTCACAAGGAAAGCAAGTCGAACCTCTGGTTCATTATATTTGTCACTTGTAATTTTGTATAAGAAATTATTCAATATTATTTGCCTCTTGAACCCTATGATTCCGTGGAGATGGCATAAAAGTCTCCTTCCTGAACTGCCTTTCAGTCATCCTTCTTAGTTCTTTCTTGCACTACCACGTACTTTTTAGCTTTCTGGATTTATCCCCTATCGTACGTCAGCGTATTATAATATTAACATTAGTTTTTCTACCTTTGGATCGCGCCGACGGTATCAAAATTAGGACATTAGAATCTTTAAAATCAGAACATTTTCTCTATTACGTATTTTGAAGCGGGCAATAAAAATGTAATTTAACCGAAGTCTGTAGACATTTTGCTGGCTGTCGTTTTAGCATGCGAGTGAGCGTTATTTTCATTTTGAAGTAGCAATACACAGCCTTTTTTTTTCTCGGAACACCTAAGACAAAGATTTTACCCAAGACAGAATTTTGAGATATTGTACTAGTACGGTACCACTGAATAGCATGCAGAATACATTTTCGGATTGCGCATGTCGTCGTTTCAGTGCCTTCGGCGGCGGGTGGCGGGCGGGGTCTCGAGGTAGAAAGCGTGAACCGCGCGGAGGGGCCGGGCGGCGCGGCGGGCGGCTCGCCCCGGGCGCAGTCGCAGCCCCCGCCTCTTCCGCGGCCCATCGCCGGCCCCGCCCAGCCGTCCGGTACAGTTTCGCAAGGCTCCTCCCGTTGCATTGTTCGCCGGGGCGATCTGCCCCCGGCCGCGCCCAGGTGCAGCTGCAGCGGCCTCCTGCGCGGTGAGCGGCGGCGATCATTACAGCCGATGCGGAGCGCGGGGCGGGGCGGGGAGATGTGTTGGGGGCCAGTGGTTCGCAGCGCCCCAAGGCCCGCGCGCGTACGATCCCTTTCGCCGAGAGGCGCGCCCAGACGTCCGGCGCCGCCGCCGTTCTCACGCCGCCATCCGATCCGCCATCCGAAAGTGGATCGATCCATCGCGCGGGCTGGCCTTGCGGCGCGGAATCACGAGTGCAAGTGAGGAAACGCCTCCTGACATGAAGCTTGGGAAAATTTCGGCCTAGTACTAATTTAGAAATGGCTAGTTGGTGTTGATGGGTTATGAAATGGTGAGAGTATTTGATACCAGTATTTGAGATGATAATAGACCATTCTTCTTCTAATCGGACGAAACGGGATGATTGTGAATTAATTGGAAGTGGTGAAATAAATTTTCGAAACGTTACTTTTTTTCAACAATTGTTTATAATTAGTTTTCATCATATTTATTATTTGTCTCGGGTCCGGTTTTTTTTTTCTGACGCTTCAAAGAGAACATTAAGAAACATTTTGTAATAAATACAATTTGTTCTTTGTTATTGTGGATACTGAAATATGAATTTGAGTAAGATCAAAGACAGGATAAGAAAAATCCTTTTTTCTGAAAATCTACAAATTAAATTAAGTGTCATTTGATTCGGAAGCGTGCATATTTTTAGAAATATTGTATCATGGCCTCTACTGACAAGTAGACCTCCTAACTTTCGACTTCAACTTCGAATGAAATTAATTTTAACGCTTAGTTTGAGACGTTTGAAGAAGCATTCGATTAGGGAAGCAGAGCGGAAAGGAGCTTGGAAAGTTCTCCATTTTAAATATTCTGCGTTTTCCTCCGTATTTCTTAGCGTAGCGTTCCATTATAATTGAGCTCATTTATATCAAGCTCAATTTGTTTCCCCAGCAATAAACGCTGCCGAGTATTAAAATGTTCCCCTAGAATAATCTTTGATATGCACCTGTCTTCTAACCAGTTCACTTTTACGGTTAGGTTGTTCTTAATGCGGAGGATTTTTTTAGATTGTGGAGTATCGCAAAATGTAGGAGAAGCCGAAGCGGATTCTGAGATATATAAACACGCCCTTGAAAAATGGAATGTTAGGCATGTGCAAATAACAACATCCAAACTCCAACGTGACAGGTGACGAAGTTTTCTGCACCAGTAGGCGGCCGTTGGCTGTCCGAGACGTGTGCGGCGGCGGCGCTGTAAATCAGTGGCTGCGGATGGAAATGCCGTGCGCACGCACATCCTGGTCGACGCGCACTTGCTTCGCGCCGGGCGTGATGGATGAGCCGCTCGCGCTTCGTGAGCTCCGCCGCGGGAAGGCCGGCGGGCGCCCTCGCGGCGGCGGAGAGAGCACCCACTTCTTTTCCGCCGGAACTCGGGGCGAACCATCGACGATCGACTTGGGAGAAACACACCTTCCTCCTCCTGGGTTTAATTGTAGAAAATACGCCTTCCTCTTCTGGTTTTTATATATGTTCCTGTGATTTCATGTTCAACGTTTCCGAGTCACATGAATCAAGATAGGTGAGGGATAGAAATCTTGAGCATATTTTCATTGCTGTTTTTTTTTACATTGCTATATCGCTTTTCTGCCTAATAACGTAGTCAGTTCTCTGTTTACAAGAGAATGCATATCTTTCTACTCAACATCTGATTATTCTCAATGATTATAAGAATTCTGGCTGACTGTGGTGGCAAAAGAGCGAATATGCGTCCGCAGCTTTTGAAACAGAAAAGTTTTTTTGTATTGTTTTATTTACGACAATTAATTGTTTATTCGTCGAAGATAACTGAACTGTTATAAATATTGACATAATTAAATTTCGTTTGATATATAGACAATTCGGACTTGGGTAAATAATTCAAAATGTTTCAGTTGGGCAATGTGGCCAATGTTTTGTTAAAAATGACCTTTCCTGGTCCCTTCAAACAATGAAGAAAGTGTTTATCTCAACAAGGGTTCGTGTCTGAAATATTGACCATCATTAGACACTAGCACCAGCTGACCCGATTCATTTCTCGTCGCTAGAAAATAGGTCGTTCCATTAAGGAAAAGTCCCCAGTGCTCGAATAGAGCATCTATTACCGGGCAGCGTGTAGTGACGGGTGCGAGTGGCCACCGGCAGAGAGATCGCCGCCGCCGCAGCCCACAATGAAAGTGGCGGCGGCCGATATCCGCTCGCGGGCGTCCTACTCCGCGTCGGGCGGCGCCGCACTCTCACGCGCGCACAACGGCCGCCAAGGCCGTCGATGGAGCGCGCTGCATTATCCCACGCAAAAAGGATTGTGGGAGGTGTTACGCCGGAAGACCGCGTGTTTTGGACACCTACACCACGCCCTTCGCATTCGTGAGCAATGGCTGTTGTGAAGCGCACGGTGCGAGTTGCCTGGCTACGGACGTAGAGAGCAGTAAACAAAATAGATTGTTGCTGTTTGTTGGAGGAGCAATAAAGGAACAGAAGCTAGGAAGTCGTAATATGTACTGGAGGGCGCGTGAGTGCGGGACAGAGAAAATAATGCCTTAGAGGACCACAGCATCCGGAGGAAGGGTAACTCCAAAGAGAAGAGCGACCACACCCCTTCATCAAGGGGCGTGAGCGAATTAAGGGCAGCACGCGGCGTAACGGATCCGCCCCACAACCCTTGGGCCTCGCGCAAGCCCTTGGTCCGCCGGGGAGGCGTATGCTCCTTCGTCGTTACTTAACCGCCGCGCGATAACTCACGGCGACTGCGGCGGGCCAAGAGAGAGCGCGCGGGCGACAGAGAGCGCGGGCGGCGCGCGCGCGAGCGAGAGAGAGAGGGAAGTGGGTCGGCGACGTCGAGCGGCGGCGGCGGCGCGCGCGGCGTCAGTCCCACCGCGACACCGCTCGCCGCCGCAGCCCATGCCGCCCATGCAGCCGCCGCGCCGCCTGCTGCCCGCGGACCCGCGCCTCCAGCAGCCGCCGCCCCGCGCCTGGGCCCGCACAAGGGCTCGCCCCGCCGCCGCTCGCCGCCCTGCCGCCGGGCCACGCCGTGCGCCGCGGCCCGCCGCAGCCCCCGGGCGTCGTCCGCGGCTCGCCCCCCGGCGCCCAGCGCGGCATGCGCTGCCCGTGCCTGGCGCAGGGCTGCCGCTCGCGCTCGCTGGAGGACGTGCGCTCCGAGTTCAACAGCGAGTGGGAGGAGGACGAGGAGCCGCTGGACGGGCCCTGGGGCCGCCCCACGCCGCCCGGCCGACCCCTCGGCTGCGCCGACAAGGAGAACCACCACCTGCAGCGACGCTCCATGGAGAACCTGCTGGAGCCCAGCGCGCCGTGGAGGCGCCCCAGCTGCCACCAGGTGACCGCCCGCCCCCGCGCCACCCAAGTGGCCCGGCCTCCGTGCGTCGCGTCGCGGGGGAAAGTCGCGTCCCGACCCGTCTCTCGGCATCGCGTTCGATGAGGCGTCGCGAGACTTACGCTTCGTCCCGGTTACCGAGCAAAACAGTCTGTGTGTCCTCGTTCGGGCGCGGTGGCTGGCGGTGACGCGTCAGCTGCCGGGTGAAACGTTCGTTCGTTCGGTTGCGGGGCGACGGCGAAGCTCAGCCGCCGTCGCCGCCGGTTTGGACGACGTGTGCTTGTTAATTATTCCTACGCTGCTTGCGTGACAACGCGTGAGATTCAGGTGAAAATGGTTGAGTTGCTGAAGTGGAATCCTTCGGCATCCTTCGTTCGTTTAATTTTGTGCGAATATGTGTATGCCGTTTTGAGGTCGTGAGAACATATCGAAAGTTGAGAGTTGTTGTTTGCATGTTCCTTATAAGTCACTGTATTTGATAAAAGTTTATTAATTTTCGTTTAAATTGATGGTCGGTTATAAAGCATCAACTGAACTGTTAAATACTAAAATCTAGTAAAATAACAGTCTAATAATATCCATGAAGTGTTAGTAAAAGCACACATTATGCTGGCCATATCTTGACTGTAAAAGAAACAACTCGTATTTCTTTACTGTCAGTGAAGAGGCTGCTAACATTGTTATTGGTTTGTTTGCGGAGGTTTCTTTAAGAAACGATCTCATGAATCACTACATCACTCTGCACTAACAAGGTGCAGTCGCACGGGGTCGTGAAATTAATTACGCGCGTAACTTGGGACGATGCGACGGGAGTTCATGGGAACTTTTGTTAGCAGTGTAGAAGTATCCACACGGCGGTCTTTGGCGCAAGTGTCACATTTCAGTTAATGGAAACGTGTTCTTCACACCTCACTTCTTATTCCCAGTTGATATTTCATCACTTATTTATTTTGTAGCACTTTTTTCTGCCTCTCCTTGCACATAGAAAATCCTCAACACGATTGTCTTGTGTATGCTTTACGCTAGCCTTAATTTTGTTTTCCTTATTTGTTTTATTAGAGCCTAACGAGTTTTATTATTTTTCGCTTATGGGTTTTAACTTCATGTCCTCTGCAGCAATGTTTCGACCCCATCATCATTACTCATTGGTATCTCCCACATTCTCTCTCTCATTTGCCTTAATTCGAATTTACTCTACAATTTGCATTCGCCTTCCTTTACAGTTCACTTTCCTTTTCCCTCGTGATTCACCTGCATTGACTCTACCCCACTTCTCATAGTCGTGGACTGCACCTGTCCTCCCTCTAACAAGGAGCACTCACAGCAAAGGCACAACAGTCCCGTTGTAATTCTCTCCCCGTTTCTTGCTCCTCCTGTACCTGTTTGATCGCTCGCGTGCACGCGTGTGAACGCCACGCCCCCCTGAACCAAAGCATTGAAATCTCCACGACGGAATGCTGCGCGACACAGGCAAACGCATTCCATTCGTGCTTAGGGGCGACTACGCGTGTTGACCTGCAAATACAAGAGTGGAAGCACGCAGGGCCTTTCACGTGAGCGTTACCCTTTAATTTCTATTATTCTCTTTGTCAATTGAAATTCACTTTTTTATGAACGTAGTATAGATCTTGCCCTTGGGGAAATTTCAAAATATCAGGATGTACGAAGGCATCATCTTCTAATATGTTACATGCTCAAGAAATTGTGTGTTCTCCCTTTTTGTTATGCTCTTTTCAGGGTGTGCAAAACCATACGTTCTATTACATACAGCTTGTTCTAAACATTGATGCATTGTCAGACATTTATAATACTGTCTGACATTTTCCACATTGGCTGAAATTCTTCTGACGGGTAATAGATCTAGGATACAGGAAGACGATTGCACTGATCTCCCTGAATCTCTGGGACAGTAGTGTCATAGCCATTCAAATCTTTATGGTTTCCACATTAAAAAATATCGTTTATCGTAAGTGGCAACCCCTCTCTATTACCGCACCAGATCAACTTACCTGGAAACTTCGTCGAGGTTTCCAGCGAGTCAGTGCACCCCGCCCGCGCTAACGGCGCCGCCGCTGCACGCGCGCAAACACAGGACAGCCCACGAGGGGCGGGCGCGGTCCTGTTAGCGTCACCGGCCAGCTCGCCCGCCAGCCAGCGGACGCTCGTGTGTGTCAATCCGCCGTCGTCGCTGCCGCAGCGGTACCCGCCGCTCGGATAATGGGAGGGCGCGACGCCCCCGCCGCACAGGAAGCACGCGGCCAACACGCCGGACGGCGCAGGAACCGCCGCTGAGGGTTCTGCGACCCCCAGGCGCCGGTTTCCGAAGTTACGACGAAACAATGAGACCTCGGAAACTCGTTGCCACGTAACGAAGTGCCCGTGCTTGTTGTCGGTTCTGCATTTAGAGCATGTCTTTGAGTTGAATGATTTTATTTCATCGTGGATTTAAGTAGCATAATATAATATTAAGATAGGGAACACTATTGTACAACATGATTAACAGGTAAATAATTTATTATAGTTTACACTAGTTCGTGGTGTATTTTTAACTCCTTGTCGCAGTTTATACCCTTGACGAAAAGTGGTATACTGTTTTTTAATCGCAAAAAAATGCTGTCTTAAAATTAAAAAAAGCCAAGTTCTGGGAGGAGGGGTGTGACACTTTTTCACATATTCTTGGCATTAACGCCTGCAAAATACTTCTTGATGATAGGTTATTTGTATGCTTAGACGAAATTAGTATGTCTAATGACATCGTAAGTCTTAATGATGATGAAACCTATCGAAAAGTTGGGTGCTTAATGTTCCATTCCTTGGAGTCGTACCATTAATTTCAAATCACTATAAAAGGCAAAAGCTTCGAAAGTGGCTATTGGAAATCGTGTGATTTCGTCGAGGAACGAAAATGTATGATGAAACCGCGTTGGTGTTTCCCTGGTGGGTGAGTAAGCGCCACCGGTTGCGCGGGGGCGGCGCGCTTTCCAAAAGGACCAGCCGGGGG